>CM054060.1:126398532-126826928 GCA_028641055.1 Alopecurus myosuroides
AGCTCAACAAACTCATGTCCCATGAGAGTCCAAGCTGAGAGGTACTTTCGGTTAAGCTTCAGTGCCCTTTGGAAATACAAAACTGACTTCTCATGTTGCCCCTTCAAACTGTAGTAATTTGCAATTATGCAGCAAGATTCTGGGCGATATTTATCCGTCAGAAATACTCTGTGAGCAAGAAAACTCAAAGCAGTCAAGCTTTCTTTTGCATACAACAAGTTTGAGTAAATATCCATAGAATCCACACGAAAAGGATCAGTTCTGAGGAGTTCTTCAAAAATCATGTCAGCGTCATCCAGCTCCCTCATGCTATACTGGACTGTTGCTATTTGAGCCTGAATGTAGTCACTGCAGCGGAATACACCCATCAACCGCTCATATCTTTTCAAAGCTTCTTCATGCATCTTTAATTCCAGATGTGCACTAGCAATGAAGAAGTCTTTCATCCAGTGATTCTTCAGATTTAAGTTGTTCAAAATTTCACTTGTAGTGCACAGAGATTGTATCTCTAACCAAGCACACCAGTTCCAGGGGTAGCTATTGACAGATTCTACAAGAACTGTTCTAGCTAGACCTTCACAGCCTTATCTCGTAGAACGATGCCATACAAGTACAAGCCAAACGAATCAATAGCACCAGTTCTCCGATGTGTTGAGAGCTCTCTTTCCAATGCAACTAGTTCCTTATTAACAACGTTGCTCTTCCCCAAAGATCCTTCAAGCTCTATTGTCTCTTCCTCTTTCCGCTTCTCTCCAGCCTAAATTGCAGAGCAAATAAAAATACTCATCAGGCATGTTAATTGTCAAATAATCAAATCAACAATCCAATCACAGCGAGTACAGAGACAGTTTGCAGAATCTGCAAGGATAAATAGACTGGAAAAGACAAGAGTAAAGTACTGCATTAAATGGATATGGCCATAGTTCCAGAGGCCAAATTATGGAAAGTCGGTAAGTCACAGGAAATCTTACTAAACACTGACACAATAGTAAGTAACTGGAACATATTCGGACAAAGCAAATCCAAAATATATTAGATCACAGTAATTTCAATGCTTCTTTCCAATAGAACCACTGTACTACAGAAAAAATCATACATTTCTTGTGTAATATATGCATCAATCTAGTTTAACATTATAGCAAGTACTTATCAGTTACCATGCAAAGAGCAGTCATCATGTTACGAGCACCTGGAGGATAAAGCAATTGTATGCAATAGAATAAAGTAATAGATACGAACAAGACATGATTAGACATTTTTGTAGAAGTGTCATCCAAATGAACTTCCATCAAAGAGGAAAAAATAAAATTCAGAGGCTCCATAATGTTTTCCAGCTATATTAAACCATGAGAAAAGCAACAACTGAACCACCTCTTACTGGAATCTCTCATCCAATGAAGTGTTGAATTGCCCAAGAATAATGATCCGTCATGAACAAAGAAGCACATGGCAGCAAATAATTAACCATCAGTAGCACTAGCTATTATACTCTAAAGTACTAAACTGCCAATAAGTAGTGTATTACTTCATTCACGCGTCAAGGATAGCGAGACACTTCCTCCAGAAAATCCTCACAGGTATCCACAAAACATCCTACAAAATATCAGTTCCTCAATTGGCAGCTCACAACACTAACCAAATCTGACCTCCTCACTACAAGATCCAGCAAAGCATTTCATCAAACACCTCCCGCCCTACCCTAAATCTGCAAACTGGCACGCCTCCGCTCCAAAGAACAAACAGGGACATCATTGAACAATCGGACAGGTGCATACGTATCGTGTCTTACCATGTAGAGCGCGTAGCACCGCAGGAAGACGGCCTTGCGCCCGACCTGGCCGCGCAGCACGTGCGCGGCGCGCCGGTACTCCCGGCAGTCGAAGTAGGTTTTGGCGAGCAGGTACTTGTCGGCCCCCGCGTCGAACGCGTCGTCGTCCGGGATGGGCGTGCTCACGTACGACAAGCCGCCGAGCGGCGTCCCAATCTCGGCGGAGGCGGCGCCGCCCGGTCGCATACGGCGCCGGAAGCTGGACCCGCCGCTGCGGTGCAGATGCAGTAGCCGCCCGCCGGGACCGGCGCCTGACGAGGACGGGGTGTCCATTGCCGACGACTGGGACGGCATGGCGTCCGGCTCGATGCCGACGAGCAGCTCGGCGGCCCTGCAGATGGAAAGGGGGCTGTTAGGGTTAGGGTTTTGACTTTCGAGGGTCCTAGGGATTTCGGGATGGCGTACCATTTCGCAGCGGAGTAGAGACAGCGGTCGCCGAGCTGGCGAACGGCGGCTCGGAGCTCGACGCGGTAGCTTTCCTTGGTGGAGGACGAAGCCATCCGCTGGTAGAGGGGAGGCGGGCGACCAACTTGGAGCGGATCCGCGCAGTGAGAGCGCAAAATTTTGAACTTTCAAGATGCGACGGGAAAGGGAAGAAACAAGAGTTTGCTGTGGCTGGATCCTGGAGGGCAGGTGTGTAAATTTAGCGTTTCGAGAGAGAATTTGCTGGGCTCGCTGGCTTATTGGGCCTGACCAGAAAAAGGCGCACAGCAAAACCAGAACATGTTTTCCCTCCAAAAAAAAAACAGAACATGTTTTTTTTGGCAAATTTATATGCTTAGAATATCCCGACAACCATCAGATTTAATAACAGGAAATTCGAAAATATAAAAAACTTTTGTAGATCTATTTTCATCGTTGGATTAGTCGCCATTAGATTTTTAAAACTATATTTAATGTTGATATGTTTCAATAACTTTATTTTAGACCCCAAAAGTTACCCATCATTAACACTTAATTTACCCGGCTGTAATACATTAGTTACCCGCCTATTGAAAACTTAGTTTCCATTTGAAGCTAGATCTCACTTTTATTTGTTCTGTGTGATTTTTTTTCCAAACTTATAAGTTACCAGCTAGTTTTATACATGAGTTATCATTTTTAGTGGTAACTGCACCTTAAATAAGTGGGGTAACTACATTACATTATTATTTATAATGCTAAATATCATATGCTCAATTCGATACTACTAGTGAGTAGCCTTCAATAGCCCTTTGTGTTGCAATGCCATAGAAGCATCACCCCCCCTCCCCCCCCCCCCCCCCCCCCCCATTGAACAAATTGGGGATCTAGAGACAGTGACTAAATGACGGACGTGTAATCCATTTCGTGATTTCTCACTCTTTAGCTTATCACCTCCCATTTCATCTGCATTTCAGGTATTCGGGGGTATAGTTCTCACGAGGAAATCAATGTAGTTACTTTGTTATCTAAGTAATAAATATCAACCCCGTGCCAATATCGGTATCCATTTGTTTCAGGGAATGGTTATCACCACAAAATTATTGTAGTTACAATGTACTCTAGATAATATTTACTAACATTGTAATTGTGGAGTTACCCATATATTTCATGATATAATTGTCACCATGATATTGTTATAGTTATCCTTTCATCTAGGTTCTCACAATATAGATCTTCGTGTTATGTGTGGGGATCATCATGTACACCAAGGAAACTATGTTGATCATTGTAGCGGAAAGAGTTCTAGACATTTCCACATATATCTGAACCCATAGGGTCACACAATTAAGAGTTTAGCGACGTATAGAATGTGAGTTCGATAGAAGAATTTAATGAGGCAATTCCAAAAGAAATTTTGGCGAGTCTCGGGATATGGCGGAGATGTCCAGAATATCACTGAGAGTGTGTGGAATGGTCCTGGACATTTTATGGAAGGTGTAGGAATGATTTAGCAAGGTTCTGAAATAACTCGGAGGTGTACGAAATTTGTTCGGACTTCCGAAAAATCATAAAGTGTTAAAAATTAGTGGGGGCACCATGGGACGAGGGCCACATGGGCCCACTAGGGATGACGTATGGTGTTTAGGGGGAGAAACCCTAGTCGAGTGGGCTAGGGCCTCCCCTAGGTCAGTGGATTGGAGGGGGGAGTCCTACATGGACACGAACTCCCCCTTGATCTGAATTGGGAGGGGGGAGTCCTCCTTGGACTCCTCCTCCCTTGGGCGGTTTGGGGGGGAGGGTCCTAGTAGGACTCCTCCTCCCCATGACTAGCCAACCACCTATAAAAGGGGAGAGGGTACGGCCAAGGCACTCCATCCAAGCCAAGGATAACCGCATCCTACCCTAAACCCTAGCCGCACCACTGATTGCTGGTAGAGTTGGGAACCCCAAGAGGAGGGTGTGATGAGCAAGCGGCAAGAATTTCCCTCAGTAAAGAACCAAGGTTATCAATCCAGTAGGAGGAAGAGGATCTCGGGAAGGTTGATGCCACTGACGGTGGTGATGGCGCCTCACCGGTGTTAACAACCATCGTCTCCAACGTATCTATAATTTCTGCTGCTCCATGATCATATTATGTCAATTGCTACATGTTTTCTACCTTATTTATACTCCCTCCGATCCATATTAATGGTCGCTAAATCGGATGTATCTAGACAGATACATCCGATTTAGCGACCATTAATATGGATCGGAGGGAGTAGCATTTTTATACGTTTTCCGGGACTAGCCTATTAACAAGATGCCAAGTGCCAGTCCCTGTTTTCTGTTGTTTTTGGTTTCAGAAAAGTTGTTCTGGAAACATTCTCGGAATTGGACCCCACAAAGCCCGAAGTGCCTATTTTCCCCGGAAACATCCAGAAGTCCGAAGGAGAGTCGAAGACGAGCACCAGGGGGGCCACACCATAGGGTGGCGCGACCCTCCTGGCCGCGCCAGCTATGGGTGTGGGGCTCCTGGAGCTCCACCGCCTTTGCCCTTTCGCCTATTTAATCCCCCGGATGGAAAACCCTAGGCACCTGATCAAAAATCCCCGAAAAGTTCCGCAGCTGCCATCACCATCAACCCTAGACCAGGGGGTTCTGAAGCTGTCTCCGGCACCCTGCCGGAGAGGAAATCATCACCAGAGGCTTCTACATCACCATGCCTGCCTCCGGAGTGATGCGTGAGTAGTTCAATCTTGGACTACGGGTTCGTACCTGTAGCTAGATGGTTGTCTTCTCCTCATATGCCTCCATGTTTAGATCTCGTGAGCTGCCTATCATGATCGAGATTGATCTTATGTAATTCTATATGCTGTGTTTGCTGGGATCCGATGAATATTGAACTTATGCCAAGTTGATTATAGTCTTCATTGCATATGTTATTTGTGATCTTGCATGCTTTCCGTTGCTAGTGGTTGCTCAGGCCAAGTAGTTGCTAGTGACTCCAAGAGGGAGTATTTATGCTTGATAGTAGGTTCATGCCTCTTCACCACCTTGCTCGAGTGACAGAAACGTGTAGGGGGGATGATGTGCTATTGCCATTAGGGAGAAAACATCGGTGAGAGTGCCTGTGTGCATAATAATTGCTTATATTACACATATTGTTTAATGCAGCTATCTGTTACTCGCAACTTAATACCTAAGGGGGTTCGGATGATAACCTGAGGGTGGATTATTAGTCATAGATGCAGATGGATTTCGGTCTATGTATATTGTTGTAATGCCCGCACTAAATATCATAGTAGTCATCATGTTATATTGTGCACTACGGTGCAATCTCTATTTGTCAATTGCCCGGCTGTAATTTGTTCACCCAGCATGTTATCTTTATGGAGAGACACCACTAGTGAACCTATGAACCCTGGTCCATTTTCCTACAATGTTAAACAAACCACTGCCATTTCCTACTCTCTTTGTCGAGACATCGTAGTAGTTTTCATAGACGGGGGTGCCATGAGACTACGGGTAGAGACGTGGGGAAACGGGATCGCGTTGAAGACAAAGACACAGGATTTACCCAGGTTCGGTACGTCGTAATAGTACGGCGTTCCTACTCCTGCAATCTCACTAATCAGGGCTAAAGCCTATGTATACAATTACAATGTGAGGTTCTGTTTAGCTATTCGCTGAGGATCAACTTCCCGGCGAGTTAGCCTGTAGCTTCCAGTCTATCTATCATATCTCCCGTCCGGCTTTATATAATAGCCGGGTTAGGGCATACAGAATAGGAAACCTAGAAGACTACGGTAACTTCCAACTTGGAAAGTAAGGAATCCGCCTTCTCCTCCAAGCCAGATCACGTGGGCCGTGATCCGGGTCCTTCTAGAATCCGGCTTCTGCGCGTCAGCTTACTGGGCCGCCCAATGGACCATAGCCCACTACCACTTGGGCCACCCTGTTAATCCGGCACTTATGACCACCATCTGATATACCCCTATTCAGTATATATCCGACAGTAGCCCCCAAGAAGGATTAAAACTCTGATTCGCCGTCTTTCGCCAAGTATATATTGTCCGAGAAATATTGGTCAGCAGTCTTGATTCTTCTTTTTCTTCTTTTAAAAGAGATGATAACGTAAAACTCGGAATTCTGAAAATCCGGCTTTTCTCCCACGAGCCTTCGTGGAGAAGGAACCTCCTACGTCAGCGCTTTAATCGTGCTGACGTAAGGGACGTTTGGGTTCCATGCGGGAAACCCAGAAACATATCTCTGACAGATTCTCGCGGGAAACGACGAGATAACCATATTCACCCTGTCGATTCATTTCCCGGATTTTCCGGCGAGTGACACGCGTTGATCATCCAACGGTCAAAAGAGCCGTTAGCACGCATCGTGACGGATTTCCGGCTATAAATAGCCTTCTTCGTCCTCCCGGTAAACCTTCCGCTCTCACTTCCAACGCCATTACCGCGCCCAAGCTCCCGAGCAGAGAAAATCTTCCGAACGCACACCGCGCCCAAAACGTCACCGGAGGCGAGCCAGCGCCGCCACCCAATGGCATCTTCGCCGTCTTCGCCCGCCCGCACCGTTGCGCAAGACATCGAGGACATCATCAACACAATGGATCCTTCGTTGGATTCCCCGACGCACGCCAGCAACGACGCTCCAGTGAAGACCGCGAGCACCGCGGCGGACGGAGGGAATCCTTCCGCCGCCGCGGATCTTACGGGCTCGAGCTCCGCGCCTTCTTTGCCGTTCGCTCCCGAGACGGCGGAGGAGAAAATTATGCTCGTTGGCGACGAGCTCGCCGCTGCAGAGGCTGCCGCGTCCGCCGCCGCCGGAGCTGATGAAGAACTGGAGACTGCCGGCAACTGGATTGCCTGCAGCATTCCCCCGTCCCTCCTTCCAAACATGGAAAAGGAGGGGTTAGTGCTGAAAGGGAAGTGGCGGCTTCCGGAGGACGAGAACGAACCCACGCCGAACGAAGGCGAACGGGTTCTTCTCTCCTCCCACCTTCTGAGAGGTGTGGGATTGCCACCTTCTGCCTTCTTCCTACAGGTCCTCTCCCATTACAATATCCAGCCCCATAACCTGCCACCCAATTTCATTTTTATATGGCCGGCTTTCAGGCCCTCTTCGAGGGTTTCCTAGGCATAGAACCTAGGCTAGACTTCTGGTTATACTGTTTCGGGGTTAAGCGGAACTCTTCGGAGGGCGCACTCCCGACTTGCGGAACCATCTCCTTCACTCTTAGGAGATTTAGGGAGGATTGGTTCCCCAAGATCAAAACCTCGGAATCCGTCAAATTCTGGACGGGTTCCTTCTTTTATCATCCCGATGTTCCTTTCCCGAAAAAGGCCATCGGGGTTCCACCTTTCACAAACACCGCTGCTGTTCCCCATGAAAATTGGGGAACTGAAGCCGTCCAAATTCTGCCACCTGATCTTCTAAGGATCAAGCGGTGCATCGCCAAGCTCACTTCCTCTGATCCGCCTCTAACCGGCATAGACACAGTCCTTTGCTGGTTGGACAGGCGGATCCAGCCGTTAGCCAACCATGGTGGCCGTCTCCTTTGCGAGTACACGGGTGCTAACGACAAAATGCGGACAACCAGCAAAGACTGGGCCGCGAGGGATCTGCGGCGGCGCGTGAACCAGTTGGTCGCATCACGCGACCAATATGAAGCGAGTCGGCCAATGTATACGGCCGACAATCCGGCTCCCAAGGTATTATTTCCGTCATTTGGGTTTAAACTTTTTCCATGTTTTCTCGGATTTTTCGCTTCTAACTCTGCTTTTCCTTTTCGACAGATTGCTGAGCTTCCTGATTCGGAGTTGGCCTCCGAAGCTGAACTGGAGGCGTTGCGCACCGCCTTTGCAGGTGGGCGAAAGCGCAAGAAGATTTCCTCCTTTGAGGAAATCATTGATCTTGACGGGATTCCCGTCGCCACCTCCAGGTTAGAGCATCCGGGTTATTTTCTTTTGTCGAAGTTTTCTTTTGTCTTCGGAGTTTTAGCTCTTTCCGGGTTTTTTGTTTTTTGCCTTTAGCCTGCCTCCCTCTGCCTTAAAGCCAAAGAAGCTGAAAAGGCATAAGGTTGTGACCAGCAGAGGCTCTCAACCTTCTCCCGTCATTGCACCGGACACACCGTCCATGATGGCAGAAGAGCATACCCCAACCCCCACTGTCGAATCTCTGACTCTACAAATCCCTTAGGTGACCCTATCGGGTTTCGACTAGGAGAAGTCATGAGCGCTGGTGGAATTGTCGGCTAGACAGGGGGGCGAGATTTACCCAGGTTCGGGGCCCTCGTAGAGGTAAAACCCTTACTCCTGCCTCTTGTCGATCTGTATTGATGGAAAGATCGGTTACAATGGTGGTGCTCGAATCGAGAGTAAGATCTCGAGTTCAAGGTTTTGATGGTGCTGTGTTGCTTGGTCCCCTCCCGGGGGGGCTCTCCTGGCCTTATATAGATGGCCAGGTCTCGACTCCTACCCGAAGAGGACTCGAACTCTAACTAGGTCGGTTACATGTTTCCTATCTTAACCCGCAAGTTAGTGCGGGTGGGCTTCACGTGGGCCTTCTGGAGTATTCCAAGGGCTCCTCTTCTTGGGCCTTTAACCTTGGGCCTGAGAGGGGGTGTCCTTATTCGCAGGGTCCAGGATCCATATATTCGTCACCCACCACCGAGTCTTTGGAGCCCAGTCAGCCCGTTGTGCCGGACACGGACACGAGGGAAAGGGCGGCTCCAGAGGTGGGAAATTCTTCTCGAACGACCGATGAGGAGATTCCCACCTTCGACAAGGACTTCAAGAACATCAACGATGGCCTAAGCGCGGCCGGAATTCTTTTTGCGGAATACGCAAAGGAGTTCAATGAAAACTTGGCGGGGTTGCAGTGAATGAGCCAGGTATTTAACTCTAGCCCCCAAGCATTAAGCAAAATGTATACCTTTCGCCCTGATGATTTTTAGTTACTCTTTTCCTTGTCGTGTTCCAGCAAACCGCTTAATCCATTAACATGGAAGTTTTCAATAAGCTTTCCGTCAAGAATAAAGAAGTTAGAAATCTTCTTTCTATTCTTGATGTGAAAGATGCGGAGCTGGCATCGTCTCAGCTGAAGCTGTCGGAAACAACAGGTAAACTTTTTTCTCTGAAGTTTTTGATTCAGCTTTTTGTCTAAGTACTTTTCCCGAGTTTTTTCTAAACTCGGAATTTTCCTTGCTTTCCAGATGCTTTGGCTAAGGCCAAGCAAATAGCTGAAGATGCCGGCAATGCTGCCAGTCTCCGTGAGGAGAATCTGGACCTTCATAAGCAACTTATGAAGGCCCAAAAGGATTTGGAAGCCAACAATCTGGCCCTTGGAATTGCTCATTCCAAGGCTTCCGAATAGGCGGAGAAGGATAAGTCCACTATCCAGGACCTGGAAAATGCCTTAAACCTTCGCCTGGAGGAAGGCTCCGAAATCGACAAGATTATCGGTAAGTTTTACTTCATTTACCATTTTTCCATGTCTTGCTTTCTTTCTCTGCTTTTTCACTTAACCTTTTTGGTTGTTTTGTCTGAAAAAACAGGAAATAACCCAGATCTCACTCGGATTGATAGAATCCGAGCCTTTGGGAAGACGTGGACTGCGATTAGAGCTGCTGGCATGCAGCTGGTCAACAAGTTCCTTCCCACAAGGACTGGGGAGTTCTCGGAAGTTGAGAAACTTCCGGGTGCCATCTTGGAGGTGGCGGAGTCCAGGGAGTCCATCCTACGCTCCGCTGCACGGGGTGGTGCACGCATGGCACTCGGCCTTATGCGTATGCACTACCCTGGTGTAAAGTCTTGGCGCGTGGCGTCCGGTATCCCTCAAGGATACACAGAAACTCAGCGAACCACCATCTTTGATGAAATCAAAGGCCACGCCACCAAGATCGCCTCCATGGTGAACATCTCCATCACCTATCCAGAAGAGGAGATCCCCGAAGCCCTCGAGAATGACAGCAGCGAAGAAGACTCGGATGCTTGAAGGGTTGTCTTTAACCTGGATGATGAAAGTAGACAATAGGAGCATTACTGCACTTTTACAATGTAATTTATATTGTAATGCTTCTATTACTTTTGTATAAATAAGAACTCCGCCTTTTGCAGTTTTAATTATGAAATTCTTTGCAAGGTTTCCGGGTTTTAATATTCCTTTGTCTTCTAAGTTCTCTGTCTTATGTGTTTTAACTGTCCTTAGTGTTTGAAATGGCTGAGTAGTACTATGAATCATCATGCCGAATTACTGGGTAAGACCAATCAGTTTAAACTCGGAAACATGGATCATACTAAAGGCATTTTTACTAACTAGCTCCAGTGACCCAACACGTAAACAATCAGATAATACTTAGAGAAAAGTAAGGAATTTTTTGAAACTTGGGCACGCATGCACAATCCGAGTTTCCTTTAGCCGTTATCAGGCGGAAAATCATTCAGTTTTTAAACACCGAGCACGCAGGCACAATTCGGGTTAACATTGAGTATTTTGTAAGATCATTGGGAAATAGATAAGGTGGAATCATGTTTTGTACTATAATAAACTTGTAAAAACACGGATATAAGAATTCCGACAACTTTATTTCATGATCTCAAAGATATTTACATAGAAATTGAACTAAGTATAGAAGGGACGTAACTGCTGGATGCTCCAAGGCCTCTTTGTCTCTCCTAGTTCATCATCTATCTTTCTCTTTCTTTTGCGATTCGGCTTTTCGGGATCGTCTTCCGTGTCCCGAATATCTACAAGATAATATGACCCATTTTTCATAGCTTTGCTGATTACAAATGGTCCTTCCCATACTGGGGCCAATTTGTGCTTTATTTGCTGCACCAATCTCAGCACTAAGTCACCTTCTTTAAAAGAATGATGCCTGATTTTCCGACTATGGTAACGTCGTAAACCTTGCTGGTAAATGGCGGATCTTTGAAGCACAAGTTCTCGTTCCTCTTCTAAGAGATCGACGGCATCCTGTCGTGCTTCTTCGGCATCCGAGTCGTCGAAATCCCGCACTCTTGGGCTATCATGGATCATGTCCGTTGGAAGGATAGCTTCCGCACCATAAACTAGGAAAAACGGGGTTTGCCCGGTTGACCTGTTTGGCGTCGTTCGAATACTCCAAAGCACGGAAGGTAGCTCCTCTACCCATGCTCCAGCTGCTCTATGAAGAGGAGATTCGAGTCTTGGGCGTATTCCTTGCAGGATTGAGCTATTCATTCTTTCAAACTGTCCATTGGATTGCGGGTGTGCTACAGATGTGAGATCTAAGCGAATTCCCGTTTGTCGGCAATATTTTGCCAACTCTCCAATGGAGAAATTTGTCTCGTTATCGGTTATTATGCTGTGTGGAACGCCATATCTCATGACTATGTCAATGATGAAATTTATGGCAGTTACACCGTCAAGTTTTTTGATGGGTTTAGCCTCCACCCATTTGGTATACTTATCCACAGCTACAAGTAGATGTGTAGGTCCGCCTCGCGCAGTTTTGAACGGTCCCATCATATCTAGCCCCCAGACCGCAAATGGCCATGTAATTGGGATAGTTTTGAGTGCTTGGGCCGGCATATTAGTCTGCTTGGCGTAATATTGACACCCTGCACATGTGTTGACTATGTGCTCAGCATCTGTCTTGGCTGTTAGCCAGAAAAACCCGACACAGAATGCTTTTTGATTGAGCATGATGTCCGCAATCTCCGGCATGGATTTCTTGCAGGATTTCTCGTCCTTCTTCTGGTGAAATACACCGCAGAAAAATTCCGGAAGTACTGCGTTTGTACATTCAGTTATCAATTACCGTGTATCCTTTGCATCGACGCTGAATTTGCCTCTGCAAGACTTCGTCTGCTCCTTCCGGGTACTTCTGGTTGACTAAGAAGTTTAAATATGGAATTGTCCAGTCCGGGTTAACGAGCATAACTTCAATTGACTCGGAAGCCAGGGGTAATCGATATCTCCACCTTTTATGGATGGCTCGTATAAATGCTGGACGAATACACCTAGTGGTAGGATTTTTACCCTTTCTGACCCCATGCGGGCTAACGCATCCGCGTTCCAATTTTCCCCCCTTTTAACGTAGAGTACTTCGAATCCAAAAAAACAAATGGCGAACTCGTCCACCGTTCTCCGGTATTCGGCCATAATAGGGCTTTTTGCATCCCAGGTTTGGTTAAGTTGGTGTTGTACCAAATCTGAGTCGCCGTAGCACAAGATGCGCTTAACACCTATTTCTTTTGCAATATGCAAGCCATGAAGCAAAGCTTCGTATTCTGCTACGTTATTACTGGCGTTGAAGTGTATTTGTAATACATACTCCATTGTGTCTCCTTTAGGGGATTTTAAGACTACACCAGCTCCAGCGCCCTCCTTCATCTTGGATCCGTCAAAATGCATGATCCAGTACTCGGACTCCGGCATTGGTGTTTTCTCCATTGCTTCCGTCCAGTCGGCGACAAAATCTGCAAGAACCTGGGATTTTATTGCCGTCCTTGGCTGATACTTAATATCGAAGGCTGCTAGCTCGATACCCCATTTGGCTACTCGGCCAGTTGCCTCCGCATTGTTTATTATATCCCCTAGTGGTGCTTTACATACCACTGTTATGGAATGTCCTTGGAAGTAATGGCGCAACTTTCTAGATGCGAAAAATACGCCATATGCCAGTTTTTGGTAGTGTGGGTACCTTTCCTTGGACTCGGAGAAAACTTCACTTATGTAATATACCGGATGCTGATCTGGTATGCTTTGTTCGTCTTTCTTCCGTTCCACAACAATTACCGCACTAATAACCCTGTTTGTAGACATGAGGTACAATAGCATAGGTTTTTCGTCTTTTGGGGATGCCAAAATCGGAGCTTTCATCAAAGTTTCCTTCAACTGGGTTAACGCTGCATCGGCCTCTTCTGTCCACTCGAATTTGTCGGATTTTTTCAGCAACTTGTAGAGTGGTAAGACTTTATCCCCCAGCTGACTAATAAATCTGCTGACGGCAGTGGCGGAACCCGTCAATCTTTGGACATCTTTCACAAACGTGGGTTTGGAGATGTTCAAGATTGCTTTGATCTTTTCCGGGTTAACTTCTATTCCTCTGTGAGAAACGATGAAACCCAGAATTTTTCCTGAGGGAACCCCGAATACACACTTTGATGGATTTAACTTCATCATGTAAGTGCGCAAGTTTTCGAAGGTTTCTCGCAAATCCTCAAGGAGTGTGTCTTTTTCCTTGGTTACGACAGCAATATCGTCTACATAAACGTGGACATTTTTGCCAATCTGACTATGCAAACAGCGTTGCATGCAACACTGGTAAGTTGCACCTGCGTTCTTCAGGCCGAATGGCATGGTTACGTAATAATACGTCCCGTACGGGGTTATAAAAGAAGTCTTAATTTGATCTTCCTTTTTCATGCGTATTTGGTGATACCCGGAATAAGCATCCAAAAAGTATAAAAACTCAGAGCCTGCGGTGGCGTCTATTATTTGATCGATTCGCGGTAACGCGAACCTATCTTCTGGACACAATTTGTTCAAGCCGGTGTAATCTATACACATTCTAAGAGCAGTAGTGTCTTTCTTCGGTACTAATACCGGATTTGCAGACCATTCAGTGTGGATTACTTCCTGGATGAAATCTGCTGCTAAAAGCCGGATAATTTCCTTGCCAATAGCCTTCCGTCTTCTTCCGTCAAATCGACGGAGACCTTGTTTGACGGGTTTGGAGCCTGGAATCACCTTGAGTTGATGCTCAGCAAGTTCCCTGGGTACGCCTGGCATGTCAGCCGGACACCAGGCGAAAATGTCCCAGTTCTCACGGAGGAACTTGATGAGCTCGCCTTCCTATTTGTCGGTCATCCCAGTTCCTACTACGACAGATTTTGTCGGATCTTTGGGATCTAGGATTACCTGTCTTGTATTCTCGGATGCCTTGAAGCTATCTGCTGGCTTCCGAGTTTCTTTTCCTGTCGGCATTTCTGTCGGCGATACCTCCTTAGCCAGCTCCTTCAGCTCTTCTTTTGCTATAATCTTCTCAGCACAAAGGGCGTTTTCTTTTTCCAGCTTGTTCGCCAGCTTGAAGTCTCCAGTTATGGTGATTACCCCTCCTTTCGGCCCTGGCATCTTCAGCTTGTTATAAATATAACATGATCTTGCCATAAATTTGGCGAAAGCTGGACGTCCGAGAATTGCGTGATACACGCTTTCGAACGGCACCACCTCGAAGGATATTTTTTCCTGACGGAAGTGATCTTTTTCTCCGAAAGTGACATCTAGGGAAATTTCTCCTAGGGATCGTGCTTGCCTGCCGGGAACAATGCCATGGAAGCGTATGTTGCTGTGATTGAGCTGGGTCTTGGAGATTTTCAGATGTCTCAATGTATCCAGGTACATTATGTTGATGCTGGATCCTCCGTCCATCAGCACTCTTTTTAGCATAGTGTTCTGGACAATAGGGCTTACAATAAGATCTTGTGTGCCGGGTTCAGGGATATTTCCGGGATGATCAGACTGATCCCATGTGATTGGTGTGTTCGAATACTTCAAGAATTTTGGGGTTGCCGGAACAACCGCGTTTATTTCTCGAAGTGTTCTTTTCGCCACCTTTGTTGATGGAGTTGCTAGGAAAGTTAGGGCGGATTCTCCATCAACTCTCGGAAACTTGGGTTCGCCTTTCCGCTGTTGTTCCTGGATTTTTTCGTCAGTGTCCGATTCACTGTCTTCTTTCTCAGCTTCTGGCTTTTGTTTAGAGAATTTCCTTTTGGAACTCTTTCCCTTGTTTCCGGATCCTGCACTGCCTTTCATGTGCTTATTCAGCCGGCATTGTGCGTTCGTATGGGTGGGTTTCCCGAATTGCGAATGGTGGACGCAGGGTTCCGACTTAATCTTCTCCCACTCTTCTTTAGTGTAGTTGATTGGTTCTGAACTGCGTCCTTTCCATCTGTTCCCTTTTTCACTTCCAAAGGCTATGTTAACCTCTTTGGGTTTTGGTGTTGCATCTGAAGTTCCTTTTTTCTCAGGGCGAGGATTTTTCTTGGCCAGTATCAGTGTATCGATATTGCCTCCTCTTGCTCTGATGTCATCTTCGGCTGCATCATGTTCATTGGAGGTTGTCAGCATAGATCCGAGATCTTTGTGCTGTTTGGAACCAACCATGAACGGTACAAGTCCGGGTTTTAGGCCATTGACGAAAGCATGCATTGCTTGTACGTCAGTTACTCCAGAACAACTATTCTTCATTGCAGTCCATCTGCAGATGAAATCCACGTATGGTTCATCCTCGAACTGGGTGCAACGGTTCAGCTGGTTGATGCTGTTCGGGCGTTTATAAGTTCCCCGGAAATGCTGAGTAAATACTCGAGCCATATCATCCTAGCTGTCGACAGTTCTTGATGGCAATCCATTAATCCAATCTCTGGCTCCATCCAGTAACATTAGGGGAAGAAACTTTACAGCTTCCAGGTCTGTCCCATTGTTAATCTGGACGGCCGTATAGTAGTCTGAGAGCCAGGTATCCGAGTTTGTACTGCCGGTGTATTTCTGGTACGTTGGACCGACCTTGGCGAAGCCAGAATGCAGGGTTATCCTTCGGATCCTATCAGTGAAACACTTAGGTCCAAAGTATAGATCATCCTTTTCCGCCCTATCCATGTGTGCGGAATATCTACCGGCTGAATGGACAGAAGGGGATCTACTCCTTTCTTTTCCATTATTGCGCGGACGCGCTTTTCTGGGATCGTTTCTATTTCTTTCAAGATCACGCCCTTTTGGATGAGGCGGAGTTCTACTCTTGTGCCTTTATTTATCCTTGGGGGGTGTCCGAGATCTCTCACGCCTGTGAGGTACATCATGTCTTCCGGCTTTTTCAGCAGGGTGTCTCGGAGGTGGCATTGCTTTGCCATCATTCCGGTGTTTTTCTTCCCGATCGTGGGGTTTGCGTCCACCTTTAGGGAGATGAGATCCAGTTCTAAACGCTACATCCCTATTGTCGGGATTTTTCTTATCTTTTCTCGGATCCGCTTTCTTATCCTTTGAATTGTCGGAATCTCCAGGTTCTTCCGGTCCAGGTGCTCCAGCGGCGCAAGTAGCTGTTTTGCATAGGGCGGAGTCGTCGTGCAACTTCCCTGATCGCTCTTGGGCCCGCTGTTGTTGTTGCAATGCTTTTCCTAGGAAAGCATACACCCCTTGGAGTTTTTCACCGTTGGAGTACATGTCGTTGTTGAGGATGGCAAACGCTTCTTCCGCATTTTCTACTGCGGTTTTGTATATTGGTTCGCCTCTGGCATCTTTGCCGTTTACCTGCTTTTGCCAAGATGGGTTGTGAAACCTTTCTTTTGGCGGCAGTACTTCCGGTCTTACGATTCCGGGTAACCTTGTAGGTTTAATGCCAGATCTATTATTTTTCTCGTACTCCTCGATTTCTTCCTTCATGAGTTTGATGTCATCCTGGTTTTTTTGGAGGTGTTCACGAGTTCTGAATAGATGTTGCTGTTGCCTTTTGGAGAGCTTGTCTCCTAGCTTCTAGCACTTCAGGGGGTTCATGCAATCCCACTGGTGTTTGTAACAATTCATGTTCCTCTTGCTCTGTCATTGGCGGAACAAGGATTTTTTTTGTTTTCTTCTCCGCAGGTTTTATTCCGCTTGCATCTCCTACTTCCGGGCTTTCATCAGCTGGATCAGCCAATTTCTTCTTCCGGAGTTTGTATTGGAGTTTTTTAGCGGCCTTGTTCTTTTTCTTGGAAGAGGGAGGTTTTTTAGCGGGTTCATCCTCTGTCAATTCCTTGACGTTGGGAAGTATCGGAGAAGTTTCTCCATCTTCTCTCTCTTCCTCTGGCGGAGGAGTTCTAGGGCTTTCCTGACTGCCGGCATCCGTGTTTTCAGCCGGCTTCGCCATTAGTACTTCATGGAATCCTTCCTGAAAAGATTTAACTTTTCTTTCGAAGGCGTCCACGTCTTCGTCTTCGGAATCAAAATCATCTGATCCGGTTTCTGATTCTAATCTCGCCTCAATGGCGCTAGCACAGAATCAGCTTCCGAGTTCATCGCTGGATTGGCGGATGTCGGATCTTCCACCTCTGTAATGGGTTTGATGTTTTCTGCCTCTTGCACGGGATTTCCGCCATCCGTGTTTTCGGCGACTTCGGATTGCACCATACCGATAAAGTGTGTATCACTTTTATGTCGGCGATCTGAGTAAAATCCGGGATCATAGTCATCCTCGACTGGGTATAGGGCGGGTGGGATAAATTTGCTTCCACCGCAAAACCCCATGGCCTCTGCAGTTAGTCCGATAAAGATATTAGCAGATCCGATCGGTAACACACAGACACTTACCAGATGATTTTGCGCCGGTATGTAGGATCCATTGTCGAGGAAGCGTCCGACGTCATCGTCGAACTCCAGGCTTCCGATAGTTATGGAACTGCCGATTCCGCCAAGTACCCCAGATCGGAACTTAACGCCTGACGTCGTTAGCCCCACGGTGGGCGCCAACTGTCGAGACATCGTAGTAGTTTTCATAGACGGGGGTGCCATGAGACTACGGGTAGAGACGTGGGGAAACG
Source organism: Alopecurus myosuroides (assembly GCA_028641055.1). Taxonomy (NCBI): domain Eukaryota; kingdom Viridiplantae; phylum Streptophyta; class Magnoliopsida; order Poales; family Poaceae; genus Alopecurus; species Alopecurus myosuroides. The sequence goes on from CM054060.1 coordinate 126,416,320, forward strand.
GGATCGCCTTGAAGACAAAGACACATGATTTACCCAGGTTCGGTACGTCGTAATAGTACAGCGTTCCTACTCCTGCAATCTCACTAATCAGGGCTAAAGCATGTGTATACAATTACAATGTGAGGTTCTGTTTAGCTATTCGCTGAGGATCAACTGGCGAGTTAGCCTGTAGCTTCCAATCTATCATATCTCTCGTCGGGCTTTATATAATAGCCGGGTTAGGGCATACAGAATAGGAAACCTAGAAGACTACGGTAACTTCCAACTTGGAAAGTAAGGAATCCGCCTTCTCCTCCAAGCCAGATCACGTGGGCCGTGATCCGGGTCCTTCTAGAATCCGGCTTCTGCGCGTCAGCTTACTGGGCCGCCCAATGGAACATAGCCCACTACCACTTGGGCCACCCTGGTAATCCGACACTTATGACCATCATCTGATATACCCCTATTCAGTATATATCCGACACTCTTTACTTACTGCAAGCCTACATCATTTTCCACACTATACGTCCAATCTTTGTTTTCAGCAAGACCGGTGAGATTGACAACCTCACTGTACCGTTGGGACAAAGTATTTTGGTTTTGTTGTGTGCAGGTTCCACATTGTTGCTGACACCGGTGAAGCACCATCACCACCGTTAGTGGCATCAACCTTCCTAAGGTCCTCTTTCTCCTACTGGATTGATATTATTGGTTCTTAACTAGGGGGAGAACTCCTACCGTTGTGCTCATCACACCCTTCTCTTGGGGAATCCCAACGAGTGCAAGATCTGCACCATCAAGGACTTTTTCTGGCGCCGTTGCCGGGGAGGAAGAAGTCTTCTGGCAAGGGGAGTCTCTCACTCTCAACCTCTTTATTTTGTTTATTGTCTTGTTTTTATTTTTGCCTTGTTTTGCTTCTCTTTATCAAAAACACAAAAAAATTAGTTTACTTTATAGCATAGAAAGCAACTCAAGTATTTTCAAGTGAAGCATTCACTTGCTATTTTTGCTTTATCATGCTTGCTATCAATGTTTGATGACTTTGAAACTAGATCTTTTAGGAAAGGTGGGTTCACGGATGAACAACAAAAACATTATAAGGAACACCGCTTGTCATAAAAAGGGATACACTTATGGGAGCAAATTAATAAATTGCATGACTATGCTAAAAACTTGTGCTCTACTTATAATGTTACTTATTGCTTTGATAAATCTTGTTGTTGTAGGAGCTATAAACACCTCCCTTTTCAATGTGAGTATAATGATAATGTCACCATATCTTCGTATGTTAAAGGAAATTCTGAATTATATGTTGTGGAACAAATTGAAGAATTTATTGCTTGGAAGGGTGTATTCGAAATTGCCTATTTGCTTGAAAGTATTGATGATGCACCTTATAAATATGAGATTTATGATATACTTGAATATTTATTGGATAATTACAAGGATTTTAATTACTATATAATGGAATATCTTGATAAATTCTCTCAACCTAAGGAAGTAACTGATGCCTTGCAGGAGCCTATGAAAGAAGAAATTGCTGAATCTGGAAGCTCATTGGATGAAAAAGAGGAGGAGAGTGATGATCAAGAGAAGGAATAATGGAGCTACCCATGTCTACCTCCCAATGATAGTAACTCTTTAACTCATACATTATTTGATGAAATTGATACTTGCTATACTTGTGACCTTGATACTACTATGAATGAAACTTGTGAGAATGATATTGCTAATGTTATTTATGATAATCCATGCTACTTGGATAAATCTTATGATAATGCTCTTCATGATGGTCCCATGTTACTTGATGTTATAAATCATAATGCTACTGAAAATAGGATTGCTATAATGTGTCCTATACCTTTTAATAGTGACCAACTGTCTTGTTTTGCTATTGCTAAAAGAGGGGGAAAAGAAGAGCTGATTTTAAATTTTGATCCCACTGTTTTGGAGCTTGATATGAATTATATGCTTTTAGATCATGGCAAACATGCTTTATGTGATAATTATGTTGTTGAATTTGTTCAGGATGTTACTGAAAATTATTATGAGAGAGGAAAATATGATTGTAGGAATTTTCATGTTACTAAAACACCTCTCTTTGTGTTGAAAGTTTTGAAGTTGCTCTTGTTCTACCTTCCCATGATTTCTAGTTTGAGCTTCTTTAATGTGTTTCTTTATAAGATTCCTATGCATATGAAGTGGGTTAGACTTAAATTTGTTTTATACTTGCTTCTTTATGCTCTCTTTTTCTTAATTCATAATTCTTATGTGAGCATCTACTTGATTCCACCTTCCTATGCCTAGCTGGAAGGTGTTAAAGAAAAGCGCTACCGGGAGACAACCCGTTTTATTTCTCTGTTTTCAACCTGTTTTTCTTCGTTTTCTTTGGTGTGATTTGCACCTGGGTGTTGTCTATTTCCTTACAAACCCCGATGTATCTTTTATTTTGAGTTTTTGTTGATCCAAGTAAAGCCTCTAGTGGAAAGTTAAGGCTATATTTCGGATTTCTGCGCAGTAAACAGATTTCTGCTCTCCACTGTTTATTCCGTAAAAATTCACGAAAATTCAAAATGACCTGAGTTTTTTTGTGCGTAATCCTGAGCTATATACACAACTTTTCTTAGTTGACCAATTTTTTATTTGAGCAACATAAGATTTTTGAAAAAATCGATCTTTACCTGCTGTCCTGTTTTTACAGATTTCTGCCATTTATTGCATTTGCATCTTAATCTCTTTCTTTTGGTGTTCTTTTGAGAAAAAGAGTTTAAAAAAAGTTGTGACAGTAGCTAATGTGTTTTTGAGTGTTAGAATTGTGTTGAAACTGAACCATGTGAATTTATTATTTCGATTGCACTAACGTTGCTAATGAAGATTGTGAGAATTTTGGTGTGAAGGAAGTTTTCAAGGGTCAAGAGAAGAGGATGATATGATGTGATCAAGAAGAGTGAAAAGCCTAAGCTTTCGGATGCGGCAAGAAGACTCAAGCGTCTAAGCTTGGGGATGCCCAAGGCATCCTCTTGTTCATCAACAAATTATCAGGTCACTTCTAGTGAAACTATATTTTTATTCGGTTACATCTTATGTGCTTTACTTGTAGCATCTTTTATTTTTGTTTTCAGCTTGTTTTTATTTTTGCATTCAGTTTGTTTTAACTATTTTAATAATATTGGTTGGACCCCAGCATTCTTTTATTGGATGACACGCTCCGCTTTTTCATGAGAATACTTTGTATTCTTAATCTTGTCTGGCTGCTGCATTTATTTAACTCCTGTTTTGCATGCATCCCTTATTAGAGATGTTAGTTTTACTAGTGTTATATGATTACTCTAATGTTTTCTTGCTGTATCATAAATAGTATTTTTTGTTAAAACATGTTTTGGGTGGTGCTTGTTGGGAGAAGAAAACTGCTGCTTGAAGTAGAATTTATAACAGTGCTAGTAGAAGCTTGTATAGAGTGTTGCTAGAACTTTTTCATGTCATGCTAAATGTTATTTTAGTTTTAAAGCCTTGTGGTTATTGAATAGAATGAATAGCCTCAAATAGCTGAGAGTGTTTAATATGTCTTGAAAGATTCATGAGTTGTTCTTGTCATAGTAAAGCATTAATATATGGTATTCTCTTTCGAATGTTTTATTTGGTTGACTTGGCGCATGCTCACACCATGTTTATGACTACAAACCAGTCACGAATAGCCACCATGACCATTTAGTTTTTCAACTTGTTATACTGCTTATGTTTTAATTAATGATTCTTATGTCGTTATGCATGATTATGGCTCTTATGCTCTCTTGATTTGTCGCTCCCAGTCTTTTGCTAGCCTCCACCTATACTGAGTCTGAGCTCTACTCGTGCATCCAAACTCCCTTAAACCAAAGTTTTTCCCATTGTGTCCACCATACCTACCTACATGTGGTATTTAACTGCCACTCCAAGTAAATTGCTCATGTGTTGCCTTTAAAACTTTCAAAATTACTCCTGCTTTATGTTCCTGTTTTTGCTGATGAGGACGTCAATAGAAAATCTTTATCTCACTTGTTTATTGGATTTCACACGCTGGACTAGTGGCTTAATCCACTTATCCAAATGATAGAAGAGCTGGCAGCGGGGTGCCCATCCCCAAATTAATACACACAAATTCTCTTCACTATTTTTGCCCCTGATTTATCAGTCAAAGCATAATTATGTAAACAAAAGAGAAAGAGGGATGACCTTCTACACAAGTTGCGTCCTTCACCATGGGAGCCGCTCTTGTGAATCCAGTTGGCTTGTGACGTACTGTATTGTCTGTTTACCATTCGTTGACATTAGCATACATCTCCCAAAATATAGACACTCCTCCACGGTATGTGATTGTTGGCAGGCACCCGAGGATTCGGTTATCCATGGTTTGTGAAAGGTGGATGGGAGGAGTGTCAAACTTTTAATACCTCTATTTAATAAAATAAAATCTCTAGCACATGAGTGATCCCTGCTTCCCTCTGCGAAGGGCCTTTCTTTTAATTTTATGTTGAGTCTCCATCTTCTAACTTTATGCACGGTTGAGAGAGCATTTTTGCCATTCTAAGTTCTATGTGCATTTGTCCCATAAACATCAATAATTACTTCATGATGTGATATCATTTGTTCTTAAATTATTTTCTCTAGTCTTCCTCGTGAACTTTGAAGGTGTCCTGGCATTTATGTTTTGCCCCACTCTCAAGGACTAGCGAAATATCACTTTTCCATGCTTTCTCTATACCTGAAACAAACATTTACCTTTCTTTGCATTATTATTCATGATCCTTTTTTTGAGATACTCTTCGTGATGCAAAGTAATTACTATGCTTTATTATTAAAGTTCTATTTATCATGTTTGTGTTTGAAGTTCTATGATCTCAGCATGCATATGCTTTTACATTAGATTGATCAAGTTTATGTTAGTAGTATGTCACCTCAGAAATTATTGTGTTTTATCGTTTACCTACTCGAGGACGAGTAGGAACTAAGCTTGGGGATGCTTGATACGTCTCCAACGTATCTATAATTTCTGATGCTCCGTGATCATATTTTGTCAATTGCTACATGTTTTCTCCCTTATTTATAGCATTTTTTATACGTTTTCCGGGACTAACCTATTAACAAGATGCCAAGTGCCAGTTCCCTGTTTTCTGCTATTTTTGGTTTCAGAAAAGTTGTTCTAGAAACATTCTCGGAATTGGACCCCACAAAGCCCTAAGTGCCTATTTTCCTCGGAAGCATCCATAAGACCGAAGGAGAGTCGAAGACGGGCACCAGGGGGGCCACACCATAGGGTGGCGCGGCCCCCTAGCCGCGCCAGCTATGGGTGTGGGGCTCCTGGAGCTCCACCGCATTTGCCCTTTCGCCTATTTAATCCCCCCAGATGGAAAACTCTAGGTACCTGATAAAAAATTTCCGAAAAGTTCCGCAGCCACCGTAACCGTCAACCCTAGATCAGGGGGGTTCTGAAGCTGTCTCCGGCACCATGCCGTAGAGGAAATCAACACCGGAGGCTTCTACATCACCATGCCTGCCTCCGGAGTGATGCGTGAGTAGTTCATCCTTGGCCTACGGGTTCGTAGCTGTAGCTAGATGGTTGTCTTCTCCTCATATGCCTCCATATTTAGATCTCGTGGGCTGCCTATCATGATCGAGATTGATCTTATGTAATTCTATATGCTGTGTTTGCTGGGATCCGATGAATATTGAACTTATGCCATGTTGATTATAGTCTTTATTGCATATGTTATTTGTGATCTTGCATGCTTTCCATTGCTAGTGGTTGCTCTGGCCAAGTAGTTGCTAGTGACTCCAAGAGGGAGTATTTATGCTTGATAGTGGTTTCATGCCTCCTCACCACCTTGCTCGAGTGACAGAAACGTGAAGAGGGAGGATGTGCTATTGCCATTAGGGATAAAACATCGGTGAGAGTGCCCGCGTGCATAATCATTGCTTACATTACACACTTTGTTTAATGCAGTTATCTGTTGCTTGCAACTTAATACCTAAGGGGGTTCGGATGATAACCTGAGGGTGGATTATTAGTCATAGATGCAGATGGATTTCGGTCTATGTATATTGTTGTAATGCCTGCACTAAATATCATAGTAGTCATCATGTTATATTGTGCACTACGGTGCAACCTCTATTTGTCAATTGCCCAGCTGTAATTTGTTCGCCCGGCATGTTATATTTATGGAGACACCACTAGTGAACCTATGAACCCCGGTCCATTTTCCTACATTGTGAAACAAACCACTGCTATTTCCTGCTCTCTTTACTTACTGCAAGCATACATCATTTCCCACACTATACGTCTAATCTTTGTTTTCAGCAAGACCGGTGAGATTGACAAACTCACTGTACCGTTGGGACAAAGTATTTTGGTTGTGTTGTGTGTAGGTTCCACGTTGTTGCTGACATCGGTGAAGCGCCATCACCACCGTCAGTGGCATCAACCTTTCGAAGGTCCTCTTTCTCCTATTGGATTGATAGCCTTGGTTCTTAACTAAGGGGAAAACTCCTACCGATGTGCTCATCACACCCTCCTCTTGGGGTATCCCAACGAGTGCAAGATCTGCACCAACAACCATTGGTATATTCCAGGATTCATATGAAGAATGGTCATGTTTTGAGTTGAGCTTATTACAAGTGTCTTGAATAAAAGGATTAGATGGTATTTCATGATTATCTTCAAGACATCATTATATGAAGAATGAATTGTAACGTCCGGGGTTTTCCCCCCCAAGTAGATTGATCGTTGTTTTTCTTTTCGCATCGCATGGCATCCTCATAAATCATCGCGCATTTGGAACTTGCAAAATGCTTAATTTCATCAACTCTTGACTTTCTAAAATTTGTTTGATGCAAAACAGAATTATATTCTTCTAATAATGCCAAAACAGTTTCTGGAAAATAATACAACCAACCCACAAAAAAAAAATAGAGTCGTGAGGGAGAGAGAGGGGCAACCTGTTTTTTTTTCGGCCCAAACAGCCCAAACAGCAAGGCCCAACCGAATCCCTCCCCACAAACCCTAACTTTTCTCCTCTCCCTCTCATTTTCCCCCCGCCGTCTCTCCTATTTCTGCTTAGGTCCCTCCACCTCTCAAAAAAAAAAAAAAAAAAAGAAACCCACGCACGCACGCGCACGGGAAGGAGCGAGCAGCGCTCGATCCCATCGTCTCCTTCCTTCGCTCGCCCCCCTCCTCGTTCTGCGTCGATTGGAGGCGCTACCGCCGGAGCTCCTCCGGCCACCCTCCGACGCCGGCCTCTCCTCTCACCTCGCCTCCCTGCCTCCCTCTCCTTCCAAGGCGCCCCCACTGCTGCGCCCCTCCGAGCTCCGGCCGGCCATCTCCCCGCCTCCAACCATCGCCGGAGATGGCGCCGCCGGCCCCTGGCCCCTCTCCCGTCGCCTCCTCTCCTCCTCCACCTCGCCCCGTCGCCCGAGCCGCCTCCTCCTGCCGCCGCCCCCTTCTCCCGTGGCCGCCGCCCGCTGCAGCCCGACCACCACCACCTCGCCGTGCCCTGTTTCGTCCCCAGGGGCTGCTGCTCTGAAGGTCGCCGTAGCCTCCGTCGTGGAGCCCTTCCCCCCGCTGTGCGCGCCCTCCACCCTGCAGCACCGGCTCGGCGTCGCCAACAGCCAAGAGGCCGTCGCCGCGGGCCTCCGTGCAAGACCTGCTCCTGCAGCCCCGCCTGCGCCGTCGCCGGGGCTGTCGAGGGAGACGCCGAGGATGCTGCTCCCCTTCGAGCACCGGATCACTGCAGGCATGGACACCCTCGCGGCGCGCCCACCACTTGTTCGGTGATATGCCTGCATGAGTTCGGCATAGTACTTTTGGCCGCGCTTGTCCGTCCGCTGTGGTGATGCCTTGTGTACCATGGGCGCTTCTTTCCGATGACCATGGTTATCATTCGTTGGTGCCACGCCACGCTCCGTTGTCGTCGTCGTCTTTGCTCGTTTGTGCTGGGCCGCCTTCGTGCGCGCCTTGAAGTCCGAAGACCGGAGAATCGCCCAGTTCGCCATCGACCACAAAGATCGGAACCACCAAGATCTTCTATACGGACGCGACGAGTACATCGACCATGACTACGTCTACTTCCTCTTCGAACCTCGATGACAAGATCGACAACTACCACCGATGACGTGAACGACTACCTCGACTACGGAACGAGAACGACTACTTACACTACTTCCTCGACGTCGGCTACTTCCTCTACTATGACTACGTCGACTACTTCCTCTACCCGAAGACGTCGACTACGCCTACTTCGACTACCTCGACGACGACGCGAGCACGTCTACTTTCCATTCTTCCTCGCCGCCGTCTATCCCCCTCTTTGTCGTCTTCTTCTTCTTCATCCCGAAGACACCGGCGCCGAACCCGAAGATCTTCTTCCCACACGTGTGCACCCTAAAACCCCTATACCTATGCCCTATTTTCTATAACATATCAACTATATTTAAAATGTCATCGCATCATGTTTGCATTGCATCTGGTGGGTTTCGGGGTATAGTAATATCACCTAACAATTAAATATGGAATGTGTTGGGGCATTAAATTCAAATAATGCCCTATTCCATTTAATATTGTTTAGCTCACCTACTTATTGTTTTGCATGTTAATCAACATTTAATATGATGGTTAGATAAACAACTTGAACCAATTCCTATTTCTCCGGACTCCGGTTCCGATTAAATTGCTTAAGTTGTTTCCCCTGTTGCATCTTGCCATGCCATGCATATAAAATAGGAATCATGCTGGATCTTTTGCCGTAGTAGTAATTGTTGCATCCGGTGTTTCTTTTAGTTCGTTGCTTCTTCCCGGATAGGACGTTGAGATGATGTGAGCAACGACAAGTTCTGCTACCTTGCGGGATCTCAGGCAAGTATACTCACTTGCGGCCATATGGCTGCCTTTCATCACTTGTTACCGATTCTTTCCGTTGATTCTTTTCTGCTAGCCTTAGTAGTAGTTGTTTCTGTTGCGAACCCATCACATGAATCCCTTAACCTTGATATTGCCTCACCTCCATACCCATAACCATTGCTTGTTGCCCGTGTCTTACTATCTTGCTTAGGTTGTTTTGCTCGAGTCTGTTATCCGTTACTTTCTGTTATTACTCCGTTATGTTCTGGGGGCTCGATGTTTAATCAATCAATCAATCATGCTAATGTTACTATTAATAATAATTTGATGATAAGGCACCGGCAGGAGGCCCTTTGTGGTTTTGAGGCCTGCTAGTGTCGACCCTAATAGGAAAAGGGTCTTGTCTACTGATCCATGATGAGCGCACTACCCGCATGTGGGAAGCGAGTATGGGCGCCCCCCTCAACTGACTCGATTCGCATCTCGTCCAAATCGCCGTACTAGTTCGGGTGTTCCATTTGCTGCATCATATGCAGGTACGAACCCTTGGCGCCAGGGTGGAACTTTCGTAGTCGGCATTTAGGGCGGCGTGGTCTTCCAGTGCTATGAGGGTCCCCTTTTCTTCGTGGGGCTCGATTAGCCGCGCACGCACAGCACGCGGTGCTTTGGGCTTGATGCGAAGAAGGGTTGGTTGTGTAGAGTACCTCGCTTGGTGGGTTAGCTCCCCATCTGGCGGGTTATTCTTGCGTGTACGGTTACTATGGTGCACCCCTGCAGGGATAATCTTCTCGAGAAGCCGTGTTTTCCGCGGTTATGGATTACTTGGTGAAAGTACTGGCTAGCAAGTACTCAGGACAACTTGAACCTAATGATAACAATCTTACACCCAATGATTAACAACTTGACTAGTAATAGGCTTATTGACACAATAATCTGAACCATCATTAATCCAACTGTGTGAGTTATCCTCGGATTGCTTCTTTGGATAAGGGGCGAGATCTAGGATGGGTTTGTTTGAAGTTATCTTTCAGTTGGTTACTATTACTCGATCTTATCCCCTTTCTGATAGTTGGAAGTGATAGAATCTCTGTAGTTGGTTAGTGCAGCCTGCTGTCGCTTATTTGCAATAACCCTTTCCTTTCCGTTGATCCCAAAGTATTTGTATCTTGTGATGACTGGCTACGCCGGTATCTTGTGAGTATGGGTTTTATCCACTTGCCAGTACTTAACCGTACTGACCCACGAATCTCTTTCGTGGCTGCATATTCAACATTGCAGTCAACAGGTTTGAAGTCTGACGACGTTAGCTTGGGAATCCCTCCGGCTTGGCCTGGGCAGGGATTGGACGCCTTCGGTTATCTTCAGGACTCTTAGTCCAATTTGGATCTTGTCCGTAGCCGGACGTTTGCTTCTTCCGCTGTTATTTGGATCTTTGTATTGTATCAGTTGTAACCCCGGCTCGTCGGAGTCATCTTGTATCTATCTGTTTCTGTTGTAATTGTGGATTATTCGTGAACTATTGTAATGTTATCATAAATGACAACCTGGAATCGGTTATTATGCGGATTTGGCGGGAATGCTGAAATCTGCATAGTGCCCGATCTCGGGGCGTCACAAATGGTATCAGAGCCTTGGTTCCGATTCCCGATATTGTTTCGATACGAATGGTTATCGAAGCAACGGGTCCGCAAAGCCTGTAGGATAACCTCGCTAACGGTCGTTGTTTCTAGAATGTCAAAAACTATTTCTGCTAAACTATTTTGGGAAAAACATCTCAATAGGATTCTTGTTTTCTCCTTATCCCTATTCTATTTCCCCTCCCATCTTATTTGTTTTGGAGTCTCCCCTCTTGTCTATTTTCAAAGTGTTAGGATCCTACGTGGGTGGACGTTTTCTGAGCCCTTAACCTAATAGGTTCGATCATCGGAAGATTCCTGCTGGAAGAACATCGTCGTCACTCCGAGCAAGAATCTCTTGTTAGTGGTGTCGAGGAGATCAACTGGAATCATGAAGAATCGATAGTTGAACTTCTTTCCCCTCCCGGGTTAGCAGGTGGATTGCGAGGGCGCAATCCCTTGTTAGTGGTGTCGTCTGTAACGTCCGGGGTTTTCCCCCCCAAGTAGATTGATCGTTGTTTTTCTTTTCGCATCGCATGGCATCCTCATAAATCATCGCGCATTTGGAACTTGCAAAATGCTTAATTTCATCAACTCTTGACTTTCTAAAATTTGTTTGATGCAAAACAGAATTATATTCTTCTAATAATGCCAAAACAGTTTCTGGAAAATAATACAACCAACCCACAAAAAAAAAATAGAGTCGTGAGGGAGAGAGAGGGGCAACCTGTTTTTTTTTCGGCCCAAACAGCCCAAACAGCAAGGCCCAACCGAATCCCTCCCCACAAACCCTAACTTTTCTCCTCTCCCTCTCATTTTCCCCCCCGCCGTCTCTCCTATTTCTGCTTAGGTCCCTCCACCTCTCAAAAAAAAAATAAGAAACCCACGCACGCACGCGCACGGGAAGGAGCGAGCAGCGCTCGATCCCATCGTCTCCTTCCTTCGCTCGCCCCCTCCTCGTTCTGCGTCGATTGGAGGCGCTACCGCCGGAGCTCCTCCGGCCACCCTCCGACGCCGGCCTCTCCTCTCACCTCGCCTCCCTGCCTCCCTCTCCTTCCAAGGCGCCCCCACTGCTGCGCCCCTCCGAGCTCCGGCCGGCCATCTCCCCGCCTCCAACCATCGCCGGAGATGGCGCCGCCGGCCCCTGGCCCCTCTCCCGTCGCCTCCTCTCCTCCTCCACCTCGCCCCGTCGCCCGAGCCGCCTCCTCCTGCCGCCGCCCCCTTCTCCCGTGGCCGCCGCCCGCTGCAGCCCGACCACCACCACCTCGCCGTGCCCTGTTTCGTCCCCAGGGGCTGCTGCTCTGAAGGTCGCCGTAGCCTCCGTCGTGGAGCCCTTCCCCCCGCTGTGCGCGTCCTCCACCCTGCAGCACCGGCTCGGCGTCGCCAACAGCCAAGAGGCCGTCGCCGCGGGCCTCCGTGCAAGACCTGCTCCTGCAGCCCCGCCTGCGCCGTCGCCGGGGCTGTCGAGGGAGACGCCGAGGATGCTGCTCCCCTTCGAGCACCGGATCACTGCAGGCATGGACACCCTCGCGGCGCGCCCACCACTTGTTCGGTGATATGCCTGCATGAGTTCGGCATAGTACTTTTGGCCGCGCTTGTCCGTCCGCTGTGGTGATGCCTTGTGTACCATGGGCGCTTCTTTCCGATGACCATGGTTATCATTCGTTGGTGCCACGCCACGCTTCGTTGTCGTCGTCGTCTTTGCTCGTTTGTGCTGGGCCGCCTTCGTGCGCGCCTTGAAGTCCGAAGACCGGAGAATCGCCCAGTTCGCCATCGACCACAAAGATCGGAACCACCAAGATCTTCTATACGGACGCGACGAGTACATCGACCATGACTACGTCTACTTCCTCTTCGAACCTCGATGACAAGATCGACAACTACCACCGATGACGTGAACGACTACCTCGACTACGGAACGAGAACGACTACTTACACTACTTCCTCGACGTCGGCTACTTCCTCTACTATGACTACGTCGACTACTTCCTCTACCCGAAGACGTCGACTACGCCTACTTCGACTACCTCGACGACGACGCGAGCACGTCTACTTTCCATTCTTCCTCGCCGCCGTCTATCCCCCTCTTTGTCGTCTTCTTCTTCTTCATCCCGAAGACACCGGCGCCGAACCCGAAGATCTTCTTCCCACACGTGTGCACCCTAAAACCCCTATACCTATGCCCTATTTTCTATAACATATCAACTATATTTAAAATGTCATCGCATCATGTTTGCATTGCATCTGGTGGGTTTCGGGGTATAGTAATATCACCTAACAATTAAATATGGAATGTGTTGGGGCATTAAATTCAAATAATGCCCTATTCCATTTAATATTGTTTAGCTCACCTACTTATTGTTTTGCATGTTAATCAACATTTAATATGATGGTTAGATAAACAACTTGAACCAATTCCTATTTCTCCGGACTCCGGTTCCGATTAAATTGCTTAAGTTGTTTCCCCTGTTGCATCTTGCCATGCCATGCATATAAAATAGGAATCATGCTGGATCTTTTGCCGTAGTAGTAATTGTTACATCCGGTGTTTCTTTTAGTTCGTTGCTTCTTCCCGGATAGGACGTTGAGATGATGTGAGCAACGACAATTTCTGCTACCTTGCGGGATCTCAGGCAAGTATACTCACTTGCGGCCATATGGCTGCCTTTCATCACTTGTTACCGATTCTTTCCGTTGATTCTTTTCTGCTAGCCTTAGTAGTAGTTGTTTCTGTTGCGAACCCATCACATGAATCCCTTAACCTTGATATTGCCTCACCTCCATACCCATAACCATTGCTTGTTGCCCGTGTCTTACTATCTTGCTTAGGTTGTTTTGCTCGAGTCTGTTATCCGTTACTTTCTGTTATTACTCCGTTATGTTCTGGGGGCTCGATGTTTAATCAATCAATCAATCATGCTAATGTTACTATTAATAATAATTTGATGATAAGGCACCGGCATGAGGCCCTTTGTGGTTTTGAGGCCTGCTAGTGTCGACCCTAATAGGAAAAGGGTCTTGTCTACTGATCCATGATGAGCGCACTACCCGCATGTGGGAAGCGAGTATGGGCGCCCCCCTCAACTGACTCGATTCGCATCTCGTCCAAATCGCCGTACTAGTTCGGGTGTTCCATTTGCTGCATCATATGCAGGTACGAACCCTTGGCGCCAGGGTGGAACTTTCGTAGTCGGCATTTAGGGCGGCGTGGTCTTCCAGTGCTATGAGGGTCCCCTTTTCTTCGTGGGGCTCGATTAGCCGCGCACGCACAGCACGCGGTGCTTTGGGCTTGATGCGAAGAAGGGTTGGTTGTGTAGAGTACCTCGCTTGGTGGGTTAGCTCCCCATCTGGCGGGTTATTCTTGCGTGTACGGTTACTATGGTGCACCCCTGCAGGGATAATCTTCTCGAGAAGCCGTGTTTTCCGCGGTTATGGATTACTTGGTGAAAGTACTGGCTAGCAAGTACTCAGGACAACTTGAACCTAATGATAACAATCTTACACCCAATGATTAACAACTTGACTAGTAATAGGCTTATTGACACAATAATCTAAACCATCATTAATCCAACTGTGTGAGTTATCCTCGGATTGCTTCTTTGGATAAGGGGCGAGATCCAGGATGGGTTTGTTTGAAGTTATCTTTCAGTTGGTTACTATTACTCGATCTTATCCCCTTTCTGATAGTTGGAAGTGATAGAATCTCTGTAGTTGGTTAGTGCAGCCTGCTGTCGCTTATTTGCAATAACCCTTTCCTTTCCGTTGATCCAAAAGTATTTGTATCTTGTGATGACTGGCTACGCCGGTATCTTGTGAGTATGGGTTTTATCCACTTGCCAGTACTTAACCGTACTGACCCACGAATCTCTTTCGTGGCTGCATATTCAACATTGCAGTCAACAGGTTTGAAGTCTGACGACGTTAGCTTGGGAATCCCTCCGGCTTGGCCTGGGCAGGGATTGGACGCCTTCGGTTATCTTCAGGACTCTTAGTCCAATTTGGATCTTGTCCGTAGCCGGACGTTTGCTTCTTGCGCTGTTATTTGGATCTTTGTATTGTATCAGTTGTAACCCCGGCTCGTCGGAGTCATCTTGTATCTATCTGTTTCTGTTGTAATTGTGGATTATTCGTGAACTATTGTAATGTTATCATAAATGACAACCTGGAATCGGTTATTATGCGGATTTGGCGGGAATGCTGAAATCTGCATAGTGCCCGATCTCGGGGCGTCACATGAATAAGCAAAGATACAAGGTTGATTAAGCAAGTGATCAACACAGAAAGCTACAAGATGTACCAAGTGGGATTTTGTACATATAGCCCATGGTCTATGTCATCGTCAAGCGGTGTTCGTCATCAAGCTTGATGTGGAAGCTCAAGTGAAGCATATCGAAGAAATACTACTTTATGCTTGCCACTCTTTTGGATATTTTGGCCTTTTGAATATTTTCCGACAAAGGGTCTCTCCCATAATGGTGTATGGGGGAGCAACTTGCAAGTGTTCATCAAGTAGAGAATGTGCTAGCTAGCACGATCAAGAAAGAGGATCCAACTTGAGAGAGTCAAGATCGTCATCATCTAGCTCAAGTGGAATGCTCAAAGAAAAGGTGTGATCTTGATAGGTTTTCTATTTACCGGTCTCATGTCTTTGGAAGACCGGGTTATAGGACCGATAGTCGTACTATCAAGAGGGGCTCTCAAGTGAGTAACTTGATCGAATCATTGTGGATAGCTCAAATCTTTGAATACTTGCATATAATCTTTCTTGGTTCTTATTTGGCTTTTATATCCTTGGGTTTTGGTGCTTGTCTTGATCTTCGTGACAAGTTAAGGTTTATCGAAAACGTATTTCATAAGAAAAACTTGTTGCGTTTTCGGTGGTGAAAACCTTACTGGCTCGTCTTTGAGAAAGTTCCCACACCTTCCATGCGTGGTAACTTATTCATACTTTTGTTTTGATATTTCTTGTTGTTATCTTTCCAACCCATTTGGATTCACCTCATTCGGACTTCATTCGCAAAAGTTATGTGTGTTTTCGGTGTTGGAATTTTTACTGGTTGTTCTTTTTAGAGAGGTCAAAACTTTCCCCATTTTCTTTTATCTTCTATTGCTAGACAATTATGTTTCTCTGCATATTCTTGTAGTGCTTGTCGTTGCGATTTCAACGTGCCCAAGAACGTAAAAGCGGAGTTCATATGCAAAAGTTATGAGGTTTCAAGTTCAGTCTCACAGACAGAAGGTAACCGGAAATTTCGGTTCACCCGGAAAATCCGATTTCTGAAGAGGCCGATTGGAAATTTCCGGTTCACCCGGAAAATCCGGTTTTCGAAGAGGCCAGCCAAAAGCGGCAAAGTACTAAAGGTTTTCGGGACAGATGGTAACCGGAAATTTCAACCAGAATATCATGTTCACTCTACACACCAAACGACTAGTTTTTGTGGGGACCTATTTAAGGGGGTCTTCTTCCCCATTGGTCCCCAAGTTTCCAAAGCACGTTTCTCTCTCTCTCTCTCTCTCTCTCTCCCACCATTGTTGACCTTGTAAAAGCTTGTCCCTCCCAATCCCTCCCATGATTCTTGCATCTCTTTGAGGGAAAAGTGAGAGGAGATCTAGATCTACATTTCCACCAATCCATCTTCCTTCTTAGTGAGAGAAACCTAGTAGATCTTGATTTTGGAGTTCTTTGTGTTTCTACTCCTTTGTTCTTCCTCTCTTATTCCCCATAAGAATTTGTTGCTTTGTTGGAATTTGAGAGTGAAGGATTTGAGCACTTGTGCTCTTGCCATTTGCATCGGCTGCATCGGTTTGCTCTCTCACGAGGATTCGTGGAAGTTGAAAGTTTGTGAGCTTGTTACTCTTGGATCTTGGACCCTAGACGACTTGTGCTATTCTTGGGAGCATACAATTGAGTTGTGGATGTGTGCCCCAAGATTGTGGTGACATCGAGATCCTCCAATTGAGTTGTGGATGCGTCCCTCGAGATTGAAGGTTTCCAACAGTGGAAGGTGTACTAGGCCTTTGTGGTGAGGTTCATCTGAGAATAGGGTGAGGCCTTTGTGGCGTTGAGTAGGCCTTTGTTGCGAGCTCACACCCCTCCAACGAGACGTACTCCCCTTGTGGGATGAGCTCAGGAATACATCATCGTCTCTGTGTGCCTCAGTTATTTCTACATCCGAGCTTTTTTTTTTACTTATGCAATTTACATTGTGATAGCCTTCGTGCTTGAAGTTATATATCTTGCTATCACCTTGTTACTTGTCTTGATTAGCATAAGTTGTTGGTGACCCTAGAATATTTAGGTTGTGTGCTTGTTAATTTAAACACCTAGTTTATTTCCGCATTTAGCAAGCCTTAACCGAAAAAGTTCTAATAGCCTATTCACCCCCCTCTAGGCGGCATCGTTGTACGTTCAATTGACTCGGTCTTCACCAACCTCGTCGTCGACAACTTCCGCTAGTGAAAGTGAATATGTCTCCCTAATAAGTTTTATTGATTGATGAAACATGATACATGTTTTTATTGTATGCAAATTCAAAAACTTTTCCTGACAGTTCTTCAGGTTGCGGAAGTTCCGGTGAAACTGTCAGAAGTTCCACCAGGTGGAAGTTCCAGAGAAACTGCCGCTCCAACTTCTGTCATTTCCAATTTTCTCCTGTTATTGAGGATTCTAAAGCGGAAGTTGGGTCGGAAGTATAGCCGGAAGTTCCGGTGTGGCGGAAGTTCCGCTCTGCCAGCGGAAATTCCATCATTCGGAAGTTACGCTCCAAGTTCCGAGCCAAGTTATGTCGTTCCAAATTGCTCCCTGATGTTGGGATGTCTGAAGCAGAAGTTGGTCCAAAAATTTAGCCGGAAGTTCCGGGGTATAGGAAGTTCCGCCAATGCATCGGAAGTTCCGGACGCGCGGGGATGAAAACTGAAGAAAGGATGACGAAGAATTTAAGGACTTTCGTTGGTCCGTAAGTTTCGGTCGTGCGGGATTCCTCTCCAACGGCCAATTTTTCTGGAGAGCTTTAAATAGGACCGTCTTCTTCATTCAATGCTAAACTTTACTCCTATTCTCTCTACTCTATTAATGCAAGGTTCAACTTACTAGATCTCCCACTCCGTCCACCCAATCGACTCAAATATTTTATGGAGTGCTTGAGGAGAGTTAGATCCGTGATTCTACCAAAGGAATTGCAAATCCACCCATCAAATCCTAGCGGATCTTGAGATCTCTTTAGGGCCTAGAAACTATAGTGCTCGGAGGTTCCACCTTGTTGCAAGAAGCTTCCGATTGTCGAGAGCCTTCATCCATCTTGTGGAGTAGCCTCAACCTTGTGTAAAGGTTTGGTCAACGCGTTCAAGTCAACCTCATAGTGGAAACGAGAATCTCCCTCGCCGGAAAATCTCAAGGAGAATATGGTGTGTACATCCTTACTATTGGAGTGCCTAGATGGCTCCACACATCTCCAACGTAGACGTAATTTCCTTGGGAAAGAACTACGAGAAACATTTTTTTGTCTCGTTGTTTACACTTGTGGTTTATCTTGTTCTTTACATATTGCTTTCTTTGTGTACTTTGATTTGTATCACATAGGTTGTTCACCTAGTTACACATCTAGATAACCTTGTGTTTTACTTGTTTAGCCCGATCTAAAAAGGAAAATAAAAAATTGTTAATCACCTATTCACCCCCTCCAGTTGACCATGTCGTACTTTCAGCTAGTTCAATCTATGACGGTATGATCCATTGCCTCTCCCTGTTGCATATGATTTTGGTTATGCGTTAGAATATTTTTGTTTTACGTAGCGAGTTCCCCAACAGGGTACATAACATGTCGTTACTGTTCGATTTCGCACGCCCCCAGAAGGCTTTTCTCTACTAGAAATTTTGTCCATAGTCTGTCCATGCACTATGCATTGTCTTTTCGGATTTTCTATGAATACACGGGAGCTAGTGTGGTCATTATTGGTACCATGGTAGAGAGCACAAGTTCAGTTGCGCACAGGGCTGTTGGAACAGTCGTTGTTCGAACTTTCTACAATTAATGCTAATCACATACCGTTCTAAACATTGCATCATTCTATTTTTTTTAGCAAAATCTGAACATATTGTTGTTGGAACGCGTAGATATAAACAAAACTTTTTCCTACGCGGACTTCCAAGATCTAGCCGAGGTAGAAGGCCACGATGATTAGCACTAGACGCGCGGTTGCGGATTATCGATGAAGCACGTCGATGCAGTGGAGTCCCACGATCCGATCCGGCCGATCCAATCCCGCGAACCGAAGTGCTGAACGTACAACACCTCTGCCAGTATCCACACGTACGAGGAGGAGCTCCGACGGCGGACTGCTAGGTCCGGTGCGACGGCTGGACTGAGTAGGTCTAGGGTTCCCAACGCATGGGAGTGGACTAACGTGCCCGCTGGGCAACATGCGCCCCTCTTTATATAGCGAATGGTAGTGGGCTTCACAACACTTGTGGCCCATTCCCTCTGTGAGTCCAAATCACAAACTCAGTCCTTTTTCCGGTTCGGGTCCAACCCGACCAATACATTTGCTCCCGCTCTTAAGTGTGTGACCCTGCAGGCTCATGGCGACTTGGACACGATTGGAGTCCAACTCCTAATCGATCAATCGGTAGCAGCTCCTAGCAGAACGTGCCGACTCCCAAGTCCCATTGAGTCATGACGACATACCTTTCAATGTGATATTCATCTTAGTCCCTTTTGCCTCACGATATACCTTGTCGAACTATAGGCGATGTATCGTCATCCCTTTAATAGTTCAACTCTCTTCTCGATCCGTGATATGTGATTCATCTGACTAACTTTTAGTCAACAGACACAGTTAACACTTAGCTGAGTCGCGCATGGCCATGCTTCCTGAATCATATCACTCGAGAGGGCCCAGAGAATATCTCTCCATTCGGAGGGGCAAAATCCCATCTTGATTATTCACATCACGCAGCTTGTTTCTCATTCGACCCGAACTCTGCCTTTATAACTGCCTTGTCACAGAGCAGCGTTTAATAGAACCTAAGTCGGTGATCCACAACTCGGATTGTGCGACAACCTCAGGTCTAGGGATTACATTGATTGAGACATGCAAATGACTACTTGCTCGTTGCATCTCAACATGGGCCAGTCCGACTTGCTAAACTCTTTAGCCAAGTCCGTGATCGTTGGAATGGCATCACCATGCCCATGACAAGTGGAACCATGTCACCAGCCAACACTCACATTAGTCTAGGGTGTGTGTCCAGCACAACCTTAATGACCAAGGACAATCTAGTATGAACAATATGAATATTGTCAGACCCCAGACCCAGAGATATACATACTGTTATGTGCTCCTAGCCATGGACTCACAAGGGCTTCAGGGTTACCAGCCCCGGCCGCAACAAACAACGGCAGGCAGACCGGATTCATCGGCACGTAGTCCGGATCCCCGGTCTACTACTCCTTGTATCCATGCTAGTCATAACCAACTTTGCATATCAAAGCGTCCAAGAGTCGGATGAAACTGAAGGAAACGGGACCAAAGCTATACAGAGCTGCTATGTGTCCAGAAAGTGCAACAACAATCAAGGGTTACTGGGTTACCTCGCCCCAGGCCGATCAAATCGACAGGCGGGCTCGGACATGGATCATCGGCTCCACAACCCCTCGACTGCGACAACTATGCAGGCATAGCCAAAACTGTATAACAATGAGCTCGAAACCAACTACCGATCAAAGCAGTACTCTAAACATGAAGCTTTACTAAGCAAGTAATACTAGAGTATAGCTTACAACCAGAGGTCACACGACCCAACATTACATCAGACAACGGAAAGCAAATTATGTTGCTATTCAACAAGAACCAAAAAGGCCTAAGAGGCCGCAACATAAGGCGACGTCCCAGCCCATAGATTCCAGGCTGCTACCTGGGAAACCCCAAACTATCCGTCGATGTCCACGCTGAAACACCACCGAAGGTATGGAACTCCACCTGAACCAAATTGAAGCAAACATGAGTACGGGAGGTACTCAACAAGACTTAACTAACCTATTATATATCTGCTTGTTCAAAGAGGGTTTATGAAGGTTGTTTTGCATAAAGCCAACTTTGTTTCGAATAGAGGGAGACTGAGAAGCTTTTCACAAATCTTTTAAAAGAACACCCTTTCCTCGGGTATTGCCTTCAGAACCTTTGAAACATCATCTTCAGCACCGATAACTGGAACCACCTCTTAAAACTAAACATTCATTGGCAACATCTTTTACGTCATGTTCAAGTTATCTATGATCTCAGGATCCGTCACCAAGTTGTCCTTAACCGCGGACACGGCTTTTCGAAAAGATTAAACCCTGCAGGGGTGTACAACTTTACCCACACGTATCAACCGACTCTTAATGCCAAGCTATTGGCACAATTCCGACGATGTGCCGGCAGAGGGTGGCTAACCACGATCTTTTCCTTGCTTCGCCTATTCCATGAGTCGCTCCGAGTAGAGATGGACCGCCAATAGGGAGTGGCCATCTCCTGCCGGGTCTCTATCGTTGTGAGCGGTGCTTCAACTACTGTCTCGCCACAGGCTGTTACACCGCCACGTCCTAGTTTTGAAAACGTTTTAATATCCCCAGCAAATCCAAATGGAACGCCCGAACTAGGCAACTCATGGAACAAACTAGACAAGTTGAAACCGATGGGAATCCAATCTCCGTGTGGTTGCACGATCAGTCTTGGCTTCAAAGGCGAGAACTCGCTCCTAGGGGCATGAACGAGGCAAATCACCACATTCCATGTGGCAAATCATCCAAACCTTTTATCATGTTAAGCACACATCTCGAACCTTACCACGTCATCCTGTCATACTAGATTCATTTTGTAACTCTGATTCATCAACCGGATGGAGCAGAGATCAACATGCCTGTATGACTAAGCATGGCATATTTGAGGCTTTGGCGATACACACAAACAAGTCCTATGTCAGCTAGGAGCATGGAATCATGATATCTGGGTTTATGCAGATAAGTAGGACAACACTATCTACTGACTCAAGATACCTTGCAAAAGCATGCATCATACGAGAAGGAAGACATTTCGAAAATATATATGGGCAGATAAGAGGTTATGCTTGCCTTGCTTCAAGAAAACCAGAGAAAGCTTCAGGAATAAGTGCTTGACTTGGTTGTTTAGACCAAGTATTCAGCAACAGGGGTGTCGAACTTCTCTCCGGATTCGAGGTCTACCGACAAGAGCAAACACCGGAAAGAAAGGAAACAACACTCAAAACAGGCATCGATGCAATGCTCAATATGTATGCATGAACCTTTGAATGCATTAAAGATAAGCCCTAAACATGGTTCATGGGTTGCTAGGGTTCATATGTTAAGAAAACAACTTTAGTGAAATTAGTCCCAAAGTGGACCTCGGAGGCCGATTCGGGTAAAACCTAAAGGTGCGACAAGTTAAAGTGCTCAAATAGGGTTGAGAACACCACAACTAGGTTGCATTTGTCATTCTAAGAATTTTGACATATAACTTGTAATTTTATAATTTTCTTGAATAAAAACTTATTTTCTTTATTTTAAATGATTTAAATAATACTCAAAATTCAACTTTGTCAAAAATGTGTGCAAATGATATGAACATGTAGATTACATTTTTCTGAACAAAATGGTATATTGAACACATTTTTCTGATTAGCCAAATAAAAGTTATTGCATTTTCAATTTTATTTGTTTTTCTGTAATTTAACTAGCAGTGGGGTCCACATGTCAGAACCATTTTTGTTTAACAGGAAAAAACTGAAAAAGGGCCTGGTGACGTCGGCATGATGTCATGATGACATCACCCAAGCTCAAATCACGCAGATCCTAAGCAATTGACGAAATTGGCGCGGGATTGTGGAATCAAACTAGCCCACGCGCTAGATGGGACCGAGAGGGAGTTGGGGATGCTCGCGGCTCGCCGGAAGGTGGCCGGAAAGCTCGCCGGCGAGCTCGGGCGGCGGCGGCGGATGGAGGTTGGCGGCGGGGAAGTGAGCCAGAGGGGGAGGAAGGAGGAGGATGGCGCCAGGGGGTTCGTGTGCTCACCACGAGCTCAACGAGCTAGTCGGGGACGCAGGGCAAGGCGGCAATCGCCGGCGACGAGGTGAAATCCGGCGACGGCCGTGGCGGCGTCCGGCGGGAAATTGAGGCCGGAGGGGGCGTCCCTGCTGCTGATTCTACTCGAGGAGGGGGAGGCGGAGGTGGCGGAGCGAACGGGGACCTCGGAGGGCCGCGGGGGCGAGTGTGTCGCCGGCGGGGAGCGGCGGAGGCCGGCAGTAGGGTTCGGGTTAGGGGTTCCTGTGCGTGCAGGGAGCAGAGAGAGAGGATGAGGCCGACTGAGGAGGTGGAGGAGTACGGGGAGGCTTCTCCTCGCCCTTATCCTCGAGGGGGAAGCAGGAGGTGGCGGGGGAAGGCATCGTGGAGAACCTGCTCGTCTACTGTCCATGGACAGAGGAAGAAGATGACAAAAGAGATTTTTAGAAAACCCCCCTGAAATTTCTAGAAACTGCAAAAAGGTCCTTTCTTCTTTAAGACAGCAACTAAAAACAGATTCTGAGGGCTTTTCTGTAAAGAACAAAAATTGGCAAAAAATATTTTTGGAATCCTTGTTAAATTTACAACCTCAACACATTTTTGTTTTGCAAAAATCGTACCATTTCAAACCATCGTTTTGATGTGGCACTTTTAAGTGATTTTAATAAACTCCGGTATTAAATTTTAATGCACTTGGTCTAAACACAACTTAGGTTCAAAATGCATGCATGACATGACATGAGCACCAACACAAACACACAACCACTTTATTACAAAAAGGTGGATGTTACAAATATATAGTTCCACAATCGAATCACATATTTAATGACATATATCAGATGTTCAAAATAAGGACAACTTAATAACTTTATGAATATATTGGGAATTACATCATCCATGATTGGCTCTAGGGAATATTCCCAACAATTATTAAACGAACCATTAAGTAGTTTGCTACATGTAGTATTATCGTGCCCGAGTCTTAAAGAGTTGTTTTCCCCTCAAGTTAGTTCTTTTTTCTCTCCCTTGGATCATATGCCGGCTAGTTGTACCACTCTCTCTTTAGGGTTCTCCAACCTTGACGACCAGGGTGTGACATCATTAGAGGGTTGTGTATCTTCTTGATCCTATAATATCTCCACGAGCACCCTCGATAATGTGTGTGATTGTCTGGTATTGAGAGTTGTCGGGCACATGTCCGTCTTTTGCACCGACAACGTTTTCTTTTTATTTCTAAAAAAGTAACTCATCGGATTTTTACGAGTTCCATTCAGTTTTTATGCCGGTCACCGATGGAACATGATCAATCATTTGGGCTCCGCTTGGTTGGTCGTTAATTAGGCAATACCGTCGTCAAAATAACCGCTGGTTTCCATTCACGGAAGGAGGGCTTGGTTCGCTGTTTTTCTGGTCGCTGTATTTCTCTCGGCGCGTTTTATTTCCTCGTGCACGCGTTAAGTATTACGGACCTGCTGACATTCCGATTATAATCCGTCTGATTTGTTGGCACACAGAAACTGGCCGTAAATGATACCGGGCTGGGAAAATAAACAACAACGCAAACGGCCCTTGACAGAAGATTAGCAAACCCGGTTTCCGTTTATAGCATAGTAACATGATTTTTTTCCCGAAACTCAACGCTTTTTTTTCTCTTTTGAATACTAGTTGGCATGTACGTGCAACGCACGCCGCTCCGTAATTAAAGCGGACAATTTACAATTTATAGTCAGACAAAGATTATATGCACTATATTAGACACAATTTAAAGAAATCTAGAAATTTTGTGCGTGGAACTTAGAACCCAGGCATCAGGGCAAACCCAACGCCCCCCCTATTTGGTCCGTTTTTGTCTTCGCGGACCAATTTGGGAAAAAAACTCATCCCAAAGTCCTCCCCTCAAACGGACCAGGTGGAGAGGGAGATGTGGGACGGGCCTCGTTTCCTCCAAACATGGCCCAACTTTGGGGCGGCCCGCGAACGCGTGCCGCGTCCTCCCTGTCCCACATGGCAGTCCCACGTTGGCCCCTCGTCTCCCCTATGGCCCACCTGCTAGTGACCCCGGCCAGGTTGACCGGCCTTTTCTTTTTAATGAGGACCGCATCGATGTCATTGTTGGCATCCCCACTAACCGTCCCAACTCCACCGACTAAAACCTTATCTCGCCGGGGAAACCCCTAATTCCCCGGAGCAATGGTCAAGAAGGAGGAGCCTCGACCAGGAGTCGGGGCCATCGAGCGGTCGCAAAAGGAAGCGCCGTCGCGTGAGCTGGGACTACGCCCAGTACCCCCGGAAGCGCGACAAGCCAGTGCCGTGCACGGATGTCAACCTTCCAGACCACTGGCATATGAGCCCCAGCGAGTCCCCATGCCTCCAGTGTCGGCGTACGGCCAGGCGCGTCGGAGGTAAATCGTGCGGAGGCGCACATTCTTCCCAGACGAGCTCCGCGTGGACCACTGGCTCATTGTCGACAACAACCTCCGGAACCGGTGGTTTATCCCCGAGGAGGTCCCAGCTGGCGTTCGTTCCTTCTTCGCCGCTCGTGGGGAACCACCTGTAGCACCCGATGAGGGGATGTGGATGTGGACGGCCCGGAGCCGCACTCAAAGGAGGCGTAGACAAAGCCGGAGGAGGAGCGGCCCCTTCTCGCATCACAGACGGAGGATGAGGAGGCCGAGCAACTGCGCCTCGCCATGGAGGAGTCCGCGCTACACGAGCTCGGACACTGGGAGGGCTTAGCACCCTCCCTCCACGACTCCTACTAAGCCGCCCACGCAACCGCCCAACCGCAGTCGGCGCGCATGGCGGAATCTAGTGCGCCTCCGCAGCAGATGGCGCCTGCAGCGCACGTTGGAGGGCCACCAGTGCACCTATATGCGGCACCGGACTACATCATCCTCGAGTAGGCCGCGTGACACAGGCTGCGACAGCGACGGCGCGGCGAGGCGCATATGGCGAAGCCCCCAGTGGGTTGGGAGCTTTTCTTTGTTAATATGTATAGGCTTTTCCCCAAGACTTGTAAATTGCGCCTATATGCACCAAATGCAACTTCAAATAAATTCAATCAAATTTGACTGGTTTTTTTTGGGCCGTTTGGATGGACCGCTCCTAAATCGGTGGTCCGGCCCACCTTCGGTACACGGGCCACCACGCTCTATTGACCAAAATAGGACCAATTTTGGTCCGATTTAGGGGGGGCATTGGGTTGCCCTCAAACCTTTTTTGTATAACAAATCTGATAAGTGTGCTCACCATAAAATAATATTAGGTTAGCAATCATCCACTCCTAAATAAGATGTAACAAAAAGTAAAATAACCTGCTGGATTAGAACAATGTTGTCACCCTCAAATGTAGACTGGACATCAGATCCAACTTTAAAAACTCGGTCTTCAAACCTTTGCCACCACAGTCCTCACAATACTGCTGATAAAAGTGAAAGAAAATCCAGTGAGAACAACTTATCCAAGTGTAGAAAAAAGTATACTCAAGTACTTTGATATTTCCATGATACCTGAAGTGTGGTCATATTCTGAAAGGTTAGTGTAGCTTTCAGAGCAGTCGATTAAACATGTATGCTTAACTAATTTAAGGAGTTCTCTTCAGGTTATATAAGTAATGTTGTGGCTGCAATTGCACTGCACCTATTGGCTTCATGTATACTTGACACCGTCGCCACCGCCCCTCAGCAAGACCACCTTCACCTCAGCCGACCAGGGGAGCCGAGCGGGGCCTCGCTCCAAATATATCTTCTTCCCTTCCTTCACCTTAGAACACAACGGACTAAAAGAGAGTGGCGGTGAAATTCAGAATAAGTAGTCCAGAGTTCTTTGCCAAATTCCGGTGTACATCCGTCAGAATGCGTCTGATGGGCGAAGCTGATTGCCTTAACTAATTTGTTTACTCCGTTCAAACCAACAACAGCTGTAATATAATATTGTCTATCCTTGTTCAGCATACAACCACGAGGTAAGAAATAGTCGCCCCCCAAGCAGTTCAACATTAAAAAAACAATTTGCTCTCTCCTTGCCATTATAATACGGTTTAGTGCAAATGTTGCAATAATCCAAGTAGCACACGGCTGAACAATGGAACCAAGGAACATGTGGTGACACAATCTCGAAGTTCCGACCATGACAGATGTTTAACTTATTATGCAGAATGGCTAGCTTATTGACGACAATTTGCAGCTGTTTTTGCAAAGGTGTCAGATTATCAGTTTAGTAGAATTTACAAGTTGCTATGTTCTGGTTCAAGCAAGAAAAACAAACGCCGAGCTAGGCTCTCTGTGCGGGAGCACCGGCACAGGGCGTCAAGCGGTGGTGGCAAGGTGCATGGAAAGCGCCGACTCAGGCCTCAAGGAACGGCGCGACACACCCTGGCATGCAGTGTGGCGGCGCCTCCAGCATGGGCTTAAATCTGTCGACAGAGTCTCCTATAAGTCGCCCAAGACATTGGGGAGTGTGTTCGTGCGGTGAGGTACGCCGTCTGGCACCATACTATCCCAGGCAAAGAGAACCAAGAGGGAAAGTGATAGAGAGGATAGACGGGTACCAGCCACACAAAGGAAAACAGAGACCTCGCGGTCCAAAGCTGAGCCTCGACGGGGATGCCTTTGGTCAGCCAGCGCACAGAGGATGGGGTCGGTGAAAGCGTTGGCTGCTAGTGCCGGCGAGGTTTAGAAGGACTGTTTCCTAATTAATACGCGTTTGTCAGAGCCGGCTCAGCTCTCCAGATCTGTTTTTCTTCCCAGGATATATCCCGTACCGCTTCGGGTCACTTTAGCGGTGGCAATATTTTCCAATTACTACATGTGTTGAGTAGCTCAACATTGAAACAATCTTGTCCGTTTAATTTCACGGCTGAGATTTAATGTATCTACGAAGTTTGCTCTTTTATAAGCAGTTTAGATAACCCAAATCAACGGGTACGACCAGCACGGGACATCACTCTCGTCCCTCCGGCCAGCAAAAGGAAGCAACGAACACGGACCGGGTCTAAATCCAACCGCACGCGCACAAATCCAACCGAAAAAACAAGCCTGTGTCCCGGTACCCCCCGCCGGAAGAACAACCAGCGGCAGAACGGAAGAAAGAAGAAACGATCCGATCGAGCTCGGCAGCGTTGGTAGAGGGGAGAGAGGCCATGCAGGGCGACGGCGAGGTGCTGTTCCTCGGCGGAGTCGGAGAGGTCACAGTCACCCTTGACCACGACGGCCTCTCCTTCCAGCCCCTACACCCGGTACGCCTCTCGAGGCTGACTTCCCGCCCGCCTCTGCTCGCGGATTGTATTGTCAGATCCTGCGGGTTAAACTCGTGTTCTTACACTTGGTTTGAAGAATTTTGTGATTTCTTAGACGAATTGTTTGTTAGGGTCGTAGATTTGCAGCTCCACGGGTTGAATCGAAGAGTTGGGTCAAGAAAAGTGGAGACCGGGTAAGCAGTTGCAGATTTACAAGGACGGCTACTTGATTAACAATACTGTTACAGTTAGGCCCATTGGAAGATTAAAAGCGTGTTTTCAAGCTATGAAACTTTGAAGGATCACCACCTCGGACAACATTAAGTTTTTTGTGTCGAACAGAAGTACTAGCATTTTTTTCCTTTTTTAGAAAAAAGGCATCATATGCCCGACTTTAAATTAATAAAGCCACAGAGGTTCAGCAGAAGTAGCATTTGTGGGCGATGAAATAGGGTCTAGCTGCTCACTGGCCAGCTGAAAGATTAGTTCCCCAAAGGGGAGAACATAATCCTTTTTGAGTATCCAAACTAAAAACCGAGAATCCTATTGTTCCTCTATGACCCATCTTTCCGCAAATCGCAACCTCAACCTCAGTTGTCATCTTCAAGAAAGGTGTCCCGGACGGTGTACAAAGCCAAACATGTGAATATGACATTCCATATGCATCTGCTTAGTTGTTGCAAAATTTCCAGTCCTTTGAGGGTTACATTCTTTCCTGAGTTGCAAATGATACGTGCTTGCAGGAGGGTGTTGCTTTTACTTTTTTTTTTGCCCTTTTCCTGTGTGGTTTCTGCTCATCATGTTACATTTTTTTCAGGAACCGAGTTCTTCATGTTGGACATCCATAATACTGCAACCAAAATTAGAGAGCAAAATCAAGTTTGCAGATGTTTATGCTGTGGAGCTTCTTGATGAAGGCCCTATATGTGGACCTTGGAATGCGAGATTTGTCGTTCAAGGCAAGAAAAGTACTGAGGTTATAGCATTTCTTCTAATTATTTTACAGAGCCGTTTTTAGACAGATGCATCATGTCCGATTCATGTTTTAAGATTGTGTTCTCTTTAACAAAGTCTGTTGCTCATGCAGATGCACCGGTTTGTCGTACATGTAGTGACCAGATCAAAAAAACACCCTTCTCCATGGGTGCCATGTGAGTATCTTTTTGGACACAAAGACCTGGAGACCTGCAAAAGCTGGGTTGAGCATCTCAGTGCATGCACAAATAATGAACATGATAGGCCCAAGAATCTACTGGTAGTTCTCATGTGTTTCTTGCCTGTATCATCATTGCTCTGATATATTTAGCATTTTGGTTAATTAAATCTTCCGCACGCTGTAGGTATTTGTCCATCCACTGTGTGGAAAAGGTAGAGGTCGCAGAAATTGGGAAGTGGTGGCTCCTTTATTTGACCGAGCGAAAGTAAATACGAAGGTAATTTTTTTACTGACGGAAGCATAAACGGTAATAAGAGTTAGAGACGAGTCACTGTGCCTGATTTTCTTTTGCTGATGAGCCGACATAAAAAAATCTTAGTGATTTTATTAACAACCCTCAGTGCTCTAGCTTATGTTCGCAACATATATACATCTTCAGGTGATAACTACAGACAGAGCAGGACATGCATATGACACCTTAGCGTCATTATCAGATAAAGAGCTCAAGAAATTTGATGGTGTTATTGCAGTGGTATGTCTATTTATTTTTTATGGCACTTTGTTCACTTTTCTGTTCTATCTTCTCTGCATTTTATGGGGCAGTATTAATTTTTTCACAAGGTTTCAATTCCTTTCCAGTGATCTGAAGCTTGAATTTAGTATCATCATACTTTTCTATAATACCAGAAGTAGTGTTAAAATTATCATGCTTAGTCATGAGTAGTTTATTTTCAAAGATAAAAGTTTGATAAGAAATTATGGACAAAATAGGTATTCTATCTCCTTAACAGACAACCACTAGCATCAGTGTGAACACACCGTGCGTGTCTGTGAGTTTTTTCCATATGACCATTGAAAATTTCTTACTGTTTGAAAAAATAAAAATATAATTCCACTCCGTACTTCGAGAGAAAGCAAAACTCAAGTCCTATTAAGCTTACTGAAGATCATCCAAATTTTACTTCTCTGCTCCCTTCACAATTATAGGGTGGTGATGGTTTATTTAATGAAATTCTGAATGGGCTTCTAAGATCAAGGCATAAGATTTCTTATCCCCCTACTCCAGAGGGCTTCGGATATGTTGGAAGCGATGAGAAATGCGAAGGATATAGAAACGATGGGCTAAGTAACAGTACACCCACATCTGATGCTGTAGATGCAATGCTCCCTGGGAGCTCAAACAAATCTGATGATCATGAACCTCTTCTTTCAACTGCACAATCTCCTGGATTAGGCATCTCATCATTAAGTATGTTCCTTTTGGTTTTTACATGTATCACATATATGCAGAGGAATTTCCCATGTAAGCATTTTTGCCTATCTTTGACTGCAGATCCTAATATGGAACCATCCAGTGGAGGTCAATGTGTAACCAAAACTCAGTTATTCTGTCTATCTTAAAACCGCTAAATTTTAGGGTCACTAACATGATAGATATCATTTTTGTTTAATGTTGAGCTTGGTGCTACTGCAGATCAAGTGCCTTTAGTCTCCTTCCCAAATGATTGGTTTAGGCTTGGCATAATTCCTTCTGGCTCGACGGATGCTATCGTTCTCAGGTAATGATTCAGACACCTAGATGTAGCCGTACAAGCAGATACCACACTTTCCAGTACTAATTACTGACTTCGTAGTTTTAGGGGTAGGATGTTATCTACATCATGGCAATCCGTTTTCCTTAAAATATGTATCTATATTGCATTTTATGTCAGCTGGTCATAATCCTTTATGGTATTGGATAGTTCGATTGTTACCATCTGTCCATCCCTCTGTTGGAGCATTGTGCAAGCAAAGCAGCCTGCCATTGGCACTCCTGCCAAATTAGCATCATCTTCATCTTTCAAAACAATTATACATCTTGGATAATCTTTTACGCTGAGCTTAATATTCATTTAACACTAACAGTGCATGCGCCCATTATAACCATTTGCTTGCTTGCTATAGGGAATTATCCTTGTGTATATATTATGTACTAGAAGGATACCCCGCGCGTTGCTGCGTTGATCGCTTTAGAAACTACAATATATTGTCAACAAAATTTTATAAGAGATTTGATACATTATCTTTCCTAAGTAAATATGCAAAATTCAATTGATCATAGTATATATTTTAAAGAATTAATATGAATAGTTGAATGGTTTATAAAATGGATGATGTGTAGCTTGCATGTAGTGATTAATAAGTATTAGTGGAGATGACATGGACAATTGATTGGCTAAAAGAATGGATGATGTGGATAGCTTGCATGTTGAGATAGAAAAATCATAAATGCATGTTAGTGGGGTTTTGCTTTATAAGAAGTATAGATTTGTCAAATTCAGTTCTATGCTGATTCTAAACATTCTATTGATTTGTGCAGCACAACTGGGGAGCGAGATCCTGTGACTTCTGCTCTGCTTATTATCCTTGGTAGAAGAATGTCACTTGATATAGCTCAAGTAGTCAGATGGAAGAGTAGTCCATCAGCTGAGATCTTACCTACTGTACGCTATGCGGCTTCATTTGCAGGGTATGTAACTTCCTTTAGGACATGATGTAGCTACTAACTAGTGCTTGTATGAATTGAGAAGTAGAAAACCATGAATTTTACTACTGACCATCTAGTTCTTAAATGCACTACCAGCATAGTTATGCTGCAAACATGGCCAAATGGTCTTAAATTTCTGGCAGAAGCTAGGGTTTCAGTATTCAGCTTGTCGCACCCGGACTTCTAGAGGATACGCGCAGTTCCGTTGAACAGTAGTTGATTGGATTACGGGGCTTACCGGCACCCGCATCTCTTACGAGTAGGCCAACACACGTATGTGTGACAACCAACCCCTACTGTTCATCGTCTACGTAAACCATCCCATAGAAATCAGGATACTACCATTGACGTACTTCATACCATACACACATGGTACGTCAACGGCGTTTAACAGAATGATAGCACAACATATCTCTAAGACACAAATAAATAGAAATAAGTTGCAAATAGCTCTCACTAGAGCAGAGATAGCAAATACAATCATCCAGAGGACACATGTCCCAACATATCAGCATTACATCTCAGCGGAAGCATTCAAAAGGTCTGAGTACAGACAAATCCAAATAGGCTTAAGAAGCCGGAAAACGAAAAGACGGAGCCCATCCACGATGTCTCGGATCCTGCCCAGGTCCGCTATCTACTCGTCAGCAGCCTCGTCAAACTCCACGTAGTAGCCGTCACGGGGATCATCGTAAGCGTAGTCTGCGGAAACCACAGCCCCAAAGGGGTCAGTACATAAACGTACTGGCAAGCAAGACTCACAGTTCACCAAAGTGTAACCCGTCAACACCAAGCACAGATGCTTTGGGTTCAACGGAAGAAAGGGTGATACAAAAGATGCTGCAACTGGCTGCACTAACCAACTACAGAACATACTACAACTTCCGGCTAACAGAAAGGAGATAACATAGCGTATCGTAACCAACTATAACTAACCACCAAACAAAACCCATCCTGGATCTCGCCCCTTATCCAAAGAAGCAATCCGAGGATAACTCACACAGTTGGATTAATGATGGTCAAGTTATTGTGTCAATAAGACTATTACTAGTCAAGTTAGCATTAGTTAGGTGTAAGTTGTTCTGAGTACTTGTTAGCCAGTACTTTCACCAAGTCAACCATAACCGCGGAAAACACGGCTTCTCGAGAAGATTTATCCCTGCAGGGGTGCACCAATTTGGCCGTACACGTAAGAATAACCCGCCAGATGGAATGCCTCCCACCAAGCGGGGCACTCAACACAACTCAACTCTTCTTCGCACCAAGCCCAAAGAACCCCGTGCAGTGAGCGCACGGCTAATCAAGCCCCACGAAGAAAAGGGGACCCTCATAGCACTCTAAGAACGTGTCTCCCTAAATGCCGACTACAAAAGTTCCACCCTGGTACCAAGGGTTCGCACCTGCATATGCATGCGGCAAATGGAAAACCCGAACTAAATGAGGCGATTTGGACGAGATGCGAATCGAATCAAATTGAGGGGGGCGCCCATACACGCTTCCCACATGCGGTTAGTGCGCTCATCATGGATCAGTAGACAAGACCCTTTTTCTAATTAGGGTCGACACTAGCAGGCTTCAAAACCACGCCGGGCCTCCTGCCGGTGCCTTATCATCAATTTAGCATTACCTCAAAATTAACATGTTGTTGTTTAACATCGAGCCCCAGAACATAATACAAATATGATAACAGAAAGTAACTGACATCAGACTCGAGCAAAACAACCCTAAGCATGCTAGTAAGACACGGGCACAAGCAACAGGGTTATAGGAGTGGAGGTGAGGCAATATCAGGGCTAAAGGATAACATGTGATAGGTTCGTAACAGAAACAACTATTCATAGGGCTAGCAAAATAGACAACGGAAAGTATCGGTATCCAATGTTGAAAGGAACACAATGGTTCATGTGAGTGAATACTTGCCTGCAAACTCAGCAGCCTGGTACTGAGCTAGATCCTCAGAAGGGGTGTCGTAAAGCTCGTCTGTCTCAACGTCGTCGTCTATTCGAGAAGAAGCAAACAAACAACGCAGAGAGACAAACAATCAATAACATGGCATAATGCACAATCATGGGATGATGCATGGCCATTTAATTGATGCATCAAAATAAACTAGTTGACATGGTAACAACTTGATTAAATGGACCCACATGCAATTTGAGTTGCATATGAAAAGCCCATGAATTATGGTTGAAACAATCGTTTTACAACTAATCAACAGGTGAAAGTGGATTAGTATGATGCATGGATGAGGAAAACAGAAAAAATAACAACAATAGAACTAATTGGAAATAAGGTTTACCAATTTAGAAATTTATTTATTAAGTTAGGGAATTTTTGGTTACTTAAAGGTGTTACACAATTATTTGTTGTTTTCACCACTTTAAATTGTTCAAAATGAATAACAAAATTCATATTTGAAAAGAGCACAAAAATTTAGGTGGAAAACATGTTTCAATTATTGAAAAAGGAATTAAGATGAATTATTTATGAATTAAACAAGTCAAACAAGATTTAAATGAATTAAATTCAAGTATGAATTTTATTTGAATTTTTATTTGTTCAAAACATTAAACCAATTTCATATTTGAAAAGTTTATACTTTGCTAGTATGAAAACATATTTCATAAGTTCAAAAATAATTTAATTTGAGCAAGTTATGAATTTAGCAATTTTAAATGATTTAAACAAGGTTTAAATTATTTAACCAATTATAATTATTCAAAACATGAAACCAAGTTTATATTTGCAAAGTACATGAAAAATGGGATGGAAAACATATTTTATTTGTTGAATTTGGAATTTTTATGTTCAAGTTATGAATTTTGCAAAATTAAGTGAATTAACCAAGAATTCAAATATTTCACCAATTTAAAATATTCAAAACAGTAAACAAATTTTATATTTGGGTAGAGAATTTAAAATGGAGTGATTTACATGTTTAAAGTTTTGCAATTGGAGTTTCCAAACAAAAGTTATTGATTTACCAAGTTTAAGCATTTTTATGGTTTATAGAAATAA
The DNA here is from genome assembly GCA_028641055.1 of Alopecurus myosuroides. Lineage (NCBI taxonomy): Eukaryota > Viridiplantae > Streptophyta > Magnoliopsida > Poales > Poaceae > Alopecurus > Alopecurus myosuroides. Next base: position 126,450,777 of record CM054060.1, read on the forward strand.
TTATGGACCAAAAAAAGATACAGGGACTTGGAAAGAAAAATTGCAGGGACCTAGATCAAAGTAGCAGGGACCTGTGAGCAATTTGGGATAGATCTGGATCTAGGAAAATAAATGAAAAAAAAGATTGGTTTTATTAGGCAGGGGTGGGATTCGAACCCCTGCCCTCCTGCTAGCACGCAGTGGACACCAACCACTGCGGTGGGTGCGCTGTGTTGACAGATAAGGGCTAACAGGGGGCTTAAGGTTCAGCAACTGCATGAAGTATTTCGAAAAAAGAAGCAGAAAAAGGTGGGGGTGCGGGGACTCGATCCTGGGATCGCTGGGCTCGCTGCGCGCGTGCGCTACCAGTAGGTCTGATGCGTCTGTTTGATGCATAGCAGGTCGGTTGGTTTTTGAACATATTAATCGAGGTTAACTGAAACTGCAAGCGCACACGTACACGTACAGGCGCTCATCTCTGACGACGAACAGGCAGCGATGGCTGCAACCATGGCGACTTGGCACGGAAGGAATTGATGCATATACTGCAAGGAATCGAGAGGGGAGGTAGGGAATGGAAAGAGGGGAGTACCCTCGTCGCAGGGATGGCCGCGGCACGGCCGGGGGGAGGCGGAGATGTCGGCGGTGGCAGCAGGTAACGGAGGCGTTTCTCCTCTCGATGACGGCGGAGAGGTGGGAGACAAGAGGGAGGAGGGGCGGCTAGGTTTAGGGTAGATATAGGAGGGGGGGAAGGGGTGGAGCAGTGGGGGCAGCAGGTCGCTGTCCCCATGGCTGTCGTCAGCGTACGGACGGAGGTTGGGGGAGATGGAATCGGGCTGCAGCGACTTGGGCTGGGCCTGCCTCTCCCCCTCTCCTGCGTTTTTTTTTTTTGCTTTTTATTTTTTTTCCTCTGTGTTTTTTTTTTGCTGCAAGAGAAATAGGAAGGAATAGCTAGGTTTTGGGGTGTAGAAAATTAGGGAAAAAATTTATATTACTTATTTATGTAATAGCAACAAATTGCAAATTTTTGTTTTACAAAAAGTTCAAAATAAAAAGATGTTTGTGATTTGATTCAAATTTGGATGGATTTGATGATTAAGTGACTTAGTGAAAACAAGAATTAAATGTGGTGATCATATAGTTTTAATTGGAATCAAATGATTATAATTGTTTTGGTAATTTTCATTATTTGAAATTGGGTGCTGTTTGAAATTGAAATTGAATTTGAATGACATTTGAATTAAGTGAATTAGTAAGAACAAATTAATAGTGAGCCTTTTATTTTTTTCATGGAAACAAATTGGATGTTTTAATTGAACTTTTATTTGGAAATAAATTGTGACATAACAAGTATGAAACAAAGGTTTGAATATTGCTTGAATTTCAATTGTGAAAACAAAGAAAAACAGATGCAAACAAAAGGAAAACAAATGCAATGATTAAGATGTCATGATGCAAAACAAAAATAAAGCAAGAAACAAACATTCTAGGGGTGTTTTCATACTTGGGATGTACACAGCTTAACCTCCGAAATAATCTTAAACTTAGCTAGACTCGGCCTTTGTTTTCATCGTTTGATGTAAGGTAGGTTCTTCCTTCTGATGCTTTTTGTGCAACGCTGATTGTTCTAGATTTGCATTTAACATGTACTGATCATACAGTTTTACGTAGTTAGCATATGTCTATATCATATATGAACCCTCTGTTGATCGCTCTTGTGCAAATTGGTTGATGCTCTTTGGAAACTGCTTCTAGATATGGATTTTATGGAGAAGTTATAAGGGAGAGTGAAAACTACCGATGGATGGGCCCCGCACGCTATGATTTTTCTGGAACAATGGTCTTTCTGAAGCACAGGTAGTTAATAGTGGCAAGTGGATCCTTTCTCGTGTTATCTGTTTTTTTCAGTTGGACGACAGAATGATAAATCGTCAGCCATTTTTTCAGATCTTATGAGGCAAAAGTGGCTTTTCTTGAGAATAGGAATACTGATTCACTTACTGCATCAGTAGAGAATGTTGCAAGCGGAGTACAACTACTACAACCTCGTCAGAAAAGACCTCGCAAGACCATCTGCCGAACAAATTGTTCTGTATGCAAAGAAACTTTAACGTCTAGGCAAAACTCAGAAGATGAGATTCCAGACAGCTCCCGAACGATTTGTGAGAACCCGAAATGGGTCTGGTCCAAGGGGCGATTTCTCAGTGTTGGCGCAGCTGTCATTTCATGTCGCAATGATAAAGCCCCTGATGGCCTAGTGGCTGAAGCACACCTCTCAGATGGTTTTCTTCATCTTCTTCTGATTAGAGATTGCCCTCTTCCCTTATACTTATGGTAAGAGTACTGTTGCAACTGCTCCAGCTTGTTCATACTCTCTCCGTCCCAAAATATAAGACACCCTTAATTTTGCTGGTCAACGACGTATAACTTTGACCATGATGTGTACTTATATTATGTTCACAAAATTAATGAAAGAATTTTGCAAGAAGAATCCAATGGTACCAGTTACACATTCTCAATCCGTATAATTTAGCATATATTAGTGGTCAAAGTTGAGCGCCTTATATTTTGGGAGGGAGGGAGTACTACTCTGCAGTGCAAAGTGATTAGAAAACCTATTCTCGAATTACTTCTGACCAATAACAGTGAAGTTTCAACCTTTCAATACTTGCTGTCTGTTCACTCTCACTTAGGCGAACCTCTGCATCAACGACGCATATAGAAAATGGAAGTTTTATCTTTATATCTAGAGTATGTTTTTGACGAGGAAGTGCTATCTACAGGCACCTGACACAGTTTACCAAGAAGGGATCAGACCCTCTAACCTTCAAGTTCATTGAACATCATAAGGTATTCCTTTTCCCTTGTTTTACTCTTCCCTGTTTGCTAGCTTCATTCATTGGGTTTATGATTTCTGCAGACAACAGCGTTTACCTTCATCTCATTGCACGACGAAAGTGTGTGGAACTTGGATGGAGAGCTTTTTCAGGCCTCGGAGGTGTCTGTCCAAGCCTGCCGGGGCCTTGTCAACCTCTTCGCATCAGGGCCAGAGGTGTAGCAGTAGCGATGCCCCATAGGTTATATCCATTTGTCTATCACTTTTTCCCCAAGGGAAGACATGGGAAAGTTATGTTGTAGTAGTCTTGTAGAAAAATCTCAGGTAGGTATTGAAATTACAGCCCCCCTGTATCGTGTACTCTAGTAAAGAACCCATCAGTTTTACTGGGTAGAGGAGCCGTACGTATAGTTTGTACTGAAAAACAGTGGAATTTTGTGTGTTGTAATACACTGTACCACTTCAAGTTACGCTTGGCCCCTGAAGTTTCTGAAGGCAAGCTGGAGTTGTACTCTGTCTCTTCTCCGAGAGGAAGGTGAAGTTTTACCCTTGGTTGGTGGATCCTCAGAGCGTGACAATAAGAACAAGTTGCCGGTTTCGGCCCACCGGCAGCTGAGCTGATTAAAAACCCGCATGCTGCTACGTTTTTGGATGCGGTCGGCGCCGGGTGGGCAGCGCCAGCACGCGCGTTGTACCAAGACTCCTCTCGTGATCTCGTCACAATTGAATGCTTCATCCGCAGTGTCCCTGTCAAAACCAATTAGAATCACATACTACCGATTATGCTTGCATCGTGCATGTAGTAATAGCATCCATCTCCTGTGCAATCATTGCCCCCCATAACAGATCCGATGCTCTGAGCATAGTTCTATCGCCCACGGTTAGGATTTAGGAGCAGCCTCTATTGTGTGCATGACCTGTTACTGTAGAATGGACAAAAATCAAACTTGAACTTGTGAAGATTAGCTAAATCAAATCCCAAACATTGAATCCCGGAAGATGGCAGCGAATCCCGGTCTATATCAAATCTTAGATATGTTTGGTGAAAGCGATGATCCCGGACAGGATTTTTTCCCATGAGTACGCAACTGCAGCGTAGGATGAGCTCTCCTCTCTCATGTCCACATCCCTCGCTTCACCGTTAACCACATGAAGATCTTGATCTTCAAGGGCGCGCAACAGCCCCAGATACAACATGCCAGCTTGAATCTCTCTTGACTCTGGCACATCATGCTATAGGTGGATCGTGATGTATACTTTCAAGATCCCGCCCATGGTGAGATGAAGGCATCCTCCTGCCGTGGCACACACACCATCACATTGATCTTGATCCATAGGCGTGTGAGTTGTTTGCCTCCAGAAATCTCAATTCACTACCCACATCTAACATCCACATGTTGTTTGCAAGGCCGTGATTACATGCTACTCTCACTGACATGTGGATCCTACTTGTAGCTACCTTCTTGCCCAATCTTCCCCTCCCCCCTTCACTCTCTGCCTCGATTCCACCTTGTGGCCACCTCCACAACGCCTCCAACGACATCGCCGTCCACATTGGCGTAGCTGGACGCCAAGGCCTCCTTCCATATCGCACGCCCTAATCCACATGGACGGTTGTCGGGACTCTGTATGCCCAATCTAACCGCGAAGATTCCGAGGGATCGGAGGCCAATTTCCCCGAGGGAGCGGGCCAGGGTGATGGTAGGGGTGGTCGAGGGCCTTTCTGATTTCTCCCTGGCGTGTGTCTTTGCCAAGCAGTTTGGCCAACCTTGTTGATCAAGAAATCTGGCCGTTGGGTGCTCAACAGGTTGCTTGCCAGTCATGTGCTGGATGAGGAAAAGTTTGTCATTCGCTTGAGTGAGGATGGGAGCCACGACCTCTGCTCTTATGCACATGTTGTCGGGTCGAGGACGAGGGCCCGTCGCCCCAAGAGAGAGAGAGAGAGAGAAAGAGAGTAGACATATAATGCCGACTGATTTTTAGAACCCTAGCCGTCTCCCGGGTCGTCCCCACTCGGATGACTCCAAAGGACCCTCCACCGCCACTCCAGCCTTTCTGGCCGGCGCCTATTGGATGTACGCCCAAAAGGTCATAATATTTGTACATCTGTTTCATAATTATGATTCATGTTACTATGCTATAACCAACGTGACTCATAAGTGAAATTCAGAGGAAAACTATCGCTCACGTGCCTTTTCAGACTAATTTGTTGTATGCTTGATGAGCGTGTTTTCTTGATTATGGATATAGTTTATGTTAGCATCAACGAATAGCATGTTGTTGGAAGAGAACAATGTGGCTAGGTAGACCCAAGTAGTTGATATGCTAAGAGATTCCCATACGATATCTTTTGTCCTGAGAAACATATCACAACAAGGTTATATTACGACATATACTTAGACATAAGGTTATCAGGTTATATATTTTGGAGGTTTTACTTTGGTACTATAAAGGTTCACACCGTAAAGTAGGTGAACAAAATGGTAGTCAGTAGGTAATTCTAAATGAGTGTATTGACCTTGATGCTTTGAAATGGGAATTACTCCTCCGCAAAAAGAGAGATACAACCCAGTCCCACTCGGTATGCATGATATCCATATGCTTTGCAGATAATCCATGATGATGATACATCATGTGTGATATCATAATACAGAAGCAAGTAAAAGGAAACTTACCGTTTAACGAGATAGACAAAGATATAGTGAACCAAAGATTGTTTCACGCTGTCGTGGTGGTGTCACGGCAGATGCCATAGGATGGCTAAAGTTGTGGGGACGATGGACGCTGGAGGCGCTCGGGGAGGGATCACGCAGCGAGTAGCCGCGTGAGTATGAAACTAGCACTGCAAACAATAAGATCCACCCAGGTTCAGGGCCCTCGTGTGGAGGTAAAACCCCCTACTCCTGCCTTTCTCTCTTTATATTCGGGTCTCACCGAGTAGCCACAGTACAAGTGTTTCTTACTACCGAGTAGCCACTCTTCTCTCTATGTGATGAACTAGGTCAAGAATGTGAACCGATTCTGGGATCCCTCGCGCAGGAGGTGGCAGGGCACCTTATATACTGGTGCCCAGCCGGATACAGCCAAGATGTCGACATTGTGTGCACACTGTACACTTCCAGCTTCTCGCTGACAGCTTTGGCTTCCTAGTTTGTCCGGTGTGGAAAATCGTTCCGCAGAACCGAGGAACTGATCTGTTATCACTGACAATGTCACGGGGTAGGCCCCCCTAACCTGCGACGCCCCAGCTGACACCCTGGCGCGGATAAGCACGCGCTCTGCAGATGAACAGTGCCGCAGTACGGACCCAGGATACGCGGGATCCTGTGTCAGAACGGCTCCTTTGACTTCTGGCCCGAGTAGGAGACCGCCCTCTCTACTCGGTCCACTTCCTCTACTCGGAGGAGAGTAACTTCCTTGATTCTTCCTCCTGGCCATCAGTGGGTACGGCCGAATAGCGGACGACCAGGTAGCGAGTACCGGGTAGCCGCTACTCTGCCAAACGTCTCTTCTGATCCTGCCCTTAGCACTTGCCTTTACCCTACTCGGGGGTAACCCCCCGACACACGCCAATGTCGGAATCCTTAATCTCGGGTAAGTTCGGTATCGCGAGTAATATAAATATTATACAATAGTCAACAGGTTCAATAAAGTGTCTTTCACATAGTGAGTGGGAGTCATTATGGGCGTCCATGGCCGCACTATTGACCACCGAGTCGCAAAGAGTTTTCTAATATCATGTCCACTCATTATCGAACCTGTAGAGGTCACACACTTAAGTTCGGTTTGGTTATGCGTGTATATTGGTAGGTCCATAACAATAAGGAGTATCATCGGAATGGTGTTTCCACGTGATGGATATAATATATATATCCTATAGAATTTATAAAGAGTGCATCAGATGTCCCGGAGTAATAAAAACCGTTTCTACTACTATCAGAATTTATTGCAAAGTTTTTGAGAGAGAAAACAATATTGCACGATTTTTCAGAGCATTTCATACGGACATGAGATGTCCTGGGATGCTAGAAAGTGTTTATAACATTGTTGGATAAAGTCGATGATTTTATCTTAAGGGTATATAGGGTTCTGGAAGATTTTCAGAGAAAATCCGATATGGGAGGTACCGGAGGAGGGCCGAAATATCGCAGGGTTGCACCCAAATATTGGGTAGATTCCAAGTGGGCCCTAGGGACACTAATCAAGGCACAACACCCTCACGAGAACATTCCATGTTTGATTTTTGGTGAAATAAATAAATACCAAAAATTAAAAGGAACAAATATGAAGGAGGAGGGGTGCAGCTAGCCCAGGGTAAGCCCCAAACCGACTTAGCCCTATGGAAGGTGCCCCTGCCTCCCACTATATATACCCACCCCCTCCCCTTAGTGAAGAACAAACCAATTGGCCTCGTGTCCTCTCTCTCTCTCTAATTAGAGATTCTGATTGAATTAGAGCTTCTTCTAATTGGGTTTTAAGGTGTCCTCTACCAATTAGATCTAATATCTCTCTCTCATGTGTTGAGAAATCCACCTTCTTATACACATGCAAAGTCATAGCTCCGGACAGCGAATCTCTGCAGAACCGGATCCGGCGTACGTGTGTGAGCTCTTAGAAGGGTTACACGTGAAACCCTCACTCTGTTGATCAAAGAGATGGATATGGGGAATCGGCAACATCTCACCGGCAGAGTGCGTGAGAATGTTTCACATGCTTCATCGACATCGTCATCAACATCTCTTCCGCTAGAATGATGTTGGTAAACAATCTCAAACTAGATCATTGAATTGTTATTCACTTGTATCTTTATAGATAGTTCTTGGTGGTTGCGTAACTTGCATGGTGAAAATTTTAAATTCTCATACAAGCAACCTAATAGCAACGCTGCAGATACTGGCGGCGGTGGCGGAACCCTTCTCTTCAAAGGATGGAGAGGAGGAGACTGAACCATGGCGGCGACTCCATGGGCGGTTGTGGAGTGGTGGTAGCGGTTCAAGCGTGGCATGGCCTTGAAGCCGGAGCGGCAGATGGCGCGCATTGCAGGCATCAACCTCCGGCGGCATGGTGGTGGATCCGATCAAGGCCTAAGGGGCCGATCTGGGCCATCTCCTGTCATGGACGGTTTGTGGCCATGCGTGCGGCCGTCTTCTCCGTTGTTGCTCTGACCGGCGGTGCAGGTACCTGCTAGTGTGCTCGAATAAAGACGACAGTCCTAGGGTTCCTCTTGCGCCAAGACAAAGATCTGCATGACGGATGTCCTCCTTGATCTGGCCGGAGTGTCGGGTTCCATAAGGCTACGCCGGCGAACTCCCATGGGCGCGTTATGTCTAGAGATTACTGAATGGGGTGGGCTTCGGCTGTGTCCATTAAAAAGGAGGGAGCGGCGCGAAGCTCTGCTATCTGTCGCCATCATGGGATATGTTTAGCTCCATGGTGAAGTCAGAGGCGGAGAATGTTATGGAAGTTGAGATTGGAGGACTAGTAATGATGATGGAGCCTGCAGCGATGAGGAGCCATCTTGGAGTTTTGGAATTCGTAGCAGCGGTATGTAAGTGGGGGCGACAACACATATGAAGTTTAAAGTCTTATCTTTCAGTGTAAAAATTCAAGGTATGTGCTTAATTGGTTGTGCCTGGCAATGGCCTTATTGAAGATGTTGTTTCGAGAGCGGGGACTATCTTCCGGGTGAAAATCAAACATCTACGATCGGGCGACGACGTTGGCTGTGCAATATTAACTTCTTGGAGGCGTCGCTTTTGAATAAGTTCGACATCCGGCTTTGTCTTGGTGGTGGTTGTGCTGCTGCTATAAAGACTGGAACTATGTAGCGGTTTCTTTATTATTATTTTTCCTTTACTATGTGCATCTGTCATGCCACTAGGCTATTACTTTATTATAGAGTTTGGGTGTTATCGATATCTTAACGATATTAATATATTCTCTTTATAAAAGAAGAAGAGGAGAGTGAAAGATGAAACGTCCATGGCAACAAGGGTGCCAACCTTCGAGCGCCGCCTGAGTCCTCCCCGCCGTTCGAGAGCACGGGTAGCTAGGTCCTTGGCGGCGAAGGACAAGAATGGGATGAGAAAAGGGGAATGCTCGAGGTAGAAGCCATATATAACATGTAGGCCAACTTAGTCAGTGGGAGTAGCGATTTTATTTTTGTTTTGAAGGCGTGGAAAAGGGTTCGAGATAGACCGGAATTCACAAGTTCAGCATGCCAACTTCTAGAATTCAAATTCGAGGTTCGATTTAGCTAATCTCTGTAAGTTGGATTTTTGCCGGATTCAGAAGACTACTGGTGTGCATGACCTTCGAACTCGTCACGCTGAAGTAGCCGCAAAAAGGAAAAGTCGTCATGCTGAAATTGCGTGCGTGCAACGTGGATTGTGGAGTGACAGAGAAGGGTGCAGTACAAAGATTTGTAGGTAGGGCCGTGCGACGAAAATGATCACCTGACTAGTGGGCGGCGGGTGTCGGTCGGTGTGGAGCAAGACAAAGCGTTCAGAGTCCAGGCTCCAGATCAAGGGTGTCGGTGCCTTTGTGGCGAGGCCAACCCCGGCGACGAATCACCGAAGAAGCGATGGTCCCATATGCCGTTCGCGTTTGTGCCGCGCCCTACACCGATCTTTCTCTTCTTCTTCTTCTTCTTCTCTCTTTTTTTTTTTTTTTTTTTTTTTTTTTTTTTTTTTTTTTTTGAGAAAACCGATCTTTCTCTTTCGCTTCTCTCGAGAAACCGATCATCTTTTTTCTGTCTTTGGCGTGATAGCTTAGCATCTTCCACGGCGCTCCAAAGCAAAAAATAAATCTTCCTCGGTCAAAATGCACTACGGTTCTTCCACGAAAAAAAAAATGATAAAGAAAAAACCTGCAGAATAGACAGAGAATCATTCGTTTCTAGTAGGTGATTACCGGCCGTGGCGTGTTGGCGTGATTATGCCAAAGCGACCTCGCGGGCGAGGGCGAGCAGCCTTTTAACCCACAGTGTCGTCCTCATCATCCTCCCCGTCCAGGCGTTCGATCCACTCTTACTTTGCAGACAAGGCTTAGCCGCGTGCATGCCCGGCCGCTAGCTTCTCCTCGGGGCAAAGCAAGGAATCCAATCCAAGTGCGCAACCACCAAAGTTACACTAGAGCAAAAGCACGGCGATCCCAGCCACAACCACCCAAGGACCGGGCGCACAAGCACAATTAGACCTAGCTGATCGATCTCGGCGCGCGCAATGGCCGGCGCCGACCGAGCTCCCGCGCAAACCAGCCGGACGAACCCAATAATCCCCTCCGCGCTCGTGCCCGCGGCGGTGCTGATCGCCGTCGTCGTTGCCGTCCTCGCCCTGCTGCCCTCCGTGGCCCAGGCGTTGTGGGAGCTGCCCCACCTCCTCCTCCTCGGCCTCGTCATCTCCTACGGCGTCTTCGCCCAGCAGAAGAACAACGGCGACGCCGCCAAGGACGACGGCGCCCGGGCGTGGAACTCCCGGTACCGCCCCGACGACCCGCTGGTCGTGGTGGCGCCCGACCACGCGGCGGGCGACGATGGAGAGGACGGCGCGAGCGTGAGGCCGTTTTGCTTGCCGGTGCGGAGGCTGAAGCCGGTGGTGGAAGAGTCCGAGGCCGGCGGCGCCAGCGACGGCGGCATTGGCGAAGAGACGGACAGCTCCGCGTCCACGGTAGGATTCTGGGCCGGCGCGCCCATCGCTCCTTCGCCGCCCTCTGTTCTTGACGACTTCGACTCCCGGGAATTCGGTGCTGCCACGCTGCCGTCCACCGTGTCGAAGGGCTTCCCGGGCTACGATTCTCCGTCGCCTCGTGACCAGTCGTCGTGTAACGAAGAGGAGGACGAGGAGAAGGAGGAGGAGGAGGAGGGCACCGACTGGGACGAGGATGCTGATGGGTCAGAGGAGATGACCGCCGCGTCGTCGGAAAGGTCGTTCCCCGGTGACTTCGTTGCCTGCCGCAATCGTCGCTACAACGGCGCCGACGTGGATAGCGAGTCTGCTGACGAAGAGCTTCATGAGCTAGCGAGCAAGGCGGAGCCGCATGGCGTGGACGAGGTGGACAGGAAGGCCGACGAATTCATCGCCAAGTTCAGGGAGCAGATCAGGCTGCAGAGGAACCGACCATGCGTGACATAGGCATGCATCGTTCGCATGCTACGCACAGGCTTCGTGCTCGTGCCACTGCGTATGGAGAGGATGACGTGCATTTGATTCGTGAACTTCTGATTATTTACATCTCTGTACCATCATGTTCTCCTGTATCATTTTCTTCTCTGTTTTGGTGCCCTTGATCTGATCGATGCCGTTATTGGAGGCTGGAAACGAAATGTAAACCCATGAATGGAAACAAATGTTTGCACACTTTGAATTATGCGGCGTGTTTTCGCAATTATTTGCGTTAACAAGCTTATGGACACTTTGGATCGCATGGCTAAAAACGCAGGAATAGAAAAAAAACATAGAAATCTCACAACTTTACATGTGTAAAACCGAGGATTTTGAAACACAAGAAAATTACAGGATTAGTCGTTTGGATGAAATACAGAAAAAACACACGAAAAGTGTCTCAATACTACACACTTAAGTCTAGAAAAGAGGTCGGAGTTGATGCTCAGAATCCTATGGGATTGTGGATTGAAACATAGGAATCCAAAACATAAAAATTTGGACGGCATCATTCCTTTGATCCAAAGCCAAAATCCATAGAAAACAAACCAAATGATTGAAAATCCTCGAAAACCCATGAAATACTACAATTCAAAGAAGCCCTTAATCGTTTCGTTTGGACAGAAATCGTTATCTTGCCTGGTGGAAATACACCTCGTAGTACTAGTACCATGTGAAGTCCTCGCAGGCTCGGGATCTTGCCGCTAGATAAGACATGAACGGAATGAATGCTTGGAGGAACATTGCATGCGCGTGCCACCAAATTTTATGGACGCATATCGCATACCACCAAATTAACTACTGACGGAGACTTATCTGGAACTCCGGACCATAATTGCTCGAGTGGTTGGTAGACGTACGAATCATGGGCTCTCTCGCTAAGATCCATATGATAGAAGGTTTTCTGAATTGGACGCACCAAAAAGATACATATGATAGAAGGTTTTCTGAATCGGACGCATCAAAATACGGTGCCTGCCGCTTGTACTCGCTCGACGAGACTCCACACCAACAAAGTGACACGAGCATATGTCATGCTTATAACACCTTAACGCACAAACAACATTCTATATTTCTATACAGCGTTAAATCAGCGTTCTGTTTTACAAGAAACGCCCTAGCCTCTGCATGGGCACCCAACCATTTTATTACAAAGTCCTCGCAGTCTTCGTATGAATAAATAAATAAAGAGAAGGACTAAAACAGCTGAATGTCAAATGATAAGTACCCTCCCATCTAGTTTATTCAAGGGCTCTCATTTTGAATACGGTTAGAATAATATTCAAAAAGCGACTACCGGTGAGGTTCATCTTTCTGTATTAGACGCACTTGCAAACACAAACACTAACAGTATATACGAGTAACTTCTTTTTTAAGATTTTTAAATAAGAAGGGTTTTCTAAGCTGGGTGTACCTAGACCCTGTCTGTTTTAGACTATCTATTGTGAAAGAAATTTCGATAATAATCAACGCGTTGTAATACTAGAGTTACGTTGACCTTTAAAGTTCATATTCATATGGTTTTCCATTTGGGATAAAAAAAAAACTCTATGATTTTTATATTCACGTATGTTAGCGACCATTTGTTCTTTATATATGGGCCAAATAACAACTACATTTGTTCCGGTTATTTTTGGTCATATATAATATCGTACTATAGTCGCGGTTTTTCTCACATTTAGTTGCCATTGTAATATAAAATTTTCATGCCAAATAACAACTACATTTGTTCCGGTTCTTTATAGATCTCGTTTCTATTGGCAAAGTGATCAGCATAAAAAAATACCGTCTACCTAAGTAAAATATTATTTATTGACCGAAAGAGCAGGGTGGTTTGGGAATCAAGGTTTTAGATACTAAAAACAAATACTTACTAAGTAAGTGGTTGTTTAAACTAATGAAGGAGGAGGTAGTTTGGCAAGAAATCCTTCAAAATAAATATCTTAATAACAAAACATTGTCACAAGTGACAACAAAGCCAAGAGATTCCCAATTTTGGAGGGGTCTAATGAAGGTAAAAGAGGAGTTCTTCAAAAGGGTTTAGTTTGCTATAAGAAATGGGCAACTTAATCATTTTTGGGAGGACATTTGGTTAGGTGACATACCGTTGGCTACCTAATATCCCACGCTTTATAATATCATGCGATGGAAAAAATTGGTTGCAAATGTTTTAGCAACTAATCCCTTGCGTATCGAGTTTCGACGGAATCTTGTAGGCAACAATTGGGAGTCTTATTACAATTTGGTGCAGAGGTTAATGAATGTTTCTTTGTCACCGGAGGATGATAAGTTTGTTTGGAAGCATAGTACTTCAGGGTCTTTTACGGTAAATGATGTGTTCCACGATCAGGTTTCCCGGAAGGGGTAGCCATCTCTCTAGGATTAACCACGGGGAAGCCTAACGTGGGGGAGCGCTTTGGGGCAAAGAGACGGAGTTTACCCAGGTTCAGGTTAACTGGAGAGGCTCCCTACTTCCTACAAACAACTATGACGGTGATTCTAGACACATGTTACAATTACCTAAGGCAGATTGAGTGTATGGCTAAATCTGCCCTAGGGTTTCTCCCGTCTGGCTTTATATAGAGAGCCGGATCAGATCGGATAAGAACACAAACCGTACAATGGCTAACCCTACTAATCTATGGTCATCTGGCCTCTAAGAGGTGGAGATGGGCTTCAAGGCCGCCATTGCGGATGCAGTCCTGCGCTTCGTCCCTTCTGGGCCTCGGTCGTTGGGCCTACCCTTTAGGTTCGGCTTCTGGATGCCGACATACACCCTATTCTGGATATCTCCGACGGTAGCCCCCGGGAAGGCTAAGGAACATATTTCCGTCATTGGATTCCATCAAAACTTGAATGGCGGAGTATGGCTCCTGAGTATTCCCCCTTCATTATCGTCAAACTTAAACACGATCTGCCATCCAATGAAAATACGGATCTTCTCTGTGAAGTTTCCATCGTGCGGGCGTTTCCGTTCTGGGCGGAGAGAAAAACAGCGAGAGCACAATTATAGGAGCATTAACACTGTTAGAGATGGCAGCGAATGATGGTTCCGTCAATTTAGGCACAGTAATCGAGGGGTTCTCTCAGTGGAAATGGTCATAAGCGTGACACGCGGTCAAACCGTGCCACGCGACACGCATCTAGGCATGCGGCCATTAGGGCCGAGGTAGCCATCCAGGGCTATAAAAACCCTCATGGTCGCCCCCTTCTTTCTTCTTCTTCCGCACATCTTGTCACTTCCACCTTCCTCGCGCTTGAGCTTTTTCGCACTGAGAACGCACAGCGCCCCCAAGCACCAAGAAAGAAAAACTCCGGCGACCCTTTGAGAGCAATGGACTCCGGGGATCTCCGTGCCGATGATGACATGACTGTTGTGGAAGACATATCATCCATGGCAGCGGCGGCGGCTTCCGGCGAGGCACACCTCTCGCCTCCCGCATCGCCCGCGGCCTATCTGTTGCCCGGAGGCGCCTCAGACTCCACCTTGGCCCCCTCCGCGTCCGCAACCGCAAAAGGGAAAGCGAAAGCGGCAGACGATACTTCCGCGACAGAGCTCGACGCCGACGGCGAAAAAAATGATGGAGCCGAGGAAGAGAATGTCTCTGGGTATTGGCTTCCCAGCTCCGTCACAACGGCGAAGGTCCAACGATACGAAGACAACGGATTTCTTCCTAGGAAGAAATGGTGGAGCGCGGAAGGCGATTCCGAGCCCAAGCCACGGTACGACAAACACGTCATTGTGTTGTCCCACATTCAGCGCAGGTTAGATTTCCCGCCCTCAGCTTTCTTTCTCTCTCTTTTAGAGTACTGCGGCGTTCAACCTTATAACCTGACGTCGAACGCCATTCTTTATATTTCTGCCTTCCAGGCCCTCTTTGAGTGCCTAGTTTATACTTTTCTAAGTACAGCTTTTATGTGAGGAGAGAGCCAGACGGCGAAAGGGGGTTGAAGGTCTGTGGGGCCATCAACCTCAACCTTCGCCGGAAAGCATTGGTCATCCACGTTTTTCTACGTGTAAGATGTGCCCTTCCCGAAGAAGCCAATGGGGCTTCCGCCGTTTGTCAACAACGCAGCGACCCCAAAGGATAGCTGGAAGGAGGACGTCGTCCGGACGCTTCCGGCTATCTTGGAGAAAATAAAGCGACGGATCACCAGGCACACGACGGCGGATCCCGAGCTCAACGGGGCGGACACAGTCCTTTGCTGGTTCTGTCGCAGGATCTAGCCCCTCGCGCATTGGGAAGGCAAACTGATGTGCGAGTACGCGGGGAAGGTCGGATCCTCTCCGCTGCACCCCTGGTTGCTCGAGTTGTCGGAGCTTAAGTCCTTCGTCAACCTCCTTATCAACGTTCGGGGCCACTACAACGAGCTGGTGCCCATGTACTGAGCGAGAAATCCGCCACCCGCTGTAAGTGTCTCCTCTCCTTGTTTTTGCATTTGGTTTGGTCATTGATCACGATCTAACATGAGTTTGACAAATTTGCTTGTAGTTTGCCGAAATTATGGACGAATGATGGTGCCTTGACGAGAGGTTGCTTGCTCTTGAAAACTTCATTCCCCAGCAACAGCGCCAGAAAACTTGTTGATGGGGTGCGTAGTTGCACTCGTTGGTAAACCCCAAGAGAAAGGTTGTGAAGAGTGCAGCGGCAAGTTTTTCCTCAGAAAAGAAACCAAGGTTGAATCTACTTGTAGCAGGACAAGAAATTTCTGAAGGTTGTTGCAATTGATGTGGTAGGACGCACTACCGGTTCAGCGGCAACGTGGAACCTACACAACACAGTCAGCCCCAAAGAAGCAGTGAGGTTGTCAATCTCACCGGTTTTGCTGATAACAAAGAGGTTAAATGTATGGTGTGGAAAAAAGTAGAAGAACAATGTGAAAACAGTAGTAGCAGTGTGAAAACAGTGGAAGGAGTGTGAAAACCATAATTGCAGTGGTTGTATTATCAGTATGAGAAAATGGACCGGGGTCCATAGTTCACTAGAGGTGTTTCTCCATAAAACATAGATAACATGTGTGGTGAACAAATTACGGGTTGGGCAAATGATAGATAATGAAACATGCATGACATGATGATTACTATGTGATTCATGCGGGCATTATAACAAGACTCATAGACCATTATCCAACTACATCTATGACTAATAATCCACCCTCAGAATATCATCCGAACAAACCTTGGGTATTAAGTTGCAAGCAACAGATAATCACAGTAAGCAAAGTGTGTAATGTAAACAATGTAAACATCATTGTTTTCTCCCTAATGGCAACAACACATCCTCCATCCGTCACGTTTTTGTCACTCGAGCACAGATGCAAAGGGGGCATGAACCCACTATCGAGCATAAATACTCCCTCTTGGAGTTACTATCATCTAATGGCCAGAGCAGCTACTAACAACGGAGAGCATGCAAGATAATAAATAACGTACATAGGAAGATAACATGATAGATTGATAATCAAGAGACATAGCATTCAATGATCATCGGATCCCAGCAAACACAACATGTAGCATTATAATAAGATGGTCTCGATCATGTAGGGAAGCTCACAAGATCTAAACATGAGGCGTAAAGAGGAGAGAACAACCATCTATCTACTGTTATGGACCCGTAGTCCAAAGAAGAACTACTCACGCATCACTCCAGAGGCGGGCATGGTGGTGTAGAGCCCTGTTGACCCACAAGTATAGGGGATCGCAACAGTCTTCGAGGAAAGTAAAACCCAAATTTATTGATTCGACACAAGGGGAACCAAAGAATATTTATAAGCCTTAACAACTGAGTTGTCAATTCAACTGCACCTGAAAGTAGACTTGCTCGCAACAATTTATCACTGGCAACAGTTTTATAGCAGCAATAGTAGAAAAATAACAGCAGGAATAAAATAGTAACAACAATAGCAATCGCGGGAAACGGTAGGATGAAAATACCGTAGGCAAAGGGAATGGATGAACGTGTGTTGCATGGATAAGATAGTTCATGTAATAATCTAAACATGGGTATTGTAGATAATAATAATAAAGCATACAAGTTCTAGGCAAACCATAGGCATGTGTTCCAATATAGTCATATGTGCTCGTAATGAGAAACTTGCACAACATCTTTTGTCCTACCAATCTGTTTGCAGCGGGGCCTCAAGGGAAACTACTAGTAATTAAGGTGCTCTTTTTAATAAAGCACCGGAGCAAAGCATTAACACTCTGTGAACACACGTGATCCTCACATCACAACCATCCCCTCCGGTTGTCTCAATTTCTGTCACTTTGGGGCCTCGGGTTCCGGGCAATGACATGTGTAAACAATTTGAAGATATGATCAAGAAACATAATTATACTCATGAAACAATAACATGTTCATATCTGAGATCATGGCACTCGGGCCCAAAGTGACAAGCATTAAGCATAACAAGTTGTAACAACGGTAGAAAACACTAACGGTGGGTACTAGGCACTATGCCCTAGCAATCTGGCATTATTACATGATCGATATCATCCAATCCCTTCCATCCCTCTCAGCCTACAATGGTGTTTACTCACACATGGACGGGGGAGTCATGGATTGTTGATGGAGGAGAGGTGGCAGTGTCGATGGCGATGATCTTCTCCGAATCCCCATCCCGACAGGGCGCCAGAATAAGAACTTCTGATCCCCGGATTGAATTTCGAGGTGGCGACGCTCTGTTGTGTTTCTTTGGAATATGACGAACCCCCTCACGTTTTAGGGTAAAGGGGCATAAGAAGTAGAAAGGGGAGCCTGAGGGGGGTGGCGTGGCCTAGGGGAGCGCACCCAGGGGTGGTCTGGGCCACTCCTTTCCCCCTCGAGGTGGCCTTCTGGCTCCCGGGGTCTTCTCGTGTTATATGCTCAATGGGATATTTTTCGGGCAATTTCCCGAAAGTCGATTTTTCTGCACAAAAACAAGACACCAGGGTAATTCTGCTGATAACAACGTTAGTCTGTGTTAGTTCTATCCAAAACTCACAAGTTTAGAGGCAAACAATAGCAAAAGTGTCCGGAAAATGAGATACGTTTTGGACGTATCAACTCCCCCCAAGTTTAGCTTATTGCTTGTCCTCAAGCAATTTAGTGACAACTGAGTGAGATAAAAGAACTTTTACAAACACATTTTTTTCATATGATGTAAATATACTAACTATATGATCAAGTGCTGAGGCCATTCATAATAAGATGTATGCAAGATAAAAGTCACCTAGCAGTTATGCAAACCATGAAGAGATGCCAACAAACTAATAATAGACAACATGAAGTATATAAATCTGCAGGATTGGAATGGTCATAATAGGGTATGATAAAGTGTACTCGCTTGCCCTTAAAAATGGAGCAAAACATAAATGCTAGGGAACCTTTGAAGTTCAAACGAAGACTAGAATTAAAGATATCAAAGATACAAGCATCAAAGTTATACCACAATCAACGGTGTTTTGGGACAAGCACGTTACACAAAGAATGACAACCATGCTCTTAGGAAGGTGCATAAAGTGAGAAGGTGAAGACTCAACATAAAAATAAAAGAAATGCCCTCGCAGAGGGAAGCAGGGATTAACTCATGTGCTAGAGCTTTTTATTTTATTAAACATAGGTATTGAAAAATTAGAGGTGTATGCTTATGTCAACGGATGCTAAACAGACAATTCAGTACGTCACAAGCCAACTAGACTTCACAAGAGCGGCTCCCATAGAAGGACACATTTGGGTAGAAGGCCATCCCTCTTTCTCTTTTGTTTACACAATTATGCTTTGACTGATAAATCAGGGGCAAAAATAGTGAAGAGAATTTGTTGTACTAATTTGGGGCTGGGCACCCCGGTGCCGGCTCTTCTATCATCTGGATAAGCGGATGAAGCCACTAGTCCAGGGTAAGAAATCCAATTAACAAGTGAGATAAAGATTCTATATTTACATCCTCATGAGCTAAAACAGGGGCACAAAACAGGAATAATTTTTCGAAGGTTTTAAAGGTAGCACATGAGAAATTTACTTGGAGTGGCGGTTAAATACCACATATAGGTAGGTATGGTGGACAAATTTGGAAAACTTTGGTTTTTGGGAGTTGGATGCATGAGTAGTGCTCATACTCAGTACAGGTGAAGTATAGCAATAAGCGGGGAGCGACAATCAAGAGAGCAACAACTATTATAATCATGCTTGCGACAAAACAAAATTAACAAGGGCATAAAAGTGATGCAAATACTCTGAGGCAAAATAAACCATCGAGGCTTAATTGACTTTTTATTTCAGTCATAGCATGCGTGAGCATGTGCCAAGTTGATTCAAGCGAAACAATCAGAGGGAGATACCACAATGTCATACCCTTCTATGAATAAAACAATGCAAGAAAACATTCATACGACATTCTATCTTATATTAATAAGTTGGAACTAAACATGTGAGAGCTCGAACTACTAAGCATCAATTAAATAACATACACCTTACACGAACAAACTAAGCATGTCCACATGGATGAGTATATGTACAAAAATAAAACAAATAGAGTTCATACCAGCCTCTCACCACAACTTGAATTGTCGTAAATCGTCATTATTGCTCTTCACTCATGTGGATTGAATAATATAGAATGATAACCAAGCTCCAAGGGAGACACGGAAGACCGATGAACTCTGCAAAAAACTTTAGAAAACCAAAGAAGAACAACAAATATTTTTGGGTTTTCGAATTAAAAACAAGAACAGGAAGAAACAAGCAAACAAAGCAAAATATTTTTTGATTTTTGAATATTAAACCGAAACGAGAAAGTGAAGCAAACCGAAAAAAAGAAACTAAAGAAGCAAATAAAGAGAAACAGAAATAATTTTGGTCTTTTGTGTTTTGGAAAGCAAGAACAAAACGATAAAAACAAAAAGAAGCAAGAGAAGCGAAAGAAGCGAAAACAAACGAAAGAAACAAAAACATGGATATAAAAAGAACCGACTGAAACATGATATAAAGATGAGTGTGATGTCAGTATACCTCCCCCCAAGCTTAGGCTTTTGGCCTAAGTGGAGATCAATCCCAAGGGGACCATGAGGTGGCGCCCCCGTAGTGTGCCGAGGATGAGCCCTCCTCCTGATATGTGCTCGAGGACGCCCCGGTGTACTGCGTGGTGTAGTCCTCAGAAGGCGCATCTCGCCTCATCTGCTACCTATGGAACTCCATCAAGCGCAGCTGCTCATCTATCTCTCCCTTTGGGCGCGACCATGGCATCCTGTCAACTTTGAAAAAAATAGGTTACGGCAAAGTAACTTCCCTCTCATTTATGTCAACAAATAAAACTCTATATACTAAATGTTCAGCAGTAGAGTTAGCAGTAATAAAATAATGAGCCTTCATGGCAGCAAGATCAAGTCTATAAGGAGCTATCAATTCATCATAAGAATCAATAGGAAGGCCTAGAGCAGTTATTATACATGTAGCAATAATTCCCTCATAAATGGGTCCCTTAGAAGCTAGGCGGCGAGCAATGAGAGAACCAAGGTTATACTTGTTGCTACGGTTAAGTGCAGCATCAAGAAAAGCAAGATGATAGTTTGAAATGTTGCTAGTGTTCTCCCTACCAAGGATACTGGTAGCAAGATAGTAAGTGAAATATCTGATAGCTGGAAGTTGGATGTCTCTTATCTTCCCGCGCTGAGCTGAGCGGACATCATCATTGGTAACTCGTCGATAGAGCTCCATAACATCAACGGGTCTCTCCTGAATCTTGCACGTTGTCCCGGAGGCGTTGATACCTATAATGTTGCAAAAACTCTCCAAGGACAAAGAAAAAGGACTACCATATATCTTAAAAGCAACAGTTGGGTTATATGGTGAGTTATGAAATCTAAGACTCTCAACAAAAGTTTTTGTGAGAATAGCATATTGGGGACCTTCATTCTGCATGTAGTTGGTTAAACCAACCCTTTCAATCAGCATCAAGAAGTCATCAATTATACCTGCACCTCTCAAAAATGTATAGCAAGGGAAGTTAGATGGATTAGCAATTCCATCACCTTCCTCATCATCGATGTTTGGTGCAATAAGGTCTTCATTATAGGATGGCCTCAGTAGAGTGGATGAACGTGAGGGCCTTGTTCTTCTAGGAGCATCACTCCTAAATATTTCTCCAAAGTTGTGGCTATCCATTTCTGAATTTTTTTCAACAATCATCACAAAAATTGATTTCAAGCAACTATAAGGTGGAAACTACCATAGAGACTTATACGAGAGCTAAACATGCATCAAAACTAAATTGTTTTCACATAAATCAAGCATGAAACTCACATAAGATGTCACCTATAGTACCAAAATACTCAAGAAATATTCCACCAAATAAAATTCTACTTGGATAATCGGAGGAGTCACATACCGGAGAGCAAATGCACCAAATTTTAGCAACAATGGTGGGCTGAGCAAAGAGATCAAAAAATATCGAGGAAGAACAGCAAGAACTCGGGTTCCAGGAATTTTTTTGAGTTTGGGGTGAGAGAAGAAAATCTTTGGCAGGGAGAGAGTTTGTGGGGGCCAGGGGGGCCACACCATGACCAGGCGCCACCAGTGGTGTGCCTGACTGGTGGGTGATACGTCGAAAAGGTATCTCCTTTTTCGAACACTTTTCTTATTGTTTTCCTCCAAACTTGTGCGTTTTGGATACAACTAACATGGACTAACGTTGTTTTTAGCAGAATTACCTTGGTGTCTTGTTTTTGTGCAGAAAAATCAACTTTCGGGAAAATGCCCAGAAAAGAGCCCATTGATGTTTTCGCCCCGGAAGACCCTGGGAGACAGAAGGGGGCCAGGAGAGGAGCCATAGGGTGGCCACACCCCCCCGGCGCAGGTCCCCCTGGCTGCGTCAGCATAGGGTGTGGGCCCCCAGAGCACCCCTCGGACTCCCCTTTCGACTACAAGTAGCCTCCAACCCTAAAACCCGAGGGGCTACGTCATATTCCACAGAAACACAACAGAGCGCCGCCGCCGTCCCGAACCTCGATTCGGGGATCAGAAGTTCCTGTTCTGGCACCCTGCTGGGACGGGGAAGTGGAGGAGATCATCGCCGTCGTGATCACCAACACCTTTCCATCGACCATCCATGTTTCCCCATCCATGTGTGAGTAATTCCCCGCTGTAGGATGAAGGGGGTGGTAGGGATTGGATGAGATCGTTCATGTAATAATGTCGTGATTGTTAGGGCATAGTGCTTAGTATCTTCTATTAGTGCTATTGACATTGTTGCAACTTGTTATGCTTAATGTTTGCCACTTTGGGCCCGAGTGCCATGATCTCAGATCTGAACATGTTATTGCATCACGATGATAATTATTGTTTCTTGATGTTACCTGCAAGTTGTTTACACACATTATTGTATCGAACCCGAGGCACCGAAGTGACAGAAATTGGGACAACCGGAGGGGATGGCTGTGATGTGAGGATCAGATGTGTTCACAGAGTGTTAATTCTTTGCTCCGTTGTTCTATTAAAAGGAACACCTTAATTACCAGTAGTTCCCTTGAGGTCCCGCTGCCACAGGCTGGTAGGACAAAAGATGTTGTGCAAGTTCTCATTGCGAGCACGTACGACTATTTATCGAACACATGCCTATGGTTACTTAGTGCTTGGATGCTTTATCTTATTTATTTATCTTTAATGCCCCTGACATGATCATTATTAGAGCTTTCTTATCCATGCAACGCCCGTTCATCCATCCCTATGCCTAAAGTATTTAATCCCGCTGTTTACTTCAAACACTACTGCTGCTGCTGTTTTCATTCCACTTCTGCTATTATTTCACTACTCCTGCTCCTATAAAACTGTTACTACTGATAAACCATTGCGAACAAAAGTACTTTCAGGTGCAGGTGAATTGACAACTCACTTGTTAAGGCTCACAAATATTCTTTGGCTCCCCTTGTGTCGAATCAATAAATTTGGGTTTTACTTCCCTCGAAGACTGTTGCGACCCCCTATACTTGTGGGTCATCAAGACTATTTTCTAGCGCCGTTGCCGGG
Source organism: Alopecurus myosuroides (assembly GCA_028641055.1). Lineage (NCBI taxonomy): Eukaryota > Viridiplantae > Streptophyta > Magnoliopsida > Poales > Poaceae > Alopecurus > Alopecurus myosuroides. The sequence continues at coordinate 126,473,756 of CM054060.1, forward strand.
GAGCATAGCTTTATTTGCGAGCTCACCAGAGAGTATTATTATGTAATGCCATCATTCATCATGGATAAGACTCATGATGGAAAGTTTCCTATATTACCATCCACTACAAGAAGAGGTACAACTCTGAACACCTCTGTTGCTCTTGATTCACCGTCTCTTATGAGTAAGCTGCTTACACCACCACATGCTACTTCTGCTGAATCTAAAAATGCTTCTGATACTTTTGATGATGCTTCTACTGTGTTTGGTGAGAGTGGTTCTCTCGGTCCTTTCTTAGATGCTACTATTGCTAAAGCTAAAAATATTGCAAACACTAAAACTCCTGATTAAAACCCTATTACTCCTGCTTTTTCACCTCAGTTTAGAGAGAATCCTAGTGTAACATCCCTGATTTTTGGAAAAACTCAAAAATCGCAAAAATTTGAAACTTTTTGTTTTCATGTTATGCAAGTCACCAAAAACCAAATAAGATGCAAGAAACAAAAGGAAACCATACATAACTCAATGAAAATTGAAATTAAGAATCCATTATATCTCTATTCCATAAACCCTAAAACCCTCTCAAATGATTTTTCTCACATAAAGAAAACCATTTTATCTTTAGCAACTTTATTACATAAAAGGTTTTCAATTCAAATATTACTTTGAAAATAGTTTATGGCAACATTACTCAATTATTTATAACCCTTAATAAAGTTCTAGGCCTTAAAAGTATTTGAGGAGAATAAAATTATTAATAATAACCTTTAGTTGTTATTCCAAGTTTTAAATATAAAGGTGTGAAAATAAAATGCATTGCTTTGAAAATAACATAACAAAAGGTTTTGAAAACAATATTATGACATGTGGTTTTATCCTAAATTTATTGATCAACAATATTAACTATTTGATATGAACTAATTAAATAACATTAAGTTACTATTAGTAAATCCTTCATATCCTAAAATTATAAAATGTGAGAATGGTTTAAAAATGACCCTCCAAAAATAATATATGACATGTAAAATGTCTTTGAAATTTTATTTAGATAATAACATCAATTTATTATTTACTAAATTTTAAAAATGGCCTTAAAGTATTATTAGTGTTTTATTTATTTTTCAAAATATAAAATTGTGGAAACAAGTAAAGTAACTTTGAAAAATAATGTTTTCATTTGGGAAAACCTTTCTGCTTTTACTAAACCCCATTTCAAAATTTATTAAATAATTCTCTATTTTGAATATAACAAAAGGTTACTACTAGTGATTTTTCAAGTATGTTGAAATTTATAATGTATGAAATGTTTTAAAAGGTCCTAGAAAATAATACTTGAACCATGGAAATATTTATCAAATCATTTAAATCATATTTCTATTTTAAAATCCTTGTTTTGTATAAATTTGCTATTAATGTTTTCTCATATTTTAAAGCTATAAAAATATGAAAACAAGTTGAAATGTTTTTGAAAAACAATATTTGACAATAACAAGGTTTCTGTAATTTTATAAAACCTTATTACAAATTAATTGCTATTTTCTATATAAAATGATATTAAGTACTATTAATGATTTATTTATAATTGCAAAATATGAAATTTCAAATGTGTTGAAAAGGTTACAAAAATGTTATAATCTGAAAGGTATTAATATTTACAGATTTTAGAAATTTATTTGAGGTGAATAGGAATTATAAAACAGAAGATATTAAATAAAGAAGAAAACAGAAAAAAAAAAATTGCTGACGTCAGCATGACGTCAGGTCGTCATCAACCTTCCTCTACCGTTTCTTCCCGATTTTAATCCCATTGATTCGCGAGTTTTTAGCAACCAATTGATGTGGCGTTTCCTTCTACTTAAAGCCCTACCGCTCCTCCCCAATACCCCTCTCACTCCTCGTAGGATAACGCCTCCATGCCGCGGCGATTCCTCGCCGTCGATCTCAGTAGCCACCGCCCCATTTCGAATTTTCCGGCGAAAGCACAGGTCAGCGCCGCCCCTACTTTGCCCTTCCTTCTCCCCCGTGTCGTTTCGCACCCGCCTGAGCCCGTGTACGATTTTTGTTATGCCTCCAGAGCACCGTGCGAGCTCGCCGGAGTTGATCCATCATCATCGCCTCGGGACCACCTCGCTATCGTGGCTGCTCAGTGCGGGGAGCCATCCCGTGGTCACCAGCGTCCTCGCTGTGATTCGCTGCGCCTCCACGTCGTCTTCCCGCGTCCAGGAGATCACCGGAGCTGCCATCGGCGTCGATTCCTGCGTCTCGGGCCACCGGCGCGCCGCCGTGCCCTCCATCGCTGGCCACATCCACCGGAGAGGTAACCTAGCCCTCTCCCTGTCCGTCCGATCTGTTTTAAACGGTCGTGATTAGATCACTTACCGAACAGGTACGGGCGAATCAGAAAGTGCCACGTAGGCCGAGCGTTAAGTAATCAATTGGTTGCGCGGTGCAGCGTGAAACCAGCCCAAGCCCATTCCCTACCCATCGCACCGCGCGGCAGATAAGCACTTTTCGGCCCAGCCTTTCTCTGGATTTAATTCCGAATAGAAATGAAAAGTAGTTTTTGCAGAAAAGCCCCTGCACCTTTGAACCATCACAACTTTTGATCCATGAAGCCAAATTTAGAAATCTTGGACTTTTTGAAAAGCCCTTGACAATTAGAAACTTTTGGCACTGTCCAAATTCAAATTTGACAAACTTAAATTTGTTCAAATTCAAATATGCTTGTTTGATAAAATTTGGCATAATTCAAATTCTACAAATCCAAAAATTGCAAATAAAATATATTTGGAAACCTTAGAATGTGTACTTTCATATCCTCTGTCCCAAAATAATATTTGAACAAATTAAAATTGAATTTAGAATTTAGTTGTCTATTTGAGTATTTTTGACATAGATTAATTTCTATAAATATTTTCAATATAGTTCCTTTTGCAAAATTGTTCCATTTGACAACCTTGGACCAGAAAAACCTTGCCCAACCATTTTGGACACTCTTTAATCATGGACATAAGTTTTTGACCAAAAACCCAACATAGTGGTATCCATTATCACCATGTCTTAGAAATTTGTTACCATCATCTACTCTTTGATGTTATGGCTATTTTGGAGCCAAGAACCAGTACCTAGTATGTGTAAATCACATACAATACCAAGTGGTAAACCTTAGACCCTAGCACCTTTGCTTTCTATCTACTTCTCCATTCTCCCATTCTTGCTTCAAGAATTCACCAAGTCAGCAAAATGGAGATCAAGACTCAAGCACAAGAATGAAACTTCAATATCAACTTGGTGGCAACATGAAGAGCTACAAGGAAGATCAATGAAGAAGTTTTGAAGAAAATACTTGGACTCCACACCTAGAAGAAACTCAAGGAAATACAAGTGTGAAGAAATTCAGAAGAAAGCATCTCCCTCTCTCTTTCTATCCTTCTTCTTAAATTTTCTTTCAATTTTACTTAGTAGTATTTGTGCCCATCCCATACCCAAACCAATTAGTGAATTCAAAGCCATGAAAAATTTATCAAGAATAAGAGAAGAATCCATCCAAGGAACAAGACTACAATAGAAGCATGAAGATGATCTTCAAGAAGGCAATCACATGAAGTCTAGAAGCAATCCATACAAGTTGAAGAATAACAAGTTATTTTTGTCCAACCATTGACCCAAATGGAAAATCCCAAGACTTTATATTGTTTTCTCTATTGCTATGAAGTTAGTAGACCTACCCTAACCACAATGGAAAATACTAACATAGTCACTTAAATATTTTTGAAGGTGAATATGACCAAGTGCTTGCATGTATTACTTTAGTTGAAAAAGTAATATGTTTATTCTTAGTGAACTCTTGGAACTTCCTCGACAAGTATGGTTATAATAAAGTTAGATCACATCAAACTCAACCTAGTCCTTTCCAAGTAAACCTTTGGAAACTCCTTAACAATGTGTTGAACCATTATGGAATGAATCTTTCAAAACTCAAACCTAGACCTTGTCCTAACCAACTTGGTTAAGACCCTTTTGATATGTTAGTTTGCTATGTATGTTTTATACACTTGTATGATTGTTTGGTAGAATGATTGTTTATTTTGTTATTGTGTTTTCAATGAATAGATTGTACGGAGAGCAACGATCTTTTGTGAAGAGAGTGTGATTTCTTCACCAACTTCAACAAGGCAAGTAACACACCATCAACTACCCATTATTTTCTATATGCATTAGTTGATTTTGAGTAGTATGCATGATAGGGATTTTTAATAAGTTATATTATGCTATGCTATATCCTAGTAGTGTGTAGCCATCTCTTTTATCCTTGTTATTTATAGCCTTAGAACTTGATAGATGCTATGCACTGAGACAAATGATTTTTACTTGATGTTGTGGAAAAATTCTAAGTAACAACTTCAATGTACCACCTGGGTGGATTTGGTTGTTTGGCTGATGAGAGTTGAGTGTCTCCCCGAGGGGTTGTTCACTTGAGGAATGCCACCCAGGAACAAAGTGATTATGATGTTCCCCAAGTTTAGATTGCTTCCAGTGCAGCCTTTAGTCATATGGGCTCTGTCTTGATTGATTAAGTTGCGAGGGTTCAGACTGGGCTTGACAAGCAGATGTAGCATAATTATAGGTGGAACGGGTCTTGCCATTAGGTTGAATTCTTGCTTCTGAAAGATCTCGTCTCAATCTTCTCCTTTCCTTAATACACTCAGGGTGTATAGGATGTTTGGGCTGATTTGGGTCTGAAGGTGAAAGTGCACAAGCTCTGCAGAGTCAACAAACTAAGATCTTAGCCGTGTCCCCGGTTATGGACAACTATGAGCAGCTGGACAAGGAAGGACGGAAGAATCACATCACCATTTTCAATAAGTAAAATTTGACCAAGTGAACAGCAATTGTGGTGCTTGGATCTTAATCCAATGTTGCCCCCCCCCTTTGAAAAGAAAAGTTTGTTTTACAAAAGTGATAGGAGAAAACTGACCTTATGCAAACTTAGCCAAAACTCCACTCAGCCAAATAAGCATGTAGTATTAGTCTTGCCATTTATATCCACCATAGTGTTACTTGCCAATACATTAAATTGTATTGACTCCCTTGTGGCTGCATATTCCATATTGCAGATATTTCTGAAGACGAGTGAGGATTTCGTTTAGGATCTCGAGACTATCGCCAACATGTTTTGCCTGTGGCACATGAAGAAGATGGGCTCAATGTTGTACCTTGTTTTCTGCTGTATTTCTTTCTTTCTGCTAGTCTTCTAAGACTATGCAAGTTGTAATCCTATTTTGTAAAGACTGGATCATGCGATGTAATAGAATTTGATGCATTTGCATGATATTTCATTTTGTACTGTGGTGCTAGCAATTGATCCAGGGACTAGCACAATAACACAGGTATTCCATCTTTATTAAAAGTTGGGATGCTACAAAATGGTATCAGAGCATTGTGTTGTCTGTAGTATTCGAGACCCTAAGTTTGGAAAAAAAAAACCTAGGATTGAAAACTTCCTATGTTCAAACTATCTAGAAATAAAATAATCATCTTAATCTTTCTCATATCCTCTCATCTATTATTCACCTTCAAAATTTCCTAGATGACCTACCTCTTCAATACCATCAAGGCAAGATTGATGATGACAATACCAAGAAGTGCAAGAAGTATTTTCACCACATGAAGACCTGCAATCAAGACAATTGAAGAAACTTGGAGATATACCTATAATTCACAACAATCAAGAACACCCCAAGATATTGAGAGAAGATTTTTGAAGAAAATCAAGAAGATATAGATGAGACCACCAATATAGTTACTTTGTTAAAACAACGTTAACGTGTTAGTGTATTGATCATACCAATGAGTGTGGTATGACAATATTAGTTGTTTTCTAAAAACCTTGATGTTTGATGGGATGAATGTGTTAATATCTGTTTGTTATGTGTTGTTTGTAAGATGAGTTTCCTTGATCTGCTATTTTGGATAAGAACCTTCCTTAGCCATCTTTCTAAATATCTACTCATCCCTATTAGACCAAACCCAACACCATACTCATTCACCAACCATAGTGAGAACCATTTGGAATCATACAACCTTAACCATATTGATACACAAGCCATCCCATTTGAGGAATGCTAGTATCAAATTGCTTTCTTCTGTGTGAAGGAACAATCACATCCATGATCAATGCCAACTGCCTAATAAGGATCAAGCTAACCTTTGGAGCTATCAAGCAATGTGAGTTTTCCTATCATGAGAGTTTGTTTATAAATAGCATGATGTTTGCCTTCAAGGATGACAACCAACAAGATGGAAGATTGTCAAGAATATCAAAAGACCAAGTTGAGAGTGAACCAAAGGCTTTTGATTGACCCAAAGAGTGACCCCTCAGTGTCAAAGGTAGTCCAACATACCTATGTTAGTCTACAGTTCTACCACGAAGGAAAGTTCTACCCAAGCTAATTTAGAATCCATCTACACACCAATCTAATGAAAATAGACTACCCACAAAAGTTCTTTTAAGGGTGGTAGCCCACCAAGTTGTTCATTAACCCAGTTACCCAATCCTAATCTTTCTTTCTAACCTTCCCAAATCTCGGGACGAGATTTCTTTTAAGGGTGGTAGTCTGTAACATCCCTGATTTTTGGAAAAACTCAAAAATCGCAAAAATTTGAAACTTTTTGTTTTCATGTTATGCAAGTCACCAAAAACCAAATAAGATGCAAGAAACAAAAGGAAACCATACATAACTCAATGAAAATTGAAATTAAGAATCCATTATATCTCTATTCCATAAACCCTAAAACCCTCTCAAATGATTTTTCTCACATAAAGAAAACCATTTTATCTTTAGCAACTTTATTACATAAAAGGTTTTCAATTCAAATATTACTTTGAAAATAGTTTATGGCAACATTACTCAATTATTTATAACCCTTAATAAAGTTCTAGGCCTTAAAAGTATTTGAGGAGAATAAAATTATTAATAATAACCTTTAGTTGTTATTCCAAGTTTTAAATATAAAGGTGTGAAAATAAAATGCATTGCTTTGAAAATAACATAACAAAAGGTTTTGAAAACAATATTATGACATGTGGATTTATCCTAAATTTATTGATCAACAATATTAACTATTTGATATGAACTAATTAAATAACATTAAGTTACTATTAGTAAATCCTTCATATCCTAAAATTATAAAATGTGAGAATGGTTTAAAAATGACCCTCCAAAAATAATATATGACATGTAAAATGTCTTTGAAATTTTATTTAGATAATAACATCAATTTATTATTTACTAAATTTTAAAAATGGCCTTAAAGTATTATTAGTGTTTTATTTATTTTTCAAAATATAAAATTGTGGAAACAAGTAAAGTAACTTTGAAAAATAATGTTTTCATTTGGGAAAACCTTTCTGCTTTTACTAAACCCCATTTCAAAATTTATTAAATAATTCTCTATTTTGAATATAACAAAAGGTTACTACTAGTGATTTTTCAAGTATGTTGAAATTTATAATGTATGAAATGTTTTAAAAGGTCCTAGAAAATAATACTTGAACCATGGAAATATTTCTCAAATCATTTAAATCATATTTCTATTTTAAAATCCTTGTTTTGTATAAATTTGCTATTAATGTTTTCTCATATTTTAAAGCTATAAAAATATGAAAACAAGTTGAAATGTTTTTGAAAAACAATATTTGACAATAACAAGGTTTCTGTAATTTTATAAAACCTTATTACAAATTAATTGCTATTTTCTATATAAAATGATATTAAGTACTATTAATGATTTATTTATAATTGCAAAATATGAAATTTCAAATGTGTTGAAAAGGTTACAAAAATGTTATAATCTGAAAGGTATTAATATTTACAGATTTTAGAAATTTATTTGAGGTGAATAGGAATTATAAAACAGAAGATATTAAATAAAGAAGAAAACAGAAAAAAAAAAAATTTGCTGACGTCAGCATGACGTCAGGTCGTCATCAACCTTCCTCTACCGTTTCTTCCCGATTTTAATCCCATTGATTCGCGAGTTTTTAGCAACCAATTGATGTGGCGTTTCCTTCTACTTAAAGCCCTACCGCTCCTCCCCAATACCCCTCTCACTCCTCGTAGGATAACGCCTCCATGCCGCGGCGATTCCTCGCCGTCGATCTCAGTAGCCACCGCCCCATTTCGAATTTTCCGGCGAAAGCACAGGTCAGCGCCGCCCCTACTTTGCCCTTCCTTCTCCCCCGTGTCGTTTCGCACCCGCCTGAGCCCGTGTACGATTTTTGTTATGCCTCCAGAGCACCGTGCGAGCTCGCCGGAGTTGATCCATCATCATCGCCTCGGGACCACCTCGCTATCGTGGCTGCTCAGTGCGGGGAGCCATCCCGTGGTCACCAGCGTCCTCGCTGTGATTCGCTGCGCCTCCACGTCGTCTTCCCGCGTCCAGGAGATCACCGGAGCTGCCATCGGCGTCGATTCCTGCGTCTCGGGCCACCGGCGCGCCGCCGTGCCCTCCATCGCTGGCCACATCCACCGGAGAGGTAACCTAGCCCTCTCCCTGTCCGTCCGATCTGTTTTAAACGGTCGTGATTAGATCACTTACCGAACAGGTACGGGCGAATCAGAAAGTGCCACGTAGGCCGAGCGTTAAGTAATCAATTGGTTGCGCGGTGCAGCGTGAAACCAGCCCAAGCCCATTCCCTACCCATCGCACCGCGCGGCAGATAAGCACTTTTCGGCCCAGCCTTTCTCTGGATTTAATTCCGAATAGAAATGAAAAGTAGTTTTTGCAGAAAAGCCCCTGCACCTTTGAACCATCACAACTTTTGATCCATGAAGCCAAATTTAGAAATCTTGGACTTTTTGAAAAGCCCTTGACAATTAGAAACTTTTGGCACTGTCCAAATTCAAATTTGACAAACTTAAATTTGTTCAAATTCAAATATGCTTGTTTGATAAAATTTGGCATAATTCAAATTCTACAAATCCAAAAATTGCAAATAAAATATATTTGGAAACCTTAGAATGTGTACTTTCATATCCTCTGTCCCAAAATAATATTTGAACAAATTAAAATTGAATTTAGAATTTAGTTGTCTATTTGAGTATTTTTGACATAGATTAATTTCTATAAATATTTTCAATATAGTTCCTTTTGCAAAATTGTTCCATTTGACAACCTTGGACCAGAAAAACCTTGCCCAACCATTTTGGACACTCTTTAATCATGGACATAAGTTTTTGACCAAAAACCCAACATAGTGGTATCCATTATCACCATGTCTTAGAAATTTGTTACCATCATCTACTCTTTGATGTTATGGCTATTTTGGAGCCAAGAACCAGTACCTAGTATGTGTAAATCACATACAATACCAAGTGGTAAACCTTAGACCCTAGCACCTTTGCTTTCTATCTACTTCTCCATTCTCCCATTCTTGCTTCAAGAATTCACCAAGTCAGCAAAATGGAGATCAAGACTCAAGCACAAGAATGAAACTTCAATATCAACTTGGTGGCAACATGAAGAGCTACAAGGAAGATCAATGAAGAAGTTTTGAAGAAAATACTTGGACTCCACACCTAGAAGAAACTCAAGGAAATACAAGTGTGAAGAAATTCAGAAGAAAGCATCTCCCTCTCTCTTTCTATCCTTCTTCTTAAATTTTCTTTCAATTTTACTTAGTAGTATTTGTGCCCATCCCATACCCAAACCAATTAGTGAATTCAAAGCCATGAAAAATTTATCAAGACTAAGAGAAGAATCCATCCAAGGAACAAGACTACAATAGAAGCATGAAGATGATCTTCAAGAAGGCAATCACATGAAGTCTAGAAGCAATCCATACAAGTTGAAGAATAACAAGTTATTTTTGTCCAACCATTGACCCAAATGGAAAATCCCAAGACTTTATATTGTTTTCTCTATTGCTATGAAGTTAGTAGACCTACCCTAACCACAATGGAAAATACTAACATAGTCACTTAAATATTTTTGAAGGTGAATATGACCAAGTGCTTGCATGTATTACTTTAGTTGAAAAAGTAATATGTTTATTCTTAGTGAACTCTTGGAACTTCCTCGACAAGTATGGTTATAATAAAGTTAGATCACATCAAACTCAACCTAGTCCTTTCCAAGTAAACCTTTGGAAACTCCTTAACAATGTGTTGAACCATTATGGAATGAATCTTTCAAAACTCAAACCTAGACCTTGTCCTAACCAACTTGGTTAAGACCCTTTTGATATGTTAGTTTGCTATGTATGTTTTATACACTTGTATGATTGTTTGGTAGAATGATTGTTTATTTTGTTATTGTGTTTTCAATGAATAGATTGTACGGAGAGCAACGATCTTTTGTGAAGAGAGTGTGATTTCTTCACCAACTTCAACAAGGCAAGTAACACACCATCAACTACCCATTATTTTCTATATGCATTAGTTGATTTTGAGTAGTATGCATGATAGGGATTTTTAATAAGTTATATTATGCTATGCTATATCCTAGTAGTGTGTAGCCATCTCTTTTATCCTTGTTATTTATAGCCTTAGAACTTGATAGATGCTATGCACTGAGACAAATGATTTTTACTTGATGTTGTGGAAAAATTCTAAGTAACAACTTCAATGTACCACCTGGGTGGATTTGGTTGTTTGGCTGATGAGAGTTGAGTGTCTCCCCGAGGGGTTGTTCACTTGAGGAATGCCACCCAGGAACAAAGTGATTATGATGTTCCCCAAGTTTAGATTGCTTCCAGTGCAGCCTTTAGTCATATGGGCTCTGTCTTGATTGATTAAGTTGCGAGGGTTCAGCCTGGGCTTGACAAGCAGATGTAGCATAATTATAGGTGGAACGGGTCTTGCCATTAGGTTGAATTCTTGCTTCTGAAAGATCTCGTCTCAATCTTCTCCTTTCCTTAATACACTCAGGGTGTATAGGATGTTTGGGCTGATTTGGGTCTGAAGGTGAAAGTGCACAAGCTCTGCAGAGTCAACAAACTAAGATCTTAGCCGTGTCCCCGGTTATGGACAACTATGAGCAGCTGGACAAGGAAGGACGGAAGAATCACATCACCATTTTCAATAAGTAAAATTTGACCAAGTGAACAGCAATTGTGGTGCTTGGATCTTAATCCAATGTTGCCCCCCCCTTTGAAAAGAAAAGTTTGTTTTACAAAAGTGATAGGAGAAAACTGGCCTTATGCAAACTTAGCCAAAACTCCACTCAGCCAAATAAGCATGTAGTATTAGTCTTGCCATTTATATCCACCATAGTGTTACTTGCCAATACATTAAATTGTATTGACTCCCTTGTGGCTGCATATTCCATATTGCAGATATTTCTGAAGACGAGTGAGGATTTCGTTTAGGATCTCGAGACTATCGCCAACATGTTTTGCCTGTGGCACATGAAGAAGATGGGCTCAATGTTGTACCTTGTTTTCTGCTGTATTTCTTTCTTTCTGCTAGTCTTCTAAGACTATGCAAGTTGTAATCCTATTTTGTAAAGACTGGATCATGCGCTGTAATAGAATTTGATGCATTTGCATGATATTTCATTTTGTACTGTGGTGCTAGCAATTGATCCAGGGACTAGCACAATAACACAGGTATTCCATCTTTATTAAAAGTTGGGATGCTACACCTAGTGATGATTTTGATGATGCCTATATTGATTCGAGTGATGATATTATTGATGAAATACATGCTATAAAGGATAAAGATGCTGCTATACGTCTTATGGAAAGTCGTGCTGTTAGATATAAATTATCTCCTGATGCTAAGTTTGCCACTTCTCCTATTAATATTAGGGATAAGGATTATGATTTCTCTCTTGATTTATCTTATATATCTATTGTTGAGAAAGAACCTTTTTGTGGAACTGAAAATGAAAGTGTTATGAAACATATGAATGAGCTCTCCTCTTTGAGTTGTTTATTCTCTGATGATCTTAAGAAACGTAGCTACTTTGTTGCTATAATATTCCCTTTCTCATTAAAGGATGAAGCTAAAACTTGCTAAAATTTTCCTGCTAGTGCTCAACATGCTGCTTTACAAAGTATATTTAATTGCAAGCAATTGGATGAAGAGAAATTGCATGTATCTTGGGCAAGGTTCTGTTCTTTAGTAAGAGCTACTCCTGGGCATAAGCTAGAAGATAATAAACTTCTTGATATATTCTGTAATGGACTAACTGTTGAATCTAGGACATACCTGGATAGTTGTGCTGGTTGTGTTTTCAGGCAAAGAACTCCAGAAAAAGCTGAGGAATTAATGGCTAAAATAGGCCAAAATCATGATGATTGGACTATGGTTGAGCCTGAGCCGACCCCTACTCCAGTAACTACACCAACACCCAAGAAGAGGGGAATGATTGAATTAAATGACGAAGTGATGAGAGAAGCCAAGAAACCTCTTAAAGAGAGGGGTATTAAATCTAAAGATGTGAAGAATCTTCCACCTATAGAAGAATTATGTAAGCCAATCCCTCACTCACCCACCATTGGGGTACACTCTCTCCAATATTTTGATAGTAGAGATATTCCCTATAACAAACATGCTGGTCAATGCTTAGATGAATTTGATAATTATGTTATTAAGCAAGATAATTTAATATGAGAGTGCAGAACCACCTTATGGAAAATCTAGAGCTATTGATAATTTGCATGGTATTATAGAAAGAACCTCTACTGATGTTAAAATTCTTATTAAACATTTTCAAATGGTTCAAACTCAAATTGATCAACTTGCTAAAGTGCAAAAAGGTTTGCTAGTTAATGCTTCTAAAGAAAAACATGCTTATGAAATAAGAACTAGAAGTGGTATTTCTACACAAGATCCTTTATATCCTGAGGGACATCCTAAAAGAATTGAACAAGATTCTCAACAAACTAATAATAATGTTATTCATACTAAGAAGAAAAAGAAGAAGAAACATAAAACTGCTATACAATCCTCTGAACTTGCTAAAGATCCTAATAGTATATCTATCTCTGATGCTGAAACTGGAAGTGGTAATAAAAAGAATGATGCTTCTGATAAAGAAGAACCTGTAGCTGAACCTGAAAAGCAAACTAAAACTGCAAAGTACACTAAAAAAGATTTTATTGCTAATAAACATGGTAATGAAAGAGAACGTTGGGTACAAAAACCAATGCCTTTCCCTGGTAAGAAACACAAATCTAAAGAAGAAGAACACTATAACAAGTTTTGTGAATGGATGAAACCTTTGTTCTTGAAAATTCCTTTAACTGATGCTATTAAATTGCCTCCTTATGCAAAATATATGAAAGATATTGTTTCTAACAAAAGGAAGATTCCTAATGAGGAAATTTCCACTATGCTTGCCAATTACTCTTTTAATGGCAAGGTTCCTGAGAAGCTTGGAGACCCAGGTATACCTACTATTCCATGTTCTATTAAAAATAATTATGTTAGAACTGCTTTGTGTGATTTGGGAGCTAGAGTTAGTGTCATGCCTTTTACTCTCTATAAAAGACTCCTCCTAGAAAAATTGATACCAACTGATATATCTTTGCAAATGGTTGATAAGTCCACTGCTATTCCTGTGGGTATATGTGAGAATGTTCCTGTTCAAGTTGCTAATAATTGTCTGATATTAGCTGACTTTGTTGTGTTGGAAATGCCTGAAGATGATAATATGTCTATTATTCTTGGAAGACCTTTTCTTAATACTGCAGGGGCTGCTATTGATTGCTCAAGGAAAAGTTAATTTTGATGTTAATGATAAAGAGCACACTGTTTATTTTCCCAAGAAGATTGATAGAAAATTTTATCTAAATTCCATTGAAAATATTGAGACCATCAAGATTGGAGAATTTTTGTCCTATTCCAAAGCCACCCAAAGAATATGAAATTATTATGATTGGGACTATGCCCATCAAGGTTGAGATAACATGAGTATTTAGTGAGAAACAAAGTTTTGTTTCATAGAAAATTATTTTGGTAGCAAGACTTGATCACCCTTGTTAACAAAATGATTTTAAATGAAATGGGCAATGTTTTCACTTTCCCCATTAAGTTTTCACCATGTTTACTTATGTTATCACATTATTACTTGAGTACAATCATGTTTTCCACCATCCTTATGCATGTTTTCCTGATGTTTTCACTCTGATTACTGAGGTTATGCATGTTTTCACCACTCATACTTTTGTTTTCACCACTACCACGTTTGTTTTCTTTGGATATTATTTCATTGGAGTGTCTTAGAACCTATGTAGTGCTGGTTTTGGTTTTGTTTTCTACGTTTTCACTTTCGTTTTCCCGGGTTTTATTAATTATTAAAATTCTGGAAATACCTCAAAAATTAAGTTTCTCGAAAAATTCCGGAAAAATTATAATTAATTTTTTTTGTCAAAAATGAGGCTGAAAGCCACGTGGGAGACCCCAGGGGGACCCACCAGGCAGGCACACCCTAGAGTGGCGCGGCCAGCCTCCTCGTGGCGCCAACACATGGTGTGGGGCCCCCTAGCCCTCCACTTACTCTCTCCATTGCTCAAGTCCTCTCTCTCACCCCCAAAGCTGAAAACATTTCCTGGAACCCGTGTTCTTGCCGTTCTTCCTCTGGATTTTCGATCTCCTTCTTCAGCCCATCATTTGTGCTGATTTTTTGGTGTCTTTGATCTCCGGTATGTGACTCCTCCGATGATCCAAGAAGAATTTTGTTTAGTGAAGTATTTCTTGAGTATTTTGGTACTGTAGGTGACAGCCTATGTGAGTTTGCATGCTTGATTTGAGTATAAATAATATAGTTTTGATGTATATTTAGCTCTCATATAAGTCCCTATGGTAGTTTCCACCTTATGGTTGCTTGAAATTAATTTTTGTGATGATTGTTGAAAAATTTCAGAGATGGATAGTTACAACTTTGGTGAGATATTTAGGAGTGATGCTCCTAGAAGGACAAGGCCATCACGCTTGTCTACTTCAGCAAGGCCATCATATAATGAAGACGTTATGCGTCAACTATTGATGATGCAGAAGATGACGTATCATTCACCCATCTAGCTTTCTGTTTCATACATTTTTAAGAAGTGCAGGTCTTTTAGATGATTTTCTTATGCTTATTGAGAGAGTTGGTATCACCAACTTTATGGAGGATGAAAGCCCTCAGTATGCCACGCTCACAAAAGCTTTTGTTAAGAGCTTTAAATTTCAGAACACTCAATATGGTCCAACTGTTGCATTCAAGCTATATAGTAGTCATGTCTCTTTGTCCTTGGTGGAATTTTGTGCTATTATAGGTATCAATGACACCGGGACGGCAAGCAGGATTCAAGATAGACCAACAGACCTCCAAGGGATCTACCGAGAGATCACTACGATGACGGCCGCTCATCCCAGCGTGGGAAGATAAGGAACATTCAACTTCCTGCTCTTAGATACTTTACTTACTATATTGGTACTAGTATTCTTGGTAGGGAGAACACTAGAAATGTTTCTAGTTAGCATCTTGCTTTCATTGATGTTGCACTGAACCGTAGCATGAAGTATAACCTTGGTGCACTTGTTGCACGTCGCCTTGCTGCTGCTGGGCCTATTTTTGGTGGCATTATTGCTACACGTGTCGCAGCTGCTTTGCATGTTTCTATTGATCCTAATGATGAAATAATTGCTCCATATATGCTTAACCTTGCTGCTATGAAATCCCATCAGTTCATCACTTCTAACTCTACTAATGAACGTTTAATATATAGAGTTTTATATATGGATGGAGAAGAGTGGAAATTTACTTTGCCACAGCCTGTCTTGTTTAAGATTGACAGGTCACCGTGGTCGCTCTCCAAGGAGCAGGTAGACTAGCATCTGAGCACCATGGAGTTTTACCGGCAGCAGGAGAGGCGAGACGCGCCTCCCGAGGACCACAACACGCAGTACACTGGCGCATCCTCGAGCACATATCAGGAGGAGGCTTCCTCCTCGGCATATTACGGGGGCGGCACCTCTTGGGCCCCTTGGTGATAGATCTCCAATTAGGCCAAAAGCCTAAGCTTGGGGGAAGGTAAACCAGCATCACATTCATTTATATATCATGCTCGGTCGGTTCTTTGTATTTCCATATTTTTGATTCTTTCGCTTCTTTTTGTTTCTTTCTTTTGTTTTTGTTTATCTTGATTTCTTTCGCTTATTTTCGTTTCTCTTATTTGTCGTTGTTTTTATTGTTTTGTTTTCGCTTTCCAAAACACAAAAAGACCGAAAATATTTCTGTTGTTTCTCTCTATTTGTTTCTTTAGTTGGTTTGTTTTATTCTTTAGTTGTAGTTTAATATTCAAAAACCCAAAAATATTTTGTTTGGTTTTTTTGTTTGCTTTCTTTTGTTCTTGTTTTATTTTGAAAACCCAAAAAGATTTTTGCTTTGTTTGCTTGCTCTTTTGTTTTCGTGCTTTCATTGAAAAACCCAAAAATATTTGTTGTTCTTCTTTGGTTTTGTAAAGTTTGTTGCAGAGTTCAACAGTCGTCCGTGATTCCATTGGAGCTTGGTTTTCATTATATATTATTCGAGCCACAAGTGAAGAGCAATAATGACGATCTACGACAATTCAAGTGTGGTGAGAGGATGGTATGAATTCTATTTTCTTTCATTTTTGTACATATATCCATCTATGTGAGCATGCTTAGTTTGTTCGTATAAGATATATGTGACTTAATGTCTGCTTAATAGTTCATGCTCTCTCATGTTTTGTTCCAACTTATTAATAGTAAATGACCTGTCATATAAATATTTGTTCGCATTATTTTATTCATAGAAGGGTATGATATTGTGGTAGCCTCCTCTATCTGTTTCATTTGAATCGACTTGGCACATGCTCACGCATGCTAAGACTGAAAACAAAAAGTCAATAAGGCTCGATGATTTATTTTGCCTCAGAGTTCTAGTATCAATTTTATGCCTCAGTTAATTTTACTTTGTCGCAAACATGATTATGATAGTTGTTGCTGTCTTGATTGTTGCTCCCTGTCTATTTGCTAGGCTTCACCTATACTGAGTATGAGCTCTACTCGTGCATCCAAATCCCTGAAAACCAAAGTTTTCCAAATGTGTCCACCATACCTACCTATATGTGGTATTTAACCGCCACTCCAAGTAAATTGCTCATGTATTACCTTTAAAACCTGCTAAAAATTATTCCTGTTTTGTGCCCCTGTTTTAGCTCATCAGGACGTAAATAGAGAATATTTATCTCACTTGTTGATTGGATTTCACACCCTGGACTAGTGGCTTCATCCGCTTATCCAAATGATAGAAGAGCTGGCAGCGGGGTGCCTAGCCCCAAATTAATACACAGAAATTCTCTTCACTCTTTTTGCCCCTGATTTATGAGTCAAAGAATAATTGTGTAAACAAAAGAGAAAGAGGGATGACCTTCTACCCATATACGTCCTTCACATGGGAGCCGCTCTTGTGAATCCAGTTGACTTGTGACGTACTGTATTGTCTGTTTACCATTCGTTCACATAAGCATACACCTATCTCAAAATGTTTTCAATACCTCTTTTTAATAAAATAAAAAGCTCTAGCACATGAGTGATCCATGCTTCCCTCTGCGAAGGGCCTTTCTTTTACTTTTATGTTGAGTCTCCGCCTTATTCTTTGAGCACTTTGTTGAGAGCATAATTATCATTCTTAGTGTAATGTGTTTGTCCCAAAGCACGGTTGATTTTGATATAACTTTGATACTTGTATCTTTCATATCTTTACTTCTAGTCTTCCCTTGAACTTCAGAGGTGCCCTGGCATTTATATTTTGCCCCACACTTAAGGGCAAGTGAGATACCACTTTATCATATCCTATTATGAATATTTCAATCTTGAAAATGGTTATGCTTCATGTTGTTTATTATTAATATGTTGTTATCTCTTCATGGTTTGCATAGCTATTAAGTGTCAGTATCTTGCATGTATCTTATCATAAGCATAATTAAGTATTTGATCACATAGTGAGTATATTTACATCATATAAAACAAATGTGTTCATAAAAGTATTTTATCGCACTCAGTTTTCACGGAATTGCTTGAGGACAAGCAATAAGCTAAGCTTGGGGGGGAGTTGATACGTCGAAAACATATCTCCTTTTTCGAACACTTTTCTTACTGTTTTCCGCTAAACTTGTGTGTTTTGGATACAACAAACACAAACTAACGCTGTTTTTAGCAGAATTACCTTGGTGTCTTGTTTTTGTGCAGAAAAAACAACTTTCGGGAAAATGCCCAGAAAAAAGCACATTGATGTTTTCACCCCGGAAGACCCCGGGAGCCAGAAGGGGGCCAGGAGAGGAGCCAGAGGGTGGCCACACCCCCTGGCGCGGGTCCCCCTGGCCGCACCAGCATAGGGTGTGGGCCCCCAGAGCCCCCTCCGACTCCCCTTTCGACTACAAGTAGCCTCCAACCCTAAAACCCGAGGGGGTACGTCAAATTCCACAGAAACACAACAGAGCGCTGCCGCCGTCCCGAACCTCGATTCGGGGATCAAAAGTTCCTTTTCTGGCACCCTGCCAGGACGGGGAAGTGGAGGAGATCATCGCCATCGTCATCACCAACGCATCTCCATCAACCATCCATGTTTCCCTCATCCATGTGTGAGTAATTCCCCGCTGTAGGCTGAAGGGGATGGTAGGGATTGGATGAAATCGTTCATGTAATAATGCCGTGATTGTTAGGGCATAGTGCCTAGTATCTTCTATTAGTGCTATTGACATTGTTGCAACTTGTTATGCTTAATGCTTGCCACTTTGGGACCGAGTGCCATGATCTCAGATCTGAACATGTTATTGAATCACGATGATAATTATTATTTCTTGATCTTACCTGCAAGTTGTTTACACACATTGTTGTCCGGAACCCGAGGCCCCGAAGTGACAGAAATTGGGACAACCGGAGGGGATGGCTGCGATGTGAGGATCACATGTGTTCACGGAGTGTTAATGCTTTGCTCTAGTGTTCTATTAAAAGGAACACCTTAATTACCAGTAGTTACCTTGAGGCCCCGCTGCCACGGGCTGGTAGGACAAAAGATGTTGTGCAAGTTCTCATTGTGAGCATGTACGACTATTTATGGAACACATGCCTATGATTACTTAGTGCTTGGATGCTTTATCTTATTTATCTGCAATGCCCCTGACATGATAATTATTAGAACTTTCTTATCCATGCAACTCCCTTTCATCCATCCCTATGCCTACAGTATTTAATCCAGCTGTTTACTTCGAACACTACTGCTGCTGCTGTTTTCATTCCACTGCTGCTCTTATTTCACTACTGCTGCTGTCGCACCCTGATTTCTAGGGGATACTCACCGTACGAACTGGATAGCAGATGCTTGGATTATGGGGCATAACTGCTCCCACGTCCCAGCTTCCTGGTAGGCCTGCGCTTATGCGCGACAACACAAGCCCTGCTATTCCATCGTCGATGTAAACTATCCACTAGAGATCAAAGGCACTTCCGTCGACGTACTTCAAACCATACACACATGGTACGTCAACGGCGTTTAACAAGTGATATCACAACAGATCTCTACGACACAAAAGATTGAAATAAGTTGCAAATGGCTCTCATTAGAGCAGAGATAGCAAATACAATCATTCAGAGGGCACATGCCCCAACAATACATCATTACATCACAGCGGAAGCATTCGACATGTCTGAGTACAGACAAGAACCAAATAGGCCTAAGAGGCCGGAAACGAAAAGACGGAGCCCATCCACGAAGTCTCGGATCCTGCCCGGGTCCGCTATCTACTCGTCAGCAGTCTCGTCATACTCCACGTAGTAGCCACCATGTAGATCCTCGGAAACGTCGTCTGCGTAAACCACAGCCCCAAAGGGGTCAGTACACCAACGTACTGGCAAGCAAGACTCACAATTCACCAACGTGTAACCCGTCAACACCAAGCACAGATGCCTTGGGTTCAACGGAAGAGAGGGGATATAAAAGATGCTGCAACTGGCTGCGCTAACCAACTACAGAGATTCTACCACTTCCGGCTATCAGAAAGGAGATAAGATCGAGGATTGTAACCAACTGAAAGATAACTTCAAACAAACCCATCCTGGATCTCGCCCCTTATCCAAAGAAGCAATCCGAGGATAACTCACACAGTTGTAATAATGATGGTTCAAATTATTGTGTCAATAAGCCTATTACTAGTCAAGTTATTAATCATGGGGTGTAACATGTTTGATCATTATGTTTAAGTTGTCCTGAGTACTTGTTAGCCAGTACTTTCACCAAGTAATCCATAACCGCGGAAAACACGGCTTCTCGAGAAGATTATCCCTGCAGGGTTGCACCAATTTGGCCGTACACTCAAGAATAACCCGCCAGATGGGAAGCTAACCCACCAAGCGGGGTACTCTACACAACCAACCATTCTTCGCATCAAGCCCAAAGAACCTTGGGCGCACGGCTAATCAAGCCCAGAAGAAAATGGACCATCATAGCACTCTAAGACCGTGTCCCCCTATATGCCGACTACGAAAGTTCCACCCTGGCCTGGGCTCGCAAAAACATGCATGCGGCAAATGGAAAACACGAACTAAATGAGGCGATTTGGACGAGATGCGAATCAGGTCAAGTTGAGGGGGGCGCCCATACTCGCTTCCCAAATGCGGGTAGTGCGCTCATCATGGATCAGTAGACAAGACCCTTTTCCTATTAGGGTCGACACTAGCAGGCTTCAAAACCTCTCATGGGCCTCCTGCCGGTGCCTTATCATCAAATTTATTATTAATAGCAACATTAGCATGATTGATTGATTAAACATCGAGCCCCCACAACGTAAATGATATAGTAACAGAAAGTAACGGATAACAGAATCGAGCAAAAGCAACCTAAGCATGCTAGATAAGACTAAGGCAACAAGCAAGGGGTTTTAGGTATGGAGGTGAGGCAATATCAAGGTTAAGGGATTCATGTGATGGGTTCGTAACAGAAACAACTACTACTAAGGCTAGCAGAAAAGAACAACGGAAAGTATCGGTAATCAATGTTGAAAGGAACACGATGGTTCATGTGAGTGATAACTTGCCTGCAAAACCCAGTAGCCTGGTACTGAGCTAAATCCTTAGAAGGGATGTCGTAAGTATCGTCGGTCCCAACGTCGTCGTTTATCCGAGAAGAAGCAAACAAACAAGGCAGAAAGATAAACAATCATTATCATGGCATAGGTGCACAAACATGGGATGATGCATGTCATGTTAATAGATGCAACAAAATAAACTAGTTGATAGGATAGCACAATTTAAATGGACAGATATGCAATTTTGAGTTGCATATGAAAAGCCCATGGAATTTGGTTAGATTGTTTGTTTTCCAACTATTCAACAGGTGCTAGTGGTTTAGTATGATGCATGCAACAGGAAAACAGAAAAATAACAACATAAGAATCAAATTTAAATAGGGTGTAGCAATTTAGAAGTTTATTAGTAATTTGGGGAAATTTTGGGTGCATTAGAGGTGACACACAAGTATTTGTTGTTTTCAACCAATTAAGTTGTTCAAAACAAATAACAAAGTTGATATTTGAATAGATCATCAAATTTTGGTTGGATTACATGTTTCACAATTTGAAATTGGACTTTGGATTAATTATTTATGATTTTAACAATATTAAACAATTTTTAATTGAATTAAACAAGAATTAAATGGTTTAGGCAATTTAAATTATTCAAACCAGAAAACAAAGTTTATATTTGAATAGGGTATTCAAAAAGGGGTGAAAAACATATTTTATTTGACTTATTTGGAAAAGGTATGAATTAGTTATGAATTATTACAAAATACAATTGAATTATTCAAATTTAAATTTTAAATGCTTTTGGAAAAGTCAAAACAGAACACAAATAAGTTATTTGGAAAGATTATAAAATTTTGATCAGATTACATGTATAACTTTTATTTGTTGGATTAACAGATTAAAAGTTATTGAATTTCAGAGATTATAGTTTATTCTGCTATTTAAAAGAATTTGAATTAAACAGAGCGTGCAAACTTTGGTTACAGCGTTGGTCCCTACCCACAGACACTGCCCCGTGGGCCTGGTGGCCAGCGTGGCGTGTGAGGCAGTGAGGTGGCGCAGAGGGTCGCTGACCCGTGGGCCTGGACACCGCGGTAAAATCCGCGAAAAAGGGAACGCGCGAGGGGGGATCGAACCCGCACCCTCACAGCTGCGCGTGATGTGCGCTGCCACTGCACCGTGGTGGTGTTTGCTGACAGAAAGGAACAGGCGGGGGGGTTTAATGTTCAGGTTGTGGTTTACTGAATTTTTGGCAGGCTCCTTTCTGAACTTCGACGGGAGGCAGCCGACGGCAGCGGCCGGGCTGCTGCGCTCGCTTGCGCGTGCTGTGGGCGGATTCGTGTGCGCCTGTGGGTTCTCGCGGCCGTGGCGTTGTGAAGCACAGAAGGAAGGGAGAGAGGACGCTGAGCAGAGGGGAAACTCACCCCCGATGGAGAGGATGCAGAGGCCCGAAGTAGATGGCCGGCGACGAACGGCGTGGACGGCGTCGGCGCCAGAAGCCTCCTCGAGAGCAACGGAGAGGGCGAGGGCAGACGTGGAGCAGCGCCGGATCCATTCCCGCTGCTCGAAGGAGGGGAGCAAAGGCCTGCCGGCAGCGATCCTCGCCGATTCAGAGACGTTTTCGCGGCCGTGGTTTCAGAGAAGCGAGGGAGGCGGCAGATGGAGCGAAAGGCGGCGGGAGGTAGGTGGGACTAGGGTTAGCAGGAAGGCTAGGGTTGCAGAGGGAGTAGGTGTGATATAGGGAGGAGGTGCTGTACGGCTGAGCATCGGGAGGGCAGAAGATGATCGTGCGGTGATCGACATGTTCGTACTGGAGGTGACAGCGACGTGAGGGAGAAGGACGACAGGGAAGGGTAATGGGCCAAGGTAACGGGCTGGGCTGCTGGCTTTCTCCCTCTCTCTTTCTATTTTCCTATTTCTGTTTTATTATTTTTTTTTTTGTAACTTTGCTTTTGGAAGAAAGAGTTAGGGTTTTGTCTATAGAAAAATTTGAAAAAAATTAGTTAAGCCTTTTAGGTAAATAGAAACCACATTGCATGCTTGGTTTTCAAAATTTTGGTTTTAAAATGGTAGCTTGTGTTTGAAACCAAATAGAACCAATTTTTATTATTAAAACACCATTTGGAAACAACAATTTAAATAGGGTTACCCCTAGGTTTAAAATATGATTTTAAGAATAAAAACATGTGGTGAATTGTTATGTTTTCAAAAGAGTGCTGATTTGAAACTTGGTTTGAAATGGAAAATGATTTAGTAGTTAATGATTTAATTAATTGATTTGATAATTGGTTTGATTAAAGCAACAATTTGAGAAGTGAAAAACAAGGAATAAAAGGGTTGTTTTTATTTGTTATTTTGGTTCCAATAGTTGTAACAGAGCAAGTATGAAACCATGTTTGAATAAGGTTTAAGTTTGAGTTGTGAAAACAGGATAAAACAGACAGAAAACAAATGCAGACAATAAGTAAACATGATGACATGATGCATTGCTTGAAATAAAACAAAGAACAAAGCATTCTAGGGGTAGTTTTCATACTTGGGATGTTACAAAACGCCCCCCCTTGAAGGAATCGCGCCCCGAGATTCCTACTGAGAAAAGAAAGGGTCCGGAAACTTCTTGGGAAGATTCTCTTGAGCTGTGATACGTGAAACACATCGTGCACCTTGGATAGTTTAACTGGAGGTTGAAAACAATAGGAATTCCTGGCAACTCTTCTGTAAAGATATCAGGGAATTTGGAAACCACCGGAACATTTTCAAGTAAAGGGAGAGGTTTTGTATGGGAGGTGTATAGCTGAAAAGAACTTGATTCATTTGGTGAATAGATTATCTGGCTAGAATGGTGGAACAGAGTTATTGACATCAATGCAACACCAAGAATAATCATCAATGTCAGAATCATCAACATGAGAGTAACGAGGAATATGTGGCCTCCCATTAGAATTGGATTGTTCTTACTTATCTTGGAGGTCAACATTTGAGATTCCTGAGAGTGAACGGTGATTTGATTGCTTAGTGGAACCAGAAATAGGTTGTATGTTGTGGAAAAGATCTTGACACAAAGGAATGTGATGCTCCGGTATAAATTTAGCTGAAACAGAGTTTACGAGGAAGTTTTGATTAGACGCCGGTAGACAATTTGAAGTGGAAAACAACAACAAGATTTCAACGGACGAAAGGATGTTGAGAAGTACAGGATATCAACATCGGGGAAAACGAGAACAAGATTCCTGAGGTACTACGGAAAACCCATCCGGGCTTCTAAAGGATCAATATCTACTGCTTAAGGAATAGAGGATTTGCTTCCGGGGCTTACACGCCTCCGTTCTCAATCGTGAGTAGGCAACATGATAAATCATGTCACAACCACCTCCATTCCTATCGTCTAGTAGATATAACCATCCTAGAGAAACCAGGATTCGTGAAATCCTAACTTGAAAGTTCAGATGAGAAGGGAAAACAACGTTACACTTCCTTACCAGAAAAGGGAGGGTGGGTGGGGAAAGAAGAAAAAGAACAGAATTCCTACTCTCACGTTTCATTTTTCCTGTATAGCTACAAAATAGTTTCTAGACTCAACTGCGACCAGTAAAAAGGGATCCTACAGGCAGACAGGCTCTGATACCATTTGTCGCACCCTGATTTCTAGGGGATACTCACCGTACGAACTGGATAGCAGATGCTTGGATTATGGGGCATAACTGCTCCCACGTCCCAGCTTCCTGGTAGGCCTGTGCTTATGCGCGACAACACAAGCCCTGCTATTCCATCGTCGATGTAAACTATCCACTAGAGATCAAAGGCACTTCCGTCGACGTACTTCAAACCATACACACATGGTACGTCAACGGCGTTTAACAAGTGATATCACAACAGATCTCTACGACACAAAAGATTGAAATAAGTTGCAAATGGCTCTCATTAGAGCAGAGATAGCAAATACAATCATTCAGAGGGCACATGCCCCAACAATACATCATTACATCACAGCGGAAACATTCGACATGTCTGAGTACAGACAAGAACCAAATAGGCCTAAGAGGCCGGAAACGAAAAGACGGAGCCCATCCACGAAGTCTCGGATCCTGCCCGGGTCCGCTATCTACTCGTCAGCAGTCTCGTCATACTCCACGTAGTAGCCACCATGTAGATCCTCGGAAACGTCGTCTGCGTAAACCACAGCCCCAAAGGGGTCAGTACACCAACGTACTGGCAAGCAAGACTCACAATTCACCAACGTGTAACCCGTCAACACCAAGCACAGATGCCTTGGGTTCAACGGAAGAGAGGGGATATAAAAGATGCTGCAACTGGCTGCGCTAACCAACTACAGAGATTCTACCACTTCCGGCTATCAGAAAGGAGATAAGATCGAGGATTGTAACCAACTGAAAGATAACTTCAAACAAACCCATCCTGGATCTCGCCCCTTATCCAAAGAAGCAATCCGAGGATAACTCACACAGTTGTAATAATGATGGTTCAAATTATTGTGTCAATAAGCCTATTACTAGTCAAGTTATTAATCATGGGGTGTAACATGTTTGATCATTATGTTTAAGTTGTCCTGAGTACTTGTTAGCCAGTACTTTCACCAAGTAATCCATAACCGCGGAAAACACGGCTTCTCGAGAAGATTATCCCTGCAGGGTTGCACCAATTTGGCCGTACACTCAAGAATAACCCGCCAGATGGGAAGCTAACCCACCAAGCGGGGTACTCTACACAACCAACCATTCTTCGCATCAAGCCCAAAGAACCTTGGGCGCACGGCTAATCAAGCCCAGAAGAAAATGGACCATCATAGCACTCTAAGACCGTGTCCCCCTATATGCCGACTACGAAAGTTCCACCCTGGCCTGGGCTCGCAAAAACATGCATGCGGCAAATGGAAAACACGAACTAAATGAGGCGATTTGGACGAGATGCGAATCAGGTCAAGTTGAGGGGGGCGCCCATACTCGCTTCCCAAATGCGGGTAGTGCGCTCATCATGGATCAGTAGACAAGACCCTTTTCCTATTAGGGTCGACACTAGCAGGCTTCAAAACCTCTCATGGGCCTCCTGCCGGTGCCTTATCATCAAATTTATTATTAATAGCAACATTAGCATGATTGATTGATTAAACATCGAGCCCCCACAACGTAAATGATATAGTAACAGAAAGTAACGGATAACAGACTCGAGCAAAAGCAACCTAAGCATGCTAGATAAGACTAAGGCAACAAGCAAGGGGTTTTAGGTATGGAGGTGAGGCAATATCAAGGTTAAGGGATTCATGTGATGGGTTCGTAACAGAAACAACTACTACTAAGGCTAGCAGAAAAGAACAACGGAAAGTATCGGTAATCAATGTTGAAAGGAACACGATGGTTCATGTGAGTGATAACTTGCCTGCAAAACCCAGTAGCCTGGTACTGAGCTAAATCCTTAGAAGGAATGTCGTAAGTATCGTCGGTCCCAACGTCGTCGTTTATCCGAGAAGAAGCAAACAAACAAGGCAGAAAGATAAACAATCATTATCATGGCATAGGTGCACAAACATGGGATGATGCATGTCATGTTAATAGATGCAACAAAATAAACTAGTTGATAGGATAGCACAATTTAAATGGACAGATATGCAATTTTGAGTTGCATATGAAAAGCCCATGGAATTTGGTTAGATTGTTTGTTTTCCAACTATTCAACAGGTGCTAGTGGTTTAGTATGATGCATGCAACAGGAAAACAACAAAATAACAACATAAGAATCAAATTTAAATAGGGTGTAGCAATTTAGAAGTTTATTAGTAATTTGGGGAAATTTTGGGTGCATTAGAGGTGACACACAAGTATTTGTTGTTTTCAACCAATTAAGTTGTTCAAAACAAATAACAAAGTTGATATTTGAATAGATCATCAAATTTTGGTTGGATTACATGTTTCACAATTTGAAATTGGACTTTGGATTAATTATTTATGATTTTAACAATATTAAACAATTTTTAATTGAATTAAACAAGAATTAAATGGTTTAGGCAATTTAAATTATTCAAACCAGAAAACAAAGTTTATATTTGAATAGGGTATTCAAAAAGGGGTGAAAAACATATTTTATTTGACTTATTTGGAAAAGGTATGAATTAGTTATGAATTATTACAAAATACAATTGAATTATTCAAATTTAAATTTTAAATGCTTTTGGAAAAGTCAAAACAGAACACAAATAAGTTATTTGGAAAGATTATAAAATTTTGATCAGATTACATGTATAACTTTTATTTGTTGGATTAACAGATTAAAAGTTATTGAATTTCAGAGATTATAGTTTATTCTGCTATTTAAAAGAATTTGAATTAAACAGAGCGTGCAAACTTTGGTTACAGCGTTGGTCCCTACCCACAGACACTGCCCCGTGGGCCTGGTGGCCAGCGTGGCGTGTGAGGCAGTGAGGTGGCGCAGAGGGTCGCTGACCCGTGGGCCTGGACACCGCGGTAGAATCCGCGAAAAAGGGAACGCGCGAGGGGGGATCGAACCCGCACCCTCACAGCTGCGCGTGATGTGCGCTGCCACTGCACCGTGGTGGTGTTTGCTGACAGAAAGGAACAGGCGGGGGGGTTTAATGTTCAGGTTGTGGTTTACTGAATTTTTGGCAGGCTCCTTTCTGAACTTCGACGGGAGGCAGCCGACGGCAGCGGCCGGGCTGCTGCGCTCGCTTGCGCGTGCTGTGGGCGGATTCGTGTGCGCCTGTGGGTTCTCGCGGCCGTGGCGTTGTGAAGCACAGAAGGAAGGGAGAGAGGACGCTGAGCAGAGGGGAAACTCACCCCCGATGGAGAGGATGCAGAGGCCCGAAGTAGATGGCCGGCGACGAACGGCGTGGACGGCGTCGGCGCCAGAAGCCTCCTCGAGAGCAACGGAGAGGGCGAGGGCAGACGTGGAGCAGCGCCGGATCCATTCCCGCTGCTCGAAGGAGGGGAGCAAAGGCCTGCCGGCGGCGATCCTCGCCGATTCAGAGACGTTTTCGCGGCCGTGGTTTCAGAGAAGCGAGGGAGGCGGCAGATGGAGCGAAAGGCGGCGGGAGGTAGGTGGGACTAGGGTTAGCAGGAAGGCTAGGGTTGCAGAGGGAGTAGGTGTGATATAGGGAGGAGGTGCTGTACGGCTGAGCATCGGGAGGGCAGAAGATGATCGTGCGGTGATCGACATGTTCGTACTGGAGGTGACAGCGACGTGAGGGAGAAGGACGACAGGGAAGGGTAATGGGCCAAGGTAACGGGCTGGGCTGCTGGCTTTCTCCCTCTCTCTTTCTATTTTCCTATTTCTGTTTTATTATTTTTTTTTTTGTAACTTTGCTTTTGGAAGAAAGAGTTAGGGTTTTGTCTATAGAAAAATTTGAAAAAAATTAGTTAAGCCTTTTAGGTAAATAGAAACCACATTGCATGCTTGGTTTTCAAAATTTTGGTTTTAAAATGGTAGCTTGTGTTTGAAACCAAATAGAACCAATTTTTATTATTAAAACACCATTTGGAAACAACAATTTAAATAGGGTTACCCCTAGGTTTAAAATATGATTTTAAGAATAAAAACATGTGGTGAATTGTTATGTTTTCAAAAGAGTGCTGATTTGAAACTTGGTTTGAAATGGAAAATTATTTAGTAGTTAATGATTTAATTAATTGATTTGATAATTGGTTTGATTAAAGCAACAATTTGAGAAGTGAAAAACAAGGAATAAAAGGGTTGTTTTTATTTGTTATTTTGGTTCCAATAGTTGTAACAGAGCAAGTATGAAACCATGTTTGAATAAGGTTTAAGTTTGAGTTGTGAAAACAGGATAAAACAGACAGAAAACAAATGCAGACAATAAGTAAACATGATGACATGATGCATTGCTTGAAATAAAACAAAGAACAAAGCATTCTAGGGGTAGTTTTCATACTTGGGATGTTACAGCTGCTACTATAAAACTATTACTACTGATAAACCTCTGCGAACAAAAGTACTTTCAGGTGCAGGTGAATTGACAACTCACTTGTTAAGGCTCAAAAATATTCTTTGGCTCCCCTTGTGTCGAATCAATAAATTTTGTTTTTACTTCCCTCGAAGACTGTTGCGATCCCCTATACTTGTGGGTCATCAGTGGGTCCCCCTGGGGTCTCCCAGTTGGCTCTCTGCCTCATTTTTGACGTAAAAATTTATTATAATTTTTCCGGATTTTTTGGAGAAACTTTATTTTGATGTATTTTCAGAAATTAATAATTAATTAAAACCGAGAAAAACAAATGTGGAAAGGTGGAAAAAAACCAAAAAACAGAACTACACAGGTTCTATGACACTCCAAAAGAAAAATAACCAAAGAAAACAAAGGTGGAAGTTGTGAAAACAAAAATATGGATGGTGAAAACATGCATAACCACAGTAATCAGGATGAAAATATGAGGAAAACATGACTATGGATGATGGAAAACATGATTATACTAAAGTAGAAACATGATAACATGGTGAAAACATAATGGGGAAGGTGAAAACATAGTGAAAACATTGTCCTCTTCATTCAAAATCATTTTGTTAACAAGGTTGATCAATTCTTGTTACCAGAACAATTTTTATATGAAACAAAACTTTGCTTATCACTAAATATTTATGTTACCTCAACCTTTATAGACATAGTCCCAATCATAATAATTTCATATTCTTTTGGTGGCATTGGAATAGGACAATAAAATTCTCCAGTCTTGATGGTCTCAATATTTTGTATTGAATTTAGACCATATCTTCAGTGAATCTTCTTGGGGAAATAAAACGTATGCTCTTTATCATTAACATTAAAAGTAACTTTTCCTTGATAGTAATCAATAATAGCCCATACAGTGTTAAGAAAAGGTCTCCCAAGAATAATAGACATATTATCATCTTGAGGCATTTCCAACACAACAAAGTCAGTTAATATCAAACAATTTGTAGTCACTTGAACATGAACATTCTCACATATCCCAGCAGGAATAGCGGTAGATTTATCATCCATTTGCAAAGATATATCAGTGTGTATCAATTTTCAAGAGAGAGCCTCTTATAGAGATAAAAAAGCATAACTCTAACTCTAGCTCCCAAGTCACATAAAGCAGTTCTAACATAATTATTTTTAATAGAACAAGGGATAGTAGGAATACCAGGATCTCTAAGCTTCTTTGGAACCTTTCCATTAAGAGTAATTAGCAAGCATAGTGGAAATTTCTTCACTAGGATTCTTCATTTTGTTAGAGACAATAGCATTCATATATTTAGAATAAGGAGGAAACTTAATAGCATCAGTTAAAGGAATTTGCAAAAACAAAGGCATTCATATAATGTTCTTTTTCCTTTGATTTTTGTTTCTTATTAGGAAAAGGCATTGCTTTTTGTACCCAAGGTTCTCTTTCATTACCATGTTTATTAGCAATGAAATCCCCCTTAGTATACTTCACAGTTTTAGTTTTCTTTTCAGGTTCAGCAACAGTTTCTTCTTTATCAGAAGCATCACTTTTATCATTACCACTTTCAGTTTCAACATCAGAAATAGATATACTATTAGGATCTTTAGCAGTTCAGGAGATTCTACAACAGTTTTATGTCTCTTCTTCATTTTCTTAGAAGGAGAACTATTGTTTTTAGGTTGCTGAGAAACTTGTTCAATTCTTTTAGGATGTCCTTCAGGATACAAGGGGTCCTGAGTAGAAACACCACTTCTAGTAATTATTTCACAAACATGTTTTTCTCTAGAAGCATCAGCTAGCATATCTTTTTGCAATTTAGTGAGTTGATAAATTTGAGTTTGAACCATATGAAAATGATTAAAAAGCATTTTAACATCACTACAGGTTCTCTCAATAATACCATGCAAATTATCAATAGCTCTAGAGTTTTCAATAAGATGATTTTGCACTCTCATATTAAAGTTTTTTTGCTTAACAACATAATTATCAAATTTATCTAAGCATTGATCTGATGGTTTAGAAGAGGGAATATGTCTATTATCAAAGTATTGGAGAGAGTGTACCTCAACTGTTGATGGATGAGGAATTGGCTTACATAATTCTTCTATAGGAGGTAAATTCTTCACATCTTCTGATTTAATACCCCTCTCTTTAAGAGATTTCTTGGCTTCCTTCATCACGTCATCATTTAATTCAATCATCCCTCTCTTCTTGGGTGTTGGTATTGGTGTTGGCTCTGGTGTAGGTGTAGGCTTAGGTATATTCCAATCATCATTATTTTTGGCTATTTTAGCCATTAATTCCTCAGCTTCTTCTGGAGTTCTTTTGCTGAAAGCACAACCAGCACAACTATCCAGGTATGTCCTAGATTCAATAGTTAGTCCATTATAAAATATATCTAGCAGTTCATTTTTAGGTAATGGATTGTTAGGGATAGCTCTTATTAAAGAACAAAACCTTGACCAAGATTCAAGCAATTTCTCTCCTTCAATTTGCTCAAAGTTAAAGATATCCTGCACATCAGCATGTTGAGCACTAGTAGGAAAATATTTTTGAAAGAAAGCATTAACCAAATCCATAGGACTAGTAATAGATCCAGGTGAAAGATTGTTAAACCAAGTTTTACCTTCATCTTTCAATGAGAAAGGGAAGATCTTGGTAACAAAATAAGTACGCAACTTGGTATCATCAGAAAATAAACTACTCAAAGATGAAAGCTCATTCATGTGTTCCATAGCACTTTTACTTTCAGTTCCACAAAAAAGTTCCTTCTCAAAAATAGATATGTAAGGTAAATCTAGAGAGAAATCATAATCCTTGCCTCTAATGTGTATGGGAGATGTGGCAAACTTAGCATCAAGAGAAGCTTTATATTTAATAGCATGTATTGCAAGAAAACTCTTAAGAGAACTTACACCAGTAGTAGCTTGAGCTTCCTTAATAAAGTCATCATTAAGTTCAATATATTTTTGATCAAGATCATCAATAGGCTCAGGTGAATCAACAGGTGTACCAATATTTTCAACAAGAATTTCAGCACTTTCAATTTGTTTGAATTTAGCAATTGTAGCATCTTGGAAAGGACCTAGTGAACCAATATCATCAAGCAGAGTAGAAGCATCATCAAAAGTATCAGAAGCATTTTCAGAATCAGCAGAAGTAGCAATGTGTGTAGCATGTGGTGGTGTAAGAAGTTTACTCATAACAGATGGTGAATCATGAGCAATAGAGGTGTTCAGAGTTGTACCTCTCCTTGTAGTGGATGATAATATATGAACTTTTCCATCACTAGTCTTGCCCATGATGAAAGGCTTGCAGCAAAAAATATCACGTTCAAGTGAGCAAATAAATAAAGCTATGCTCCCCGGCAACAGCGCCAGAAAATATTCTTGATGACCCACAAGTATAGGGGATCGCAACAGTCTTCGAGGGAAGTGAAACCCAAATTTATTGATTCGACACAAGAGGAGCCAAAGAATATTTATAAGC
This sequence comes from Alopecurus myosuroides, assembly GCA_028641055.1. Lineage (NCBI taxonomy): Eukaryota > Viridiplantae > Streptophyta > Magnoliopsida > Poales > Poaceae > Alopecurus > Alopecurus myosuroides. The sequence continues at coordinate 126,506,216 of CM054060.1, forward strand.
CTTAACCACTGAGTTGTCAATTCAGCTGCACCTGAAAGTAGACTTGCTCACAACAATTTATCAGTTGTAACAGTTTTATAGCAGCAGTAGTAGTAAAATAACAACATGAACAAAATATTAACAGTAGTAACAATCGCAGGAAACAGCAGGATGAAAATACCGTAGGCAAAGGGAATGGATGTCGGGGGGTTACCCCCGAGTAGGGGTAAGGCAATTGATAAAGGCGAAGATTAGAGTACTGTTGGCCAGGTTGGTGGCTACCCGGGTACCCTCTACCCGGTAGTCTTTATCCGGTCATAAGTATTGAAGTCCAAGAGGCGATATTGAGCAAGTTTGTATTTGACCGGGTAGCGGTCAAGTGGTCCGAGTAGATGGGCTGCGTTCCTACTCGGGCAAGAAGTCAATGGAGCCATTCTGACAGGATCACGCGTATCCTGGAAGACGTACAGGCATGCGGTTCAACTTACGGAGCGCGTGATCATCCGCGCTATGGCGTGGCTACAGTGAGGTAGGCGCCTGTCAAGTCCTGTCTCTGACAGAGGGGACAGGACATGCCTAGGGGCCTACTCTATGTCACTGTAAGGGTGGACAGGTCCCATCTGCCGAACGGCGCGGCGACTTCCCGCACCCGCATGGAGGCATGCGCTGTCCTGAAGTGGGCATGTCCCATCAAGTGTACCTTATAGTCTTTCTTTATTCAGCTGGGCACCAGTATATAAGGTGCCCTGCCCCCTCCTACGCGAGGGACGTTGCCTCAGATCGCATTTATTGCAAGAGCCAGCACTAGAGCTAGAGAGAACAGCCGAGTGGCTACTCGGCCAAGAGGCAAACATTGTACTGTGGCTACTCGGAAAACATACATACAGAGAGGTAGGCAGGAATAGGGGTGTTACCTCCACACGAGGACCCCGAACCTGGGTTGATCTTGTTGTTTGCAGTGTTACTTACGCGCGGCTACTCGCCGTGCGATCCCTCCCCGGATACCTCCAGCGTCCATCAGCCCCAACACTTTAGCCATCCTATGGCATCTGCCGTGATACCACCACGACACTTGGCGCCCACCGTGGGAATCCACACATGGGCAAGATATTTCTTCCTTCGCAAACAAAGTGTTCCCGATCCTAGGAACACTGATGCCCCTCGCGCGATGACATAGACGGGTAGCGCAATGATGTTGCAGCGCAAGACCGGGCACCACTCGAGAGTAAAAGGATTGGAAACCGTGCGCAAGTGGCAGCGCGGTTTCCTTTACGTGAAGAATATTGCCGCCGAAGAGGGGAAGCCCATCGAAGACCGGATAGGGCTCCCAAGGTTCAAGAACGTACTGCCCACCGGGCACCACTGGGGCTATGACCCCAAGAAGACCATCCCGGACATCCTTCAGGTTGAGAGACGCCTGACCGAGTTGATCTCGGAAGGGTTCCTTCAGGACGATCCCATCGCCTGTTGGATATCACGCCGGGTACTCCCGCTCCAGCACCGGGTACAGAAGATGTGCCACATGGGAGGACCCCGTGACTGCACCAGGACAACGACGTTCGAGCTCAGCAAGGCTGAGGTGGTTATCTGGGCCAGGTCCATCATGCAGACCTCGCTCTCTGATAACTGGGCTTACGGCTTCGTGCCGTATAGCCGCACCAAGCTCACCTTCCAGAGTAGCGATCTTGCTCTGGGCGGAGGCGGCGAAAACTTCGCAGTCTCGGTGTTTTTCCACCAAGTCCTTGAGCTTGCCTGCAGAGAAAACAACAATGGAGCAAAAAGCAAACACGGGCGTAAACAAAAAACGCGCAAACCGAGATGCTAAAAGCTTACCTTCAACCTCAGAGATCTGCAGAGTGCGTTCCAGGGCCATCTGCTCCATCGCCTTGCTGTCCTTCTTGTCGGCTTCAAGAGCCTGGATACAACCTTTGGCGTGCGGTGGTTCCAGAGTAGCCGACGGAAAACCCTAGTCCTCTTCTGGACGCTATCCTGCAGAGAAGAAAGGAGAAAGTGTAAGTGGTTTGGAAGATTTGGCCCGAGTAAATGTCAACTCGGTTGAGTCTTCACTCACTCGGCCCGAATCTCGGGGACTGGGGGAATGACTAAGAGGAAAAGAGAAAAAGAGAAGATAAAGAAGAAACCAGCAACTCGGAAAATGCGAGAAGGAGAAGAAATATTTACCACGTAGCTCTGCTCGATGTCCTCGATGTTCTTGCGGATGACGAACATCGTTCTGGCCAAGGTGCAGGCAGGGCTGGCAACCGTCATGGCGACAGAGCCTACGTCAGCTTTGTTCGAGTCGGTGCGGTAGTGATCGAGCTGACCCAACTCGGTACCGTTCCAAGTGGGGTTACCATGCGCCTTGCTTTTCCAGGCCTTATCAAAAAGCCTACTCGGTCCAGGATGGCAGTAAGGCCTTCTTATTCAATCTCTTCATCTTCTTCGCCACGAGAAAAGAGCTCGGGGGTCGCCTTCTTCCCCTTGGACTTGGAGGTTGCCACGGCTTGGCCTTCCTTGAGAGCGGCTAGTCGCTTCTCTCCCTTGGTTAGTGAGATTTGGTGGCGCTGCGACAAGGTCATCATGTACTCGGGGTAGGTGGGTTGCGCGCTGCCGCTAGCGCCAACACTCTGCTTCTCTACGGGACCAGTGGTGACCCCGGAGGCAGCCGGGTTGGCGTTTGAAGCAGAAGGAACAAGCGTAAGCTGGGTGCTCTTCACCTGCTTCCCGGATGGCTCATCTCGCGGCTTGGGGGCGGCATCTGCTGCCCAGCCTGCGAGGCACTGCGCTTCGGCTGTATCCGGGTTGCCTCGGTCTTGATGATCTTCTTGGTGCTGGGCGTCGAGGCTGGCCGAGAAGAAGGTGGTGGCACTTGCAGATTTGGCTGAGGAGGTGGTTGAGTTGGTGGAGGAACATGTGCGCTGGGTGGAGTCACCTGCGGAGTTGGCGGCACAGGAGGCCGGCTACTCGGTGCAGCGTCTGGCTGCACTTGGTCCTGGCGGGTTGGCTCCACCACTTCATCTTCTACCCGGTGCTCTGCAGCGGGATCTGGCCTTGTGTCAATGGTGTCTTCTACCCGCGGCCCGGCCGTGGGATCATCTTGTTCTGCAGCATGGGTGTCTTGCTGCTGCTCGGGGGTGGCGTCTGGCCGCTCCAGGGCGGCATCGTCTTGCTGCTCGGCAACATCTTCAGTGTTTTCCCCAGCTGAGGCCGCTGGGGGAGTTGGCGGCATCTCGTCGTTCGCAGCTTCCCGAGCAGTTGGCCGCGCGTCAGGCGGCGACTGCTCGGTGGTGAGATCTACCTCTATCCTGGCGCCATCATTCTTGGCGCCAGCGTCTTGTTCTTCATCAACTGGGGAGGATGCATGCGCCCTTCCCCGTGGCTTTGGGTTCTCATCGTCATCCGAGAGCTCAACAGTCTCTCGGGCGGGGTCGTCTGCATCTGAGAAGCTGACGCAGTGGTGGCGTCCGCGTCAAGAGCAGCGCTGGAAGAGAGAATAGTGCAAGATCAGAAAGCAGAAAAGGGAACCAAGGGAAAGGAGCAACATGAAGCGGCAATAAGTCAAGGTTACTCGGAGGAACACTTACCCTTTGCGGGTGGGGGCTTTCCTCTTCTTGGAAGCGCCGGTCTTGGGCACGTCTGTATTCTTGGCCTTCTTGGGGGCAGGTGCCTGGGCCCCACTGCCAACTCTCTTCCGGGTATTGGGAGCGGTCACCAAAAGTGGATCGACGACCAGGACCTCCTCCTCGTCGTCCAACTCAGGGTCCTCTGCAGAGTAGAAGAAGAAGGAAGTTAAAACAAGCAAGGAAAGAGAGTCAAAGGGTACTGCTAGCAAACAGAGAAGTGAACTCAATCACCTTCGTCATCTTCGGACCAATCCCGAATAGAGGCATCTGTTCAGGACTTACCAGGCTGATTGGCGTGAGGGATGCACAAGGTGTCTTGGGTGTCATATGTCGTGCCGTCATCCTCAGTTCTATCCTCGTGCCAGTTGGCGGTGAAGATTTCGTTATCTTCTTCTCGCTGACGATCGATGTGCTGTTGAGGCAAACATGAAGCACAGTGAGTTGGGTTCTCGGCTAAGAATTTCTACTCGGGATAGCATGCAAACACAAAGCATATTCAGCTAAGGATTTCTACCCGGGACGGCATGCAAACAGAAAGCATATAGAGCCAAAAAGATAAATATGAGGACCTACTCGGTGTAGCATGCAAACATTAAGCATATAAAGCTGAGAAACTATCTATCCGGTATCCGAGTGCAAACACAAAGCATAGAACGCTAACCTGTTCGGTGGGATTGGTGCGGCTATACGGCACGAAGCCGTAAGCCCAGTTATCAGAAAGCGAGGTCTGCATGATGGGCCTGGCCCAACTAGCCACCTCAGCCTTGCTGAGCTCGAACGTCGTTGTCCTGGTGCAGTCACGGGGTCCTCCCATGTGGCACATCTTGCGTACCTGGTGCTGGAGCGGGAGTACCCGGCGTGATATCCAACAGGCGATGGGATCGTCCTGAAGGAACCCTTCCGAGATCAACTCGATCAGGCGTCTCTCAACCTGGAGGACGTCCGGGCTGGTCTTCTTGGGGTCATAGCCCCAATGCTGCCCGGTGGGCAGTGCGTTCTTGAACCTTGGGAGCCCTATCCGGTCTTCGATGGGCTTCCCCTCTTCGGCGGCAATATTCTTCACGTAAAGGAAACCGCGCTGGCACTTGCGCACGGTTTCCAATCCTTTTACTCTCGGGTAGTGCCCGGTCTTGCGCTGCAACATCATTGCGCTACCCGTCTGGGTCATCGCGCGAGGGGCGTCAGTGTTCCCAGGATCGGGAACACTTTGTTTGCGACGGAAGAAATATCTTGCCCATGTGTGGATTGTTGGGTAGACACCTAAGAAGGCCTCACACACGACGACGTGTATGGAAAGCATGAGGATGGCGTTTGGTGGAAGGTGATGCGGCTGGAGACCGAAATGGTTGAGGAACTCGGAGAGGAATTGCGAGATGGGAAGACCGAAGCCGCGTTTGAAATGGGAAAGAAAGATAACATACTCGTCCTTGTCAGGTTTCGGGATGAGCTCGGTACGTGGATGCCGGCAGACGACGCCAGGAGGGATGCGGCGGGTGTTTACCAACCACCGGCAGTCCTCGGCGGTGACGTCCGAGCCCTCCCAGCCGGCTCGGGTGGCGGCCTCCTCGTCTCCGCGCGGCGCCATGGAAGCAGGTGGTTGTCGAAGAGGAAGAGCTTGTGGGAAAGGAGGGGCTCGACGGAGTTGCGCAGATGCGCTTCTCTCTCTCGCTCGCTATGCGTGGGGAAGCGGCGCTGCGAATGCTCGCGGTGGCGGTGTGCTCGACGGCGGCGGAGAGGCGAGGGGCGAGAGATTGGAGAAGGAACCGGAAAGAGGAGAAGTGGGCAGCGCGGGGGTATTTATTTCCCCCCTCCCCCGCGAACTGCCGTTACCGAGTGGATTAATCGTGGCATTGATTCGGGCTTTGATCATGCGGCGTGGGTTAATCGACCGTTAGAAACGCACACAGCGCGAAACGCGCGCAGTTAATCCCACGTCCAGATCGTGGGCTCTCGAGTACTGGTTGACGTGACCTAACGGGCCGTGGGCCCCGGGCGCAGAGACTGGCGTGTGGCCTGCTACGTCCCTGGCACCGAGGCGTAGGGGGCACGGGGGTTTGACACGTGCCCAGTAGCGGCACGGGAAGTGGGATTTGGTCTGATCTAGCGGGATCTTGCTCAGAATTTCGATAAGTCATTTTACTCGGCAGCACAGAAGAGAGAATGCGCTACTCGGAGTTGAAGAAATTCTTTCAATAAACACAGTGGGTGATTCGAGTAGGAGTTTATGATTCCGAGTTAAGGTGGAACTCGACTTCATTCTCTTCATGAAGGCAAGCTTTGTTTTTAATCTGGCAGGGCCCAACGAACATGTTCACTGGACTCTACCAACTTCGGGGACTAATGTCGGGGGGTTACCCCCGAGTAGGGGTAAGGAAAGTGATTAAGGCGAATATAAGAGTACTGTTGGCCGGGTTGGTGGCTACCCGGGTACCCTCTACCCGGTAGTCTTTATCCGGTCATAAGTATTGAAGGCCAAGATGCGATATTGAGCAAGTTTGTATTTGACCGGGTAGCGGTCAACTGGTCCGAGTAGATGGTTGCGTTCCTACTCGGGCAAGAAGTCAATGGAGTTGTTCTGACAGGATCCCACGTATCCTGCAAGACGTACAGGCATGCGGTTCAACTTACGGAGCGCGTGATCATCCGCGCTACGGCGTGGCTACAGTGAGGTAGGCGCCTGTCAAGTCCTGTCTCTGACAGAGGGGACAGGACATGCCTAGGGGCCTACTCTATGTCACTGACAGGGTGGACAGGTCCCATCTGCCGAACGGCGCGGCGACTTCCCGCACCCGCGTCAGCGAGAAGCCGGAGGCGTGCGCTGTCCTGCAGTGGGAATGTCCCATCAAGTGTACCTTATAGTCTTTCTTTATTCGGCTGGGCACCAGTATATAAGGTGCCCCACCCCCTCCTGCGCGAGGGACGTTGCCTCAGATCGCATTTATTGCAAGAGCCAGCACCAGAGCTAGAGAGAACAGCCGAGTGGCTACTCGGCCAAGAGGCAAACATTGTACTGGGGCTACCCGGAAAACATACATACAGAGAGGTAGGAAGGAGTAGGGGTGTTACCTCCACACGAGAGCCCCGAACCTGGTTAGATCTTGTTGTTTGCAGTGTTACTTACGCGCGGCTACTCGCCGTGCGATCCCTCCCCGGATACCTCCAGCGTCCATCGGCCCCAACACTTTAGCCATCCTATGGCATCTGCCGTGATACCACCACGACAATGGATGAATGGTCGTTGCATGGATATGATAGTTCATGTAATAATCTAAACGTGGGCATTGCAGATAATAATAATAAAACATCCAAGTTCTAGGCAAACCATAGGCATGTGTTCCAATATAGTCATATGTGCTCGCAATGAGAAACATGCACAACATCTTTTGTCCTACCAGCCCGTTTGCAGCGGGGCCTGAAGGGAAACTACTATTAATTAAGGTGCCCTTTTAATAAAGCACCAGAGCAAAGCATTAACACTCTGTGAACACACGTGATCCTCGCATCACAACCATCCCCTCCGGTTGTCCCAATTTATTTCACTTTGGGGCCTCGGGTTCCGGACAATGACATGTGTAAACAACTTGCAGATATGATCAAGAAACATAATTATACTCATGAAATAATACCATGTTCAGATCTGAGATCATGGCACTCGGGCCCAAAGTAACAAGAATTAAGCATAACAAGTTGCAACAACGGTAGAAAACACTAACAATGGATACTAGGCACTATGCCCTAACAATCTGGCATTATTACATGATCGATCTCATCCAATCCATTCCATCCCTCTCATCCTATAGCGGTGCTTACTCACGCATGGACGGGGGAGTCATGGATGGTTGATGGAGAAGAGGTGGCGGTGTTGATGGCGATGATCTCCTCCGAATCCCCGTCCCCGCAGGGCGCGAGAACAGGAACTTCCGATCCCCAAATTGAGTGTTGAGGTGGAGGCGGCGCTCTATTGTGTTTCTGTGGAATATGACGAACCCTCTCGCGTTTTAGGGTAAAGTGGCATAAGTAGTCGAAAGGGGAGCCCGAGGGGGTGGCTGTGGCCCCCACACCACCAGGTGGCGCGGCCTAGGGGGGCGTGCCCAGGGGTGGTCTGGGCCACTCCTTGCCGCCCCTCCAGGTGTCCTTCTTGTTCCCGGGGTCTTCTGGTGATATACGCTCAATGGGATCTTTTTCGGGCAATTTCCTAAAAATCGATTTTTCTACACAAAAACAAGACACCAGGGTAATTCTGCTGAAAACAACGTTAGTCCATGTTAGTTGTATCCAAAACTCACAAGTTTAGAGACAAACAATAGCAAAAGTGTTCGAAAAAGGAGATACGTTTTGGACGTATCAAGCCCTCCCGTGATGATTTCCCCTTCCGGCAGGGTGCCGGGGAGAACTCCAGAACCCTCCCGAACTCGGGTTGACGATGATTGCAGCCTCGGGTGTTTTTCGTGGAAAAGTGCTATATATTTAGCATTTACGCCTCAGGGGTTAATAAATAGGAGAAAGGGCGATGGCGGTGGGCGCCCGAGGGGCCCACACCACCCGATGGCGTGGCCAGGGGGCACGCCGTCCTATGGTGTGGCCCACCTATGGCCCCCTTCGGGTCTCTTTGGGACTCCGTGGAACCTTCGGGAATTCTAAGACTTCTGGGCTTCGAATTTTCCAATTCCGAGAATATTTCCAGAACAACTTTTCTGAAACTAAAAACAACAGAAAACAAAAACTATCTTTGTGGCATCTTGTCAATAGGTTAGTCCTAGGAAGTCGTAAAAAGGCACAAAGTGTAAAGAAAACAAGTAGCACATGGCATGAAAACAACATGGAAGCCGGTGGGTTTCGGAATACCATGGCGGCTCCCTCCCTAGGCGGCTCCCATGGCGATGGCATGGCGATCTAGGGTTTTATCCTCTCTCCTCCGACAATTTCCACTCCGGCACTGTCGCCCACCTCTCCTCCGGCAATTGCCACTCCGGCACTGTCGCCCAACTCTTTTTCGTGATGTCCAAGGCCAAGTATCTTTTCTCTCGCTCCTGTTGGCGTTGGAGGGCGATCTACTCCTCTGACCTGGATCTGAAGTTCAACCCCATTTACATGGGCTTTATTCTTCTGGATCCGAAAGACAAGAAGATTCAACTCGTTGATCAGGCAGGCTTTGTCTTGCTCAACGTCCTCTCAAGGTACGTGAAAATGTACACCCTGGATCTGAGATCCATTTTGCATGTCATCGTGCCAAGGTTCAGGATCACTTGGTACCTCGCAATGGCTCGCTACTGGATCACTCTAATGTTATTGTCCCAATCGTGGATGTGGAATCTTTGGTCTCGTTATTGGATCGGAATCCTATTGATCCCTCTGTGGGTTTAGTTCATGCGGCTAGGGTTTTAGACCTGGATTTTTCTAGAGGTCTTGCTCTTGCTAAGGAAGTCCGATTGCTCTTCGGATCGGATGTTCATGCCTCTAAGAAGTACGGTGCTTTTAAACTAGTGGTCTCATTTGGACGTGCTTCTTTTAAAATTGATGAAGACACTGTAGCTTTGGCTCTCGAGGCAGCTATTGGTGGTTATTGTGGCTCATTAAATGTTAAATTCCTTCATGATCGAGTTTTATCTTTTGAGGTCTCTTCCAAGGAAGTTGGGTTTCATATCATGAAAATTAAATGGTTCAAATGCTTTCACTTCAAGTGTTATTTTCATATCTGGAGCTTTGGCGGTCCTAATTGGGTTTCTGAATTAAAGAAGTGGAATCATGTCGCACCCGGACTTCTAGAGGATACTCACAGTCCGCTAAACAGTAGAACAAATGGCTTACGGGGCATACCGGCACCCGCATCTCAATATGAGCAGGCCAACACGTAAACGTGTGACAACCATTCTCTACTATCCATCGTCTGCGTAAACCATCCCATAGAAATCCGACTACTTCCGTTGACGTACTTCATAACATACACACATGGTACGTCAACGACATTTGAACAAGTGATATCACAACATATCTCTAAGACACAAATAAATAGAAATAAGTTGCAAATAGCTCTCACTAGAGCAGAGATAGCAAATACAATCATCCAAAGGACACATGTCCCAACAATTCATCATTACATCACAGCGGAAGCATCCAAAATGTCTGAGTACAGACAAGATCCAAATAGGCCTAAGAGGCCGGAAACGAAAAGACGGAGCCCATCCACGATGTCTCGGATCCTGCCCGGGTCCGCTATCTACTCGTCAGCAGCCTCGTCATACTCCACGTAGTAGCCACCATGGGGATCCTCGGAAACGTAGACTACGGAAACCACAGCCCCAAAGGGGTCAGTACAGACAAGTACTGGCAAGCAAGACTCGCAAGATACCAAAGTGTACCCGGAAACACCAAGTACAGATGCTTTGGGTTCAACGAAAGAATAGGTGATACAAAAGTGCGGCAGCAGGCTGCTCTAACCAACTACAGAAACACGCTACGACTTCCGGCTAAAAGAAAGGGATAAGATAGCGTATCGTAACCAACTACTACTATCCTCAAACAAACCCATCCTGGATCTCGCCCCTTATCCAAAGAAGCAATCCGAGGATAACTCACACAGTTGGATTAATGATGGTTCAAGTTATTGTGTTAATAAGACTATTACTAGTCAAATTGTTAGTCATTAGGTGTAAGTTGTCTGAGTACTTGTTAGCCAGTACTTTCACCAAGTCATCCATAACCGCGGACAACACGGCTTCTCGAGAAGATTTAACCCTGGAGGGATGCACCAATTTGGCCGTACACGTAAGAATAACCCGCCAGATGGAATGGCCCTTCCACCAAGCGGGGCACTCAACACAACTCAACTCTTATTCGCATCAAGCCCAAAGAACCCCGTGCAATTGAGCGCACGGCTAATCGAGCCCCCACGAAGAAAAGGGGGACCCTCATAGCACTCTAAGACCACGCCGCCCTAAATGCCGACTACAAAAGTTTCCACCCTGGCCTCGTGTTCGTACCTGCATATGAGTGCATCAAATGGAAAACCCGAACTAAATGAGGCGATTTGGACGAGATGCGAATCGAATCAAATTGAGGGGGGCGCCCATACACGCTTCCCACATGCGGTTAGTGCGCTCATCATGGATCAGTAGACAAGACCCTTTTCCTAATTAGGGTCGACACTAGCAGGCCTCAAAACCACGCCGGGCCTCCTGCCGGTGCCTTATCATCAAATTAGCATTACCTCAAACATTAACAGGTTGTTGTTTAACATCGAGCCCCCAGAACATAATAAATAAGGTAACAAAAATAACGGACAGCAGACTCGAGCATAAACAACCCTAAGCATGCTAGTAAGACACGGGCAACAAGCAACGGGGTTATAGGTGTGGAGGTGAGGCTATATCAGGGTTAAAGGATAACATGTGATAGGATCGGAACACAAGCAACGATTCATAAGGCTAGCAGAATAGACAACGGAAAGTATCGGTATCCAATGTGGAAAGGAACACAATGGTTCATGTGAGTGAATACTTGCCTGCAAACTCAGTAGCCTGGTACTGGGCTAACTCCTCAGAAGTAGTGTCGTAAACCTCGTCTGTCTCAGCGTCGTCGTCTAATCGAGAAGAAGCAAACAAACAACGCAGAGAGACAAACAATCAATAACATGGCATAATGCACAATCATGGGATGATGCATGACAATTTAATTGATGCATCAAAGATAACCTAGTTGACGTGGTAACATAATTAAATGGGACCATATGCAATTTGGGTTGCATGGAGAAAATCCCATGAATTTAGGTGGGATTAAATGATCTACAACTAATCATCATGTGTAAGTGGATTAGCATGATGCATGGATGAGGAAAACAAAAAGAAAACAACAATAGATTCAAATGGAAATGAAGTTTACCAAATTTGGAAATTTATTTATTAAGTTATGAAAATTTGCTTCTTAAAGGAGTTACACAAGCATTTGTTGTTTTCACCAATTTTAATTGTTCAAAATAAATAACAAAATGCATATTTGGAAAGTACACAAAATTTTAGGTGGAATGCATGTTTCAATTATTGAAAAGGGAATTTAGATGAATTAATTACGAATTAAACAAGTTTAAACAAGATTTAAATGAATTTAATTCAAGTATGAATTTATTTGAATTTTTATTTGTTCAAAACATTTAATAAAATTCATATTTTAAAAGATTATACTTTTCTGGTTTGAAAACATATTTTATTTGTTCAAAAAGAATTTAATTTGACCAAGTTATGAATTTAGCAATTTTAAATGAATTAAACAAGGTTTAAATTATTTAACCAATTTTAATTATTCAAAACATGAAACAAAGTGTATATTTGGAAAGGTGGTTCAATTTAGCATGGAAAACATATTTCATATATGCCATTTGAAATAAATTTGAATTAGTTATGAATTTGATCAAATTTGAAGTAATAGTTTGCATTTGAATTTTTGGAAACATTTGAAATGTTCAAAACAGTAAACAAATGTTGTAAACATGCAGATAATTAAATTTGAGTTGAAAAACATATTTTATTTATTTTATTTGGACTTGTTATGCAAAAGATATTCAAATTTTAAATATAGGGGCCATTCTGCAATTTTTAATAACATACAGATTATGTTCAGGGGCCTAGGTGCGGAAAAGATTTCAGAATAGGTCCCTGGGGATCTTTTCTACCCAACAGAAGGACCCCTGGGTCACTGGCCTGTGGGCCAGTGCCCAGTTGGCGCTGCGTGGCACGCGGGTGTGGGCCTACGTGGCCATCACTACCACTGGCAGGTGGGCCTGCGCATCCCGCGTGGCCAACGCAAAAAATTGGGGGATTAAACCGCGAGGCGAGGGATCGAACCCTCGCCCTCGGGTGCGCGGCGCAGCGCTCTGGCCACTGGGGTGTGTTGCTGTTTGTTGTCAGGTAAGGGGCTTGGGGGGGGTATGACCTTCAGTTACGGCTGCTAATTGAACTGAATAAAAATTCAGTAAGCTGAAACGGACAGAGGCCACTGCCGGCGACTGTTGCTGCGGTGCTGCTGCCCGCGGTGGCCGTGGCCTGCTGCTGCTGCTGCGTACAAGGGAAGCGTGCTGGTGCCACGGTTGCAGAGAGGAGAAAAGAGAGAGGGAGGCGATGCTCACCGTGAGGGAAAGGAGGAGGGGACGGTGCTGCTGCGGTGGTGATGGCCGGCGACAGGGTTGGAGACGGCGGCGGCGATGCAGGGGCTCCCAGCCACCGAGGAGTCGTCGAGGAGGAAGAAGATGGCGCGGGGAGCTCGTTCTCGTGCTCATCCCGCGCAGAGAACCATCGTGGGAGGTTTGTGCGGTGGCGGAGGGTTTCAGAGGAAGAGAGGAATGGCAGAGGAACAGAGGGAGGTGGACGGCGGCGGCATGAGAGGGAGAGAGGTGGAGGAGAACTAGGGCTAGGGGAGGAGCTCGGGCAGGTTCTTAAGGAGGAGGAGGAGGGACTGATGGTCGTTCCCTCCTCTGTACGCCGACGTGGGCAGCTCCGATGAGCTGCCGTACAGAGGAGAGGGGCGAAGGGGTAAGCAGGCCGTGCTGGTGGGCTGGGCTCAGCCCACTGGCCTGCCTCTCCCCTCTGTTTTTTTTGTTTTTTCTGTTTGATGAAACTGTTTTTTTTTTGCAGAAATAGAAAAGGAAGAAAAGGAAGGTTTTTTTAGGGGGTTTAAAATTTGGTGATAAATTTTTATATCTTGTTAATTACAAAACCCAACTGTGCCAAGTTTTTTTTTTCAAAATTTGAATTTTTGGTTGCTGTTTGTATTTCATTTTAATTTGAGTGAAATATTGGTATAATTAAATTATTGAACTTAAGCAATTCAATAGTTTGAACTTTATAGTTTATTGGAAACAATTTGATGTTTTGATTTGAACTTTTTTATTTGAAAATTGTAACAGAACAAGTATGAAACAAATATTTGAAAATTGGTTTGAATTTCAAATGGAGAAACAAGGGAAAACAGATGGAAAACAAAGAAAAACAAATGGAAAACAAAGCAAAACAAATGCAATGATTATGATGTCATGATGCAAAACATAATTTAACAAAAGCAAACATTCTAAAGGTGTTTTTCATACTTGGGATGTTACAAAACGCCCCCCCTTGAAGGAATCGCGCCCCGAGATTCCTACTGAGAAGAGAAAAGGTCCGGATACTTCTTGCGAAGATCCTCTTCGGTCTCCCATGTTGCCTCTTTATCGGAATGATGGGACCACTGCACTTTCAAGAACTTTGTGCTCTTGTTGCGAGTCTTACGCTCGGTCTCATCGAGGATTCGAATAGGGTGCTCCTCATAAGAGAGATCTTCTTGCAGTTCAATGGAATCATGATCAACTACACGATCTGGATCTTTGAAGCACCTCTTGAGCTGTGACACGTGAAACACATCGTGCACCTTGGATAGTTTTTCTGGAAGTTCAATACGATAGGCATTTTCCGCACGCCTTGAGAGAATGTTGAAAGGACCAATGTATCTCGGTGCAAGCTTTCCTTTGACACCAAAACGATGAGTGCCTCTGAGGGGAGTTACACGGAGATATGCTTTGTCACCAGGTGCATAGATCATATCCCTGTGCTTGTTGTCATAGTAGCTTTTCTGACGAGACTGAGCAATCTTGAGATTGTCACGAATGATGCGAACTTTCTCTTCGGCTTCCTTAACAATGTCAGGGCCTAAGAGTGAACTTTCACCAGCTCCAGACCAATTGATTGGACTCCTGCATCTGCGGCCATAGAGAGCCTCAAATGGTGCCATGCCTAGGCTTGCCTGGAAGCTGTTGTTGTAGGAGAATTCAGCATATGGAAGACATTCCTCCCATTTCATGCCAAAAGAGAGACCACATGCTTGGAGCATATCCTCGAGAATCTGATTGACTCTCTCGACTTGCCCTTGAGACTGAGGGTGATAAGCTGTGCTGAACAGAAGTTTGGTGCCCAATGCTTCTTGAAAGCTTTTCCAGAAATGAGAAGTGAATATGCTTCCATGGTCTGAGCTTATTTCCAATGGAACACCATGAAGAGGAACAATCTTTGCTGTGTAGAGCTCTGCTAACTGGCTAGCTGAGATTGTTTCTTTGACGGCAAAGAAGTGAGCTACTTTAGTGAGACGATCAATGACAACGAAGATTGCATCGTTGCCCCTCTTGGACTTTGGAAAACCAGTGACGAAGTCCATTTCAATCATGTCCCACTTCCACTCAGGGATTTTTAGAGGTTGGAGAAGACCGGCTGTTTTCTGATGAACTGCCTTAACACGTTGACAAACGTCGCATTCAGAAACGTATTGAGCAATTTCACGTTTCATGCTAGGCCACCAATACAGTGTCTTGAGATCCTGGTACATCTTTGTACTTCTAGGGTGTATGGAGAGAGGAGTTTCATGAGCCTCCTTGAGAATGACATCTTTGAGACTTTGAACTTGAGGAACTGCAATGCGTCCTTCGAAGAACACAGTTCCCTTGTCATCAATTGAGAAGGACTTAAATTTCTCCTTGCCTTCTTTGATGTGTTCTACCATCTTCTTGATTTCAGCATCACAAAGTTGTTCAGAACGAATCTTGTCCTCGAGAGTTGGACTGGCTGTCAAGTTTGCAAGATAGCCTTGAGGAACAAGACCAAGGTTCAGCTTCTGGAATTCTTCATGAAGTGGAGGTTGGCTTTCCATGATCATGAGATTATTACAATACGACTTGCGACTGAGAGCATCGGCCATAACATTAGCCTTGCCTGGAGTGTAAGAAATGGTAAGATCAAAGTCTTTAATCTTTTCAATCCATCTCCTTTGCCTGAGGTTTAGATCTGGTTGAGTGAAGATGTATTTCAGACTCTTATGATCGGAAAAGATTTCAGTGCGATTACCCAACAAGTATTGTCTCCATTTCTTGAGGGCAAACACAACTGCTGCAAGTTCAAGGTCATGAGTGGGATAGTTGAGCTCATGTGCGTTCAACTGACGTGAAGCATAAGCCACAACTTTACGTTCTTGCATAAGAACTGCACCTAGACCTTGGAGAGAAGCGTCACAGAATATCTGGAAAGGTTTGGTAGGATCTAGGCCAACCAGAACTGGTGTAGAAGTGAGTTTAGTCTTCAGGAGATTGAAACTTTCATCACATTGTGGAGACGAAACAAACTTCTTGTCCTTCTTTGTGAGATCAGTGAGAGGTTTGGCAATCTTGGAGAAGTTTTGGACAAAACGACGGCAATAGCTAGCCAAGCCAAGAAAACTTCTTACCGTCTTTGGAGGTTTCCAATCAACAATTGCTTTAACCTTTTCTGGATCAATGGCTATGCCCTTGGCAGAGATGACATAACCAAGGTAAGCAACTTCTGGAATCCAGAACTCACATTTGGAGAACTTGGCATAAAGGCGATGCTCGCGAAGCTTCATGAGAGTGAGACGAAGATGTTCTTCATGATCTTCCTCGGATTTTGAGTAGACAAGAATGTCATCAAGATATACCACAACGAACTTGTCGAGGTATTCATGGAAGACAGAATTCATGAGTCGAGAGAATGTCGCCGGTGCATTGGTGAGACCAAAGGACATGACGGTGAATTCATATAGACCGTAGCGAGTGGTGAAGGCTGTCTTTGGAATATCCTCTTTTCTGATCTTTATTTGATGGTAACCCATTCTCAAGTCCAAATTGGAGAATGTTGAGGCTCCAGCAAGTTGATCAAAAAGATCATCGATGTGAGGAATTGGATACTTGTTTTTGATGGTTTTCTCGTTAAGAGGACGATAGTCAACAACGAGTCTCTTTGTGTGATCCTTCTTCGCAACGAACAGAGTTGGGCAACCCCAAGCCGAGGAACTAGGTTGAATGTAACCTTTTTCCATGTACATATCAATTTGTTCCTTTAACAACTTCAGCTCGGGAGTTCCTATCTTGTAAGGATGCTTAGAGATTGGAGCAGTACCTGGTTCAAGCTCGATCACGAACTCAACAGCTCTGTCTGGAGGCATCCCTGGCAACTCTTCTGGAAAGACGTCAGGGAATTCGCAAACCACCAGAACATTTTCAAGTGAAGGTAGAGGTTTTGCATCGAGGTTGCATAGCTGAATGGAACTTGATTCATTTGGAGAATAGACTATCTGGCCAGAAGGGTGGAACAGAGTTATTGACTTTTGAGCACAGTCAATCCTTGCTTTATTACCTTTCAGCCAATCCATACCAAGAATGACATCAATGTCAGAACTTCCCAGCAACATGAGAGAGGCAAGGAAAATGTGGCCTCCAATTAGGATTTGATTGTCCTTACTTATCTTGGAAGTCAACATTTGAGATCCCGGGGAGTGAACAGTGATTTGATTGCTTAGTGGAACCACAATTAGGTTGTTTGTTGCGGCAAAAATCTTTGACACAAAAGAATGCGATGCTCCGGTATCAAACAACACTTTAGCTGGAGAAGAGTTTACGGGTAATATACCGAGAACGACGTCAGGAGCTTCCTCAGCTTTGTCGATCTTGACATGATTCACCCTTGCGGTCCTCCCGACAGGCCTGTTGTTGGAGTTGAAGGCCTTAGGCGGGGGAGAGCGCACCATTGCCTGGTTTGTGTTGGGACGAGGTGGTGGTGGAGGTAGCTGCCTCTGCGTGCACTTGTCAGCGTAGTGCCCCGTCTGCTTGCACTTGTAGCAAGTGACGACACGAGGAGGCCCTGGCCTTGGCTGCCCCATCGAAGCCCTCTGATCATGCATCTGAGCAGGGTTGGGTGGGCGGGGAGCGAAGCCTGGAGAAGCTTGGGAATATGGAGCCCGAGTGACAGCACCATTTGGCACCCAGATGCGGCGCTTCTGCGGAGGGGTGGTCATGTTGGAGGAGGAACCACCCTCACGCGAGTGCTTGCGAGACTCCTCGAACGCCTTGCGCCCATTTTCTTCATTGAGCGCGGTGTTAACGAGATCCTCGAAGCTGTTGGCCTTGACGTTGGTGAGTGCATACTTGAGTTCCGGGTTAAAACCTCTGCGGAACCTTGCCATCTTCTTAGCCTCAGTGGACACCTCATCACCAGCGTAACGAGCGAGGCGATTGAACTCACTCTGATAGCCAATGACGTCCAACTTGCCCTGCTTGGGTGAGCAAAACTCTTCACGCATCCTTTCCATGAGACCATCTGGAATGTGGTGCTTCAGGAAGGCTTCCTTGAAACAATTCCACGTTATTGGAATGCCAGCTCTCATGGCCTGGTAGTTTTCCCACCAAGTAGCTGCCTGACCCTTCAGCAGATAGGAGGCATACTTGACCTTGTCTTCCTCAGCAACGTGAGCAATCTCCAGAGCCTTAGCTATCTCACGGATCCAGTCATCAGCGTACAGAGGCTCGCGTGTGGCCACGAAAGCTCTCGGGCCCAGACTGAGGAACTCCTTGATGCTGACTCGTGGAGCCGTCTGGTTGTTGTGCTGATTAGTCTGAAACTGGGCCATCTGCGCCATGACTTGGGTCATCTGAGTCAACAGCTCCGTGATTGGCGGTGGCTCAGGCGGGTTGTTCCTTGTTGGCGGCATCCTGAATGGAAATGCATTTTAGCACAACAATAGAAAAGGATAGACTTGGAAACCGAAAGAGAGATTATTCCGACGCATGAATAGATAACCAACAGGTACATCATCACATGTTCAAATACATCAGAATATCCGACACACCATAAATGGTTCGAATGCCAAAGGATAACTAAACATAGCTAAGAATGGATACATCGGTACTCCCATGCTCATCACGCAGGACGGCGGCTAGGAGTACGGCGAGAGGTACGGTGAGGAGCACGCCCACGAAAGTAGGTAGAACGATGATCCACATAGATCTGGCGTGGTATGAGAGCGACTCTAGGTGTGGTGAAGTACATAGCGTCGACTCCCTGTGCTCCAAAGCGTGGAATCCCAGTGTAACCAGCACCAAGGTTGAGGAGTGGACCTCTGATCGGCTCGTAACCTCCAGCATCTGGCAGACGACGACCAACTGGCTGATCGAAACGTGCAAAGCGCTCGTCTCCAACAAAGTCTGTGGTGTACGTCGCCAGACGAGTCAAAGCAAGGTAAAGCTGCTCTCTGACTGAAGCCAACTCCTGAGATAGTGTGCTGGCAACTGCGTCACTGTGCCTCACAAACTGAGCGGTGGTGTGCAGCCTGGAGTTATCATGCTCATAGACATCCAAGTTGTCGTAGAGAGTGAAGTGAGCTCCCTCCGAAGTGATGTAACCACGGGGGATGTGGCGATAGATAGAATCATCAAATCCCCAGTAGTCAGCACGAAGGACGGTGAGACTCACATAAGCTACCTGCTGCACAGCCATATCCACTGTGGAACCTACTGCCTCGTAGCGGTGGACTACGCTCATGCCATCATCTGACAGAATATAGACGATAGCCTGGTAGTAGGTCTGCTCAAACTCTCGCTGCTGCTCGTAGACCTGGTACTCTTGTGCCCAACGGAACCCCAGAAAAGTGACCATGTCTCTCAGCATCTCCGGATAACCGGCAGTGCTCTCGCAACGAGTCATACGAACCACCTGCGGGTAGAACCTGAGATCCATCTGCAGATGATCGGGGAAGTTTTGATTAGACGCCGGTAGAAGAACTGAAGTGGCAAGCAACAACAAGGTTTCAACGAACGAAAAGGATGTTGAGAAGAACAGGATATCGAAGCAACATTGGGGAAACACGAGACCAAACACTCCTGAGGTACTACGGAAACCCCATCCGGGATTCTAAAGGATCAATATCTACTGCTTAAGGGATAGAGGATCTGCTTCCGGGGCTTACACGCCTCCGTTCTCAATCATGAGTAGTCAACATGATAAATCATGTCACAACCACCTCCATTCCTATGGTCTAGTAGATATAACTATCCTAGAGAAACCAGGATACGTGAAATCCTAACTTGAAAGTTTAGATGAGAAGAGAAAACAACGTTGCACTTCCTTACCAGAAAAGGGAGGGTGGGTGGGAAACAAAATAAAAGAACAGAATTCCTACTCTCATGTTTCATTTTTCCTATATAGCTACAAAATAGTTTCTAGACTCAACTGCGACCAGTAAAAGGGATCCTACAGGCAGACAGGCTCTGATACCATTTGTCGCACCCGGACTTCTAGAGGATACTCACAGTCCGCTAAACAGTAGAACAAATGGCTTACGGGGCATACCGGCACCCGCATCTCAATATGAGCAGGCCAACACGTAAACGTGTGACAACCATTCTCTACTATCCATCGTCTGCGTAAACCATCCCATAGAAATCCGACTACTTCCGTTGACGTACTTCATAACATACACACATGGTACGTCAACGGCATTTGAACAAGTGATATCACAACATATCTCTAAGACACAAAGAAATAGAAATAAGTTGCAAATAGCTCTCACTAGAGCAGAGATAGCAAATACAATCATCCAGAGGACACATGTCCCAACAATTCATCATTACATCACAGCGGAAGCATCCAAAATGTCTGAGTACAGACAAGATCCAAATAGGCCTAAGAGGCCGGAAACGAAAAGACGGAGCCCATCCACGATGTCTCGGATCCTGCCCGGGTCCGCTATCTACTCGTCAGCAGCCTCGTCATACTCCACGTAGTAGCCACCATGGGGATCCTCGGAAACATAGACTGCGGAAACCACAGCCCCAAAGGGGTCAGTACAGACAAGTACTGGCAAGCAAGACTCACAAGATACCAAAGTGTACCCGGCAACACCAAGTACAGATGTTTTGGGTTCAATGGAAGAATAGGTGATACAAAAGTGCGGCCGCAGGCTGCTCTAACCAACTACAGAAACACGCTACGACTTCCGGCTAAAAGAAAGGGATAAGATAGCGTATCGTAACCAACTACTACTATCCTCAAACAACCCCATCCTGGATCTCGCCCCTTATCCAAAGAAGCAATCCGAGGATAACTCACACAGTTGGATTAATGATGGTTCAAGTTATTGTGTTAATAAGACTATTACTAGTCAAATTGTTAGTCATTAGGTGTAAGTTGTCTGAGTACTTGTTAGCCAGTACTTTCACCAAGTCATCCATAACCGCGGACAACACGGCTTCTCGAGAAGATTTAACCCTGGAGGGATGCACCAATTTGGCCGTACACGTAAGAATAACCCGCCAGATGGAATGGCCCTTCCACCAAGCGGGGCACTCAACACAACTCAACTCTTCTTCGCATCAAGCCCAAAGAACCCCGTGCAATTGAGCGCACGGCTAATCAAGCCCCACGAAGAAAAGGGGACCCTCATAGCAGTCTAAGAACGTGTCTCCCTAAATGCCGACTACAAAAGTTTCCACCCTGGCCTCGTGTTCGTACCTGCATATGCGTGCGGCAAATGGAAAACCCGAACTAAATGAGGCGATTTGGACGAGATGCGAATCGAATCAAATTGAGGGGGGCGCCCATACACGCTTCCCACATGCGGTTAGTGCGCTCATCATGGATCAGTAGACAAGACCCTTTTCCTAATTAGGGTCGACACTAGCAGGCCTCAAAACCACGCCGGGCCTCCTGCCGGGGCCTTATCATCAAATTAGCATTACCTCAAACATTAACAGGTTGTTGTTTAACATCGAGCCCCTAGAACATAATAAATAAGGTAACAAAAATAACGGACAGCAGACTCGAGCATAAACAACCCTAAGCATGCTAGTAAGACACGGGCAACAAGCAACGGGGTTATAGGTGTGGAGGTGAGGCTATATCAGGGTTAAAGGATAACATGTGATAGGATCGGAACACAAGCAACGATTCATAAGGCTATCAGAATAGACAACGGAAAGTATCGGTATCCAATGTGGAAAGGAACACAATGGTTCATGTGAGTGAATACTTGCCTGCAAACTCAGTAGCCTGGTACTGGGCTAACTCCTCAGAAGTAGTGTCGTAAACGTCGTCGTCTAATCGAGAAGAAGCAAACAAACAACGCAGAGAGACAAACAATCAATAACATGGCATAATGCACAATCATGGGATGATGCATGACAATTTAATTGATGCATCAAAGATAAGCTAGTTGACATGGTAACATAATTAAATGGGACCATATGCAATTTGGGTTGCATGTAGAAAATCCCATGAATTTAGGTGGGATTAAATGAGCTACAACTAATCATCATGTGTAAGTGGATTAGCATGATGCATGGATGAGGAAAACAAAAATAAAACAACAATAGATTCAAATGGAAATGAAGTTTACCAAATTTGGAATTTTATTTATTAAGTTATGAAAATTTGCTTCTTAAAGGAGTTACACAAGCATTTGTTGTTTTCACCAATTTTAATTGTTCAAAATAAATAACAAAATGCATATTTGGAAAGTACACAAAATTTTAGGTGGAATGCATGTTTCAATTATTGAAAAAGGAATTTAGATGAATTAATTACGAATTAAACAAGTTTAAACAAGATTTAAATGAATTTAATTCAAGTATGAATTTATTTGAATTTTTATTTGTTCAAAACATTTAATAAAATTCATATTTGAAAAGATTATACTTTTCTGGTTTGAAAACATATTTTATTTGTTCAAAAAGAATTTAATTTGACCAAGTTATGAATTTAGCAATTTTAAATGAATTAAACAAGGTTTAAATTATTTAACCAATTTTAATTATTCAAAACATGAAACAAAGTGTATATTTGGAAAGGTGGTTCAATTTAGAATGGAAAACATATTTCATATGTGCCATTTGAAATAAATTTGAATTAGTTATGAATTTGATCAAATTTGAAGTAATAGTTTGCATTTGAATTTTTGGAAACATTTGAAATGTTCAAAACAGTAAACAAATGTTGTAAACATGTAGATAATTAAATTTGAGTTAGAAAACATATTTTATTTATTTTATTTGGACTTGTTATGCAAAAGATATTCAAATTTTAAATATAGGGGCTATTCTGCAATTTTTAATAACATACAGATTATGTTCAGGGGCCTAGGTGCGGAAAAGATTTCAGAATAGGTCCCTGGGGACCTTTTCTACCCAGCAGAACGACCCCTAGGTCACTGGCCTGTGGGCCAGTTCCCAGTTGGCGCTGCGTGGCACGCGGGTGTGGGCCTACGTGGCCATCACTGGCACTGGCAGGTGGGCCTGCGCATCCCACGTGGGCAACGCAAAAAATTGGGGGATTAAACCGCGAGGCGAGGGATCGAACCCTCGCCCTCGGGTGCGCGGCGCAGTGCTCTGGCCACTGGGGTGTGTTGCTGTTTGTTGTCAGGTAAGGGGCTTGGGGGGTATGACCTTCACTTACGACTGCTAACTGAACTGAATAAATATTCAGTTAGCTGAAACAGACAGAGGCCACCGGCGGCGACTGTTGCTGCGGTGCTGCTGCCCGCGGTGGCTGTGGCCTGCTGCTGCTGCTGCGTACAAGGGAAGCGTGCTGGTGCCACGGTTGCAGAGAGGAGAAAAGAGAGAGGGAGGCGATGCTCACCGTGAGGGAAAGGAGGAGGGGACGGTGCTGCTGCGGTGGTGATGGCCGGCGACAGGGTTGGAGACGGCGGCGGCAATGCAGGGGCTCCCAGCCACCGAGGAGTCGTCGATGCTCAGCCCGCGCAGAGAACCATCGTGGGCGCGGTGATCACCGGAGGTTTGTGCGGTGGCGGAGGGTTTCAGAGGCAGAGAGGAAAGGCAGAGGAACAGAGGGAGGTGGACGGCGGCGGCGTGAGAGGGAGAGAGGTGGAGGAGAACTAGGGCTAGGGGAGGAGCTCGGGCAGGTTCTTAAGGAGGAGGAGGAGGGACTGATGGCCGTTCCCTCCTCTGTACACCGACGTGGGCAGCTCCGATGAGCTGCCGTACAGAGGAGAGGGGCGAAGGGGTAAGCAGGCCGTGCTGGTGAGCTGGGCTCAGCCCACTGGCCTGCCTCTCCCCTCTGTTTTTTTTTGTTTTTTCTGTTTGATGAAACTGTTTTTTGGTTTAAAATTTGGTGATAAATTTTTATATCTTGTTAATTACAAAACCCAACTGTGCCAAGTTTGTTTTTTTCAAAATTTGAATTTTTGGTTGCTGTTTGTATTTCATTTGAATTTGAGTGAAATATTGGTATAATTAAATTATTGAACTTAAGCAATTCTATTGTTTGAAATGTATAGTTTATTGGAAACAATTTGATGTTTTGATTTGAAATATTTTATTTGAAAATTGTAACAGAACAAGTATGAAATAAATATTTGAAAATTGGTTTGAATTTCAAATGGAAAAACAAGGGAAAACAGATGGAAAACAAAGAAAAACAAATGGAAAACAAATGCAATGATTATGATGTCATGATGCAAAACATAATTTAACAAAAGCAAACATTCTAAAGGTGTTTTTCATACTTGGGATGTTACAAATCATGACCAGGATAATGAGTGCACTTTGGTTTCGAGAAAAAAGAAAAAGGTAAATATTAATCAGTCCAAGCCACGGAATCCTTTAGTTATTCATAAACCCTTTGTTAATCAATCCAAAGAGTCCGATGATTCTTGTACGGTTGCTGGGACTAAGGTTATTGATTCTGCTCTACCTGCCATTAAGTTTGGCTCTTTTGAGCCAGGATTTTCTGTTGCATCTTCTGATAGGGATCCTACTCCTGTGGCCCCTGCTGTTGCCTCCATGACCGTCGATGACGGTTTTGCTAAATTAATTGATAAGATGGCGGCCCTGGTATGGCCCTGTTCTAACTGTCTCTCAGCTAAACATGCAACAAAAAATTGTACGGGCCGGATTCGGTGTTGGTCTTGTTCACGTTTGGGCCAAATCCGCAAAAACTGCCCTGGAATTAATGGAACTCTGCGATGGGTAGTTAAAGCGGCGGCAGTCAGAAACGAGGAGTCCCCTCCCTCTGTTCTATCCCCTGCCTCTGCTACTGTTCCAAGAAAACCCTCGCCGGAGTCTCCGCCTGATTCGGAACAACCATTGTCAATGGCGAACTTCCCCTGTGATCCTACCAGGTTCCTCCCGGCGGGGATGCACGTCATGGATCCCTGGGCGCATGAGGAGCGGCCTGCTCGCGTATACATCACCTCCCCCATGGCTCCTCCCAGACGCCATGAATCTTGGGCCATTGCTCAGCTGGTTCCTAGGCCACATGTTGAAGAACTTGATGATATCCTGCAACAGATCGTTGATCATATCTTTCAAGAACTCCACTTGCAGGTAATTTCCTTCTCGGAAAGCGTAGTTGGAGTTGGTTTGTTCCACATGGCAGATCAGGTGGCCAAAGACATCTTGGTCAATTCGCCTCCGTTCATCTTTCCTGATGGTAGGATGCTCTCCTTTGTGCGGCATGATGAAGGGGACAATGTTAGAGAAACCGTTGACACTAGGACTGGGTGGATTATGATTCTGAACCTGCATATGGACTACCGTACCGATGAATTTCTTCGGGAGGTGGTCTCCAAATTTGTGAAGATCAGGTCCTGGTGGAGGGAGGATGCCTCTCCTGTTCGGACCCTCCTCAAAGTGTCTTACGGAGGTGCAGCTAATATTCCAAGATCGCTTGTTATTCGTGAAGTTCAGAGATATGGAGGCCATGTGGTTTCCTGGACTTGTCCTGTTTTCATCCTGGACAGTGATGCAGCGGATAATCTGCCTGGGGATGAATCCCCTGTCCCTCATGATGGTAACCCGCATCCAGTCTTCGGTGCACCTGAAGCTCCTGTTGAGGATGCTTGGGTGCCACCAGTTGTTCCTCAACCGCATCACGAAGGATGGGGAAATTGTAACAATGAGGCGCAAGGAGAGAATGATGGGCAGGATGACCCAGTCGACCAGCCGCCGGAACCTGAACAAGTTCAGTCTTCTGTTTCTATCCAATTTTCTGGTGCGACAGTTGACTCGATGAATGCTGTCAGGGCAGAAGGGCCTAAGCAATTTGTTGAGCTGCAGCAGCAGGTGGAACAAAACCAGTTGGCCATTGTTCCTTTTGTTCCACCAGCTCCGGTCGATGCTGCAATGCAGGAGGATGAGGTCCAGATCATGCAAGTGCTCCTGCCTGATCCTGTTGTGGAGTGGTCCGGATACTTTCTGGAACACAAAGCCAGGCTCATCTTTGACAGGAGATTTGAGTTCCTGTCTTCTCTGCTGCCATTGGAGGCTTCTATTGCTTCTGCTCCTCTGCTGCTGGAGTTTAATCCAGTTACTCATGTGCCTGCTGCTTCCAAGAAGAGGGAAAGGAATGCTGCTACTCCTTTAGTCATCGAGGAGCGTCGTGTAACGAGGAGTTCAGCTAAAAATGCCGGCTTCCGGGTTCTGCCTGGATCTGACAAGCCTGAACCAAGGAAGAAAGCTAAATCTTCACGTCCTCAGGCTTCTTATGATGGGGTGCCTCCGATCACACCTGTTGCTGTGTTGAGGAGGGCGGGAAAATTTCTCAAGATTGAAGACTGTGAATTAACTGTGGAGAAGCTTGAAGCTGCTCCAAAGAAGCCCACCAACCCATCTAGTTGTGATGATTAGTGGACCTTCATCTTATACTGGGCCTTGTTGGCTCCTGGGGTGTATTTTGGACCTTGCTGTTTCATTTTGCTTTCTATCGTGGTTTATTTGTATTGATATATGGACAAGGTTATTACTGTCTGGTTATCTTTTGGTTGGTCATTTATGTTGGCCAACATGGTTTATTATTATTATCAGTCTTCAATGGATAGTACAACCACAATGAATTTGGATTGGATTGTTTTTTATTGGAATGTCAGAGGTTTAAATGATAAATCTAAAAGAGAGGTTGTTTATAATAAAATTGAGGAAAGCCATGCTTATGTTATTTGCCTCCAGGAAACTAAATGCCTGATCGCTCTTTTATTAGGTCATTCTGTCCTAAAAGGTTTGATCAATTTGTTTTTTCTCCTTCTGTTGGAGCTTCTGGGGTTTAATTGTGCTATGGAATGGCTCTATTTTCAATGGTGACTTATTGGAAGTGCATGGTTCGGCTATTCACTTAAAATTCACTTTAGTTCATAACTCTGTTTCTTGGTTTCTAGTAAATGTTTATGGCCCTTGCAAAGGTGTGGAAAGAGATGAGTTTGTCAACTGGCTATATAATCTTTCCATCCCATTACATCAGAACTGGTTGATTCTTGGAGATTTCAATTTTATTAGATCATTGGATAATAGAAATAAACCAGGGGCTGGCCTTAATGATATTTTTATTTTTAATGATGTCATTAGCCATTTGGGTTTATTGGAATTGCCTGTTAAAGGTAGAAATTATACGTGGTCTAATATGCAAAAGGATCCTCTTCTTGTCCAGGTGGATTGGTTTTTTACATCCTGCCAATGGACTCTGGACTTTCCCAATACCCTGGTTTTGCCCATGTCCAAAATCACCTCTGATCATTTGCCCTGCACTATCAAAATTGGAACTAACATTTCAAAGGCAAAGATTTTTAGATTTGAGAATCACTGGATTAATCAGCCTGGGTTTTTGGACCTAGTGGCCAAATTTTGGAACACACCTGTCATGGCCAAATCGATTGCCTCTAGAATCACTGCAAAATTGAAAAATCTTAGATATGCACTTAAGGATTGGGGAAGGAATCTCTCTCAATTGAAATTACTTATTGGGATGAGTAGTAAAGTGATTCTATTTTTCGATCAACTTGAAGATGAGAGAACTCTGAGTGTTCCAGAGTTTAATTTCAGACTCATTGTTAAGGTGCACTTAAAGAAATTGTTATCCCCGCAGTCTGATTATTCGAAACAAAGGCGTACCATTCGATGGGCTAAGCTCTCTGGTGAGAACACTAAATATTTCCATGCCAGAGCCACGGAGAGGTTTCGTCAAAATGCAATTCCTTCCATCACGGATGCTTCAGGGAATTTACTGGTGGATCACCAGGAGAAAGCTGCTGCCTTTTGGTGCTGCTTCAAAAACAGAATGGGTGTATCTTGCCCACCTACTGCTATACTGATTTATCTCAGTTCCTGCCAGTGGTGGATGGCTTAGAGGATCTTGCTAAACCTTTCTCTGTTGAGGAAATAGAGGGTGTGGTAAAGCATCTCAAACCTGCTCGTGCCCCTGGACCTGATGGTTTCACTGGTCTTTTCATTAAGCATTGTTGGAGTATCTTAAAAGAGGATTTTACCAAACTTTGCAATGAATTTCATAGTGCTCGGATCTCTTTGGAAAGTATTAATGGTTCTTTCATTACTCTCATTCCAAAGACCCATTCTCCTGAGACTGTGAATGACTTTCGACCTGTTTCTCTTACCAACACTTGTCTAAAATTTATCACTAAGATTCTGGCTAATAGATTTCAAGATAAAAAATTTCGATGCATCCATGATAATCAATATGGTTTCATTAAATCCAGAACTATTCAAGATTGCCTGGCATGGTGTTTTGAATACATTTTCAAGTGTAAACATTCTAAGCAGAAAGTGGTGGTTTTCAAGATAGATTTTGAGAAAGCTTTTGATACCATTGAGCACAGTGCCATACTCCAGATTTTGAGTTCCAAAGGGTTTCCTCCGTTAGTCATCAAATGGGTGAAGGAAATTCTATCTTCAGGGTCATCTTCGGTTCTTCTAAACGGAGTTCCTGGGAAACCTTTTGTTTGCAAAAGAGGAGTCGGGCAGGGTGACCCTTTGTCACCTATCCTTTATGTTCTGGGTGGAGATTTGTTGCAAAGTATTGTTAATCCGGCTCTTAGGGAAGGAAGTCTTCGTTTACCAATCCCTATTGGAGGAGATTATCCTATTGTTCAGTATGCTGATGATACCTTAGTGATCTTACCTGCTGATCTAGATCAATTATTGGTAGTTAAAATTTTACTCAACCTTTATGCTCAGATAACGGGTTTAAAGGTGAATTTCAGCAAGTCATCAATGATACCAATAAATTTATCTCAGCAGGAAACTATTGATTTGGCTACTCTTTTGGACTGTAAAGTGGCTTCTATGTCTTTTACCTATCTAGGCTTGCCTATGGGTACCACTAAACCTTCTATTAGAGATTTTGCCCCACTCATTGACAAAGTTGAGAGGAGACTTTCTGCTACAGTTTCTTTTCTCTCATATGGGGACAGCTTGGTGCTTGTGAATTCAGTTATGTCCTCTCTGCCCACATATTATATGTGCACACTTGTGATACCTTAGGGTGTTATTGACATTACTGATAAAGCAAGGAGGAGATGTTTATGGAGGAAAGACAAAAACAAGAAAAGAGTAACTTCTTTGGCTGCTTGGGATATGGTGTGTAAGCCAAAAGGTAAAGGTGGTCTTGGGATCATTAATCTACAGATCCAAAACAGGGCTTTGTTGCTCAAATTCCTAGCAAAATTCTATAATTCTGTGGATATTCCTTGGGTCCATCTGGTCAAGAATGCATACTACTTTCAGTCGGTTCCTCATGCAGTGACCTCTTGTGGATCATTCTGGTGGAAAGGTATTATGCAATTAGCTGATACATGGTGTTCATTCTCTTCCTGCACAGTGGGGAATGGTTATTCTGTTCTGTTTTGGAAAGATTCTTGGATGGGAAATGCTTTGTCATTGAGATTTCCAAGATTGTTCTCTTTCGCTAAGGATCAGCTGGCCTCAGTGAGGGATTTGAAAATGATGACTGACCTTTCGGAAGCTTTTCATTTGCCTCTTTCAAATGAAGCTTTCCTTGAATTTGCTGATCTGCAAGGCATCTTGGGAAATGTTCAGGTGAATAATAATACAGATGTTTGGTCTTGTAATTTTAATAAAGGGGTTTATACATCCAGTAAATTCTATCAGCTACAGTTTGCTCAACTGCCTGATGATATGCCTGCCAAGTGGATCTGGAAATCCAAATGCATGTCAAAGCACAATTTTTTTGCATGGCTGATCCTAAAAGATAGAATTAATACCAAGGACATGATTAAGAGAAGGAACTGGAAGATTGAGGGGACTGATTATTGTGTCCTTTGCAATAATCTTTGTCATGAGGACTGGATTAATTTGTTCTTCCAGTGTGTTTTCAGCTCAAGGATTTGGAATTATTTACAAATTATTTGGAGTGATAACACAGTCCTGCTTAATCTTTCAATTGCGAGAAAAGGTTTCAAATGTCCTTGTTTCAATGAAATAGTGATCATTGCCTGTTGGAACATTTGGAAACAGAGGAATGGAGTTATTTTCAAGTCTGAAAGGCACTCCTTTAGGGGTTGGAAAGTTGGCTTCATTTTAGATCTCCATATGCTTAAGCATAGGTTGAGTGCTTCTCTGGTTGCGGATTTATCATCATGGATTAAAACACTTCCTTAGGTTGTGATATACTGTCTTAGTCTATCCTTCTTTGTACATTTGTAAATATTTGTAAACTTTTTTTATGGCAATAAAGGGCTGTGAGGGACTCCCCTGCAGTAGAAAATGTTTCAAAAAAACAACATGGAATATCAGAAATTAAGGATACGTTTATGACTTATCAACGAACACACTTCTTCTCCAGGGGATCTGGTGGCAAAGAAGAAACGGAAGGACAAAGCGTCCTCCCATGTCCCGGAGCCCCCCACGGATACACACAAGTGGTCGCGCACCAACCCGGAAGGTGCCTAGGTTATAAACCTGGAAGGGGCCAACGTCGGATCCTCCAAGTAAGTTTTGCCTTTTTTACTGTCCTTTAACTTTTCTGTTATTTGGCTTTTCCCTCATTTGCTCTTTTTCTTGTTGTTTGCCTTATATCTTCTTCCCTTTCTTTCTAGGCTTCGGCCCATTTCTCTGAAAGGGCAGAAGAAAGTTGTTTATGGCCGGAAGAAGATATCTTCCGAGCATGTCCCTATTATCCTGGAACACGGGCCTTACGTTGATTCAACGGAGGCAGAGCCTAGACAGCCGGAGGCCTCTACCGCATAGGACTTAAGGGCGGAGGCATCCAGGAAGAGCCCCGTTCGTCAAAGCGAGAAGACGGCAGGGCGTACGGCTTCTGGGGGACTCGTACGTCCCAGGATCAAGGAGGAGGTCTTCGATGAGAATGACAAAGTCATTTCGGGGTATGAGCACTTTCTCCAGCGCTACAGCAAGGATTTCCTTGAAGTTCTAGGACACGCCCGTCACATGAACACGGTAATATCCTTATCCCTAGCCCCTGAGTAATTCTTTGATCATTTTGTCGGATAGTTACTCTTAATTGCTCAAGGATGTTGATTTTCTTCATTTTGTTCTTTCTTGCTTTGTGTCCTAGAAGACGACGGAGCAAGCGAACACAGAGGTGTTTTCCGCTTTGACGGAAAGCAAAAAGAAGATGCGGGAAATGATTAAGCTGGCAAAGAACAAAAACCAGCAACATTCCGATCTTCAAAAGGAGATAGCGAACAACAAAGGTTAGCCTCTCATTCTGTCTTTCCGCTTTTGATTCTTGTCATTCAGATTTTATTTTAAGTTCGAGTTTTTCCATTCGGTTTCATTCTGATTCCGAGTTTTTCCTTTTCTTCTCCTGCTTTAGCCATTATCGAGTCTGCTAAAAAGGCTCTCGCCAGCACTAGGCATGCACAGTGGATGTCTGATGAAAACCTTCGCCTTGCTAAGGATTTGGAGAAATTGAATAAGGATCTTGTGCTTTGAAAGAAATCCCTTCGAGAGGGGGAGAAAAAATGGTGGATCAAGCATCCTAGACTGCTAAGGACACGGAAGCCATCCGGGACCTCCAAAAGAAGTTAGGGTAAGCCCTGGATGATCTCAAGGTCGTGAACACCGAGCTTCTTCGTAAGTTCTTCTCAAAACATAATCTTTATGGTTTTACGCCTCTTTGTATTTTGTTGTTCTGTCTAACAACAAGTTTTCTTTTTTCCACAAAGGAGGAGGATAAGACCAAGTCTAGGATAGTGGATAGATAACATCCGGGCTTTTGCTTCTTACATCGTACCCATCCGAGCGGCCGGGGAGAGGTTCGTTGCCAAGTTTCTCCCTGAGAAACCGCTCGAGCGGGTGACAGAGCTTCCAGATGCTCTAGACATTGTCGTTGAGGCGCAGGATGGCCTCCCGCGTTTGGCTTCCCGTGGTGGGGCAAAGATGACACTTGGCCTTCTTCGCTGCCATTACGTGGACGCTGAATGCTGCCGCTTGGCCACCGGCGTCCCTGCCTCCCAATCCTCCAAGCGCGTCGAGGAGTTGTTCGACTCCGTCAAAAGGATACGCCACCAAGATCGCTGGAATGGTGTCTATTGGGACTTTCTTCCCGGAAGAGGAAATTCCAAAGAGACCGGAAGACATGGGCGCGTACGACGAAGCTGACGATGATGACGAGGACATCCAGGAGTAGGCCCTGCGAGGCAAAAGATAGAAAAAACTTGCATTATCTTGTACCTTGGATGCTTTTGTAATGTCAAACCTATTTGGCGTTCTTCTTAAAGATATATGCAAAGTTATGCTTTTGTCTTCCAATTTTTTCTTAGTACTTTGTTATACTGATTTCTGCAAATGCTTGCTTCCGCCTTTCGAGTTATCTGGCAATGATGGGTTTTAGTTTTTCGACATTAGGCAATCCTAAAATCCGGAATCATCATGCCAGGCAACAGGGTAATATACCAATCTGTCTAAACCCGGATTTGCGAGTCGTTCTTTAGGGCCTGTAATGCCTAATTGACAATCCAACACATTTTTGCAATCAGACAAAAGCTCTTAGGGGTGAAGAAGGAAACTTAAGCATTAAGTCGTTTATAGGCAAGTGAGATATCAGATTTTTAATCACGAGCATGGAGGCACAATTCATGTTAACATTGATATGTATATGAAAAAAATGGGATTATTGGAAAATAAAGAGGATTGAGGTTCATGCACAAACATCGAGTTGGCAAAAAATCCATCTATTTTATTTCATGATCACAAATGGTGTTTACAGGAGAATTTTGACTAAGAATAGAAGGGACGTAACTGCTGGATGCTCTAGGATCTTTTTGCCTCTTCCAATTCGTCATCCAGATGTCTCTTCCTTTTGCGATCTTTTTCTGTATCCTGGATATCTACGAGGTAATACGATCCATTCTTCATAGCCTTACTAATGACAAATGGTCCTTCCCAAACTGGGGCTAGCTTGTGCTTCTTTTGCTGTACCTACCTTAGCACTAAATCGCCTTCCTGGAAGGCTCGTGATTTTACTTTGTGGGTGTGATATCTTCGCAGATTTTGCTGGTAAATGGCAGATTTTTGTAGCACTTTTTATCTTTCCTCTTACAGGAGATCTAACGCATTCTGACGCGCTTCTGATACATCCATTTTGAATCACTATTTTATGTTGTTATTTTCCGTTATTCATCGATATATTTCATGTTATGGTGCATTACTTATGTTATTTTATCTTATTTTGCATGCTTTATAATTTTTGGAGAAGAAACACCAGGACCAGAAATCTGAGGGAAAAAGCATCGTCAAGATTCCCTATTTCAGTAGATCAGAAGAACAGGGGGGATACCGGAGGAGTCTTAGAAGTCGCAAGGAGGAAGCTAACCAGAAGGGCACCCGGAGGGGGGCCACCTGGGGTCCACACCACCAGGTGGCGCCCCCTTGGTCGCGCCTAGGGGTGGTCTGGGCCCCCTAGCCCACTTCTGGGCGCCTGATGGTGCAGGTCTTGCACTCGTTGGGAGACCCCAGGAGGAAGGTATGATGATCACAACATTAGTTTTCCCTCAGTAAGAAACCAAGGTTTAATCGACTAGTAGGAGGAAGGAGTAACTTAAGAAGTTTGAAGCAGCTGAGATGGCAGGGCGCACTACCAGTTCAGAAGCAACGTGGAACCTACACAGCACAATCAAATCACTTTACCCCAACGAAGCAGTGAGGTTGTCAATCTCACCGGTTTTTCTGAACACAAAGAGGTTAAACGTATGGTGTGGAAACTGTAGAAGAACAATATGAAAGCAGTAATAGCAGTATGAAAGCAGTGTGTGTATTATCAGTATGAGAAAATGGACCGAGGTCCACAGTTCACTAGTGGTGTCTCTCCGTGGAAGATAAATAACATGTGTGGTGAACAAATTACAGCTGGGCAATTGGCAGAAATGAAGGCTGCACCGTAGTGCATATGAAAGACATAAAGATTACTATGTGATTCATGCGGGAATTACAACAAAATACATAGACTGTCATCCAACTACATCTATGTCTAATAATCCACCCTCCGAATATCATCCGAACAAACATTGGGTATTAAGTTGCAAGCAACAGATTATCGCCGTAAGCAAAGTGTGTAATGTAAACAATGTAAACTAAGTAAACACCATTGTTTTCTCCCTAATGGCAACAGCACATCCTCCATCTGTCACGTTTCTGTCACTCGAGCATAGATGCAAAGGAGGCATGAACCCACTATCGAGCATAAATACTCCCTCTTGGAGTTACTAGCATCTACTTGGCCAGAGCATCTACTAATAAAGGAGAGCATGCAAGATCATAAATAACATATGCATGAAGATAACATGATAGATTGATAATCAGAAGACATAGCATTAAACATTCATCAGATCCCAGCAAACACAACATGTAGCATTACCTAAAAATGATCTCGATCATGTTAGGCAGCTCACAAGATCTAAACACGAGGTACAAAGTGGAGAGAACAACCATCTAGCTACTGCTATGGACCCGTAGTCCAGGGATGAACTACTCACGCATCACTTCAGAGGAGGGCATGGTGGTGTAGACCCCTCCGGTGATGAATTCCCCTCCTGGCAGGGTGCCGGGAAGAGCTCCAGAACCCTCCCGATCTCGGGATGACGATGACGGCGGCCTCGGGTTATTTTCGGGATGAAGTGGTATATATTTAGGGTTTACGTCTCGGGGGTATAAATAGGCGAAAGAGAAAATCCGGTGGAGGCCGGGAGGCCCACAACACCCCATGGCGCGGCCGGGGGG
The DNA here is from genome assembly GCA_028641055.1 of Alopecurus myosuroides. Classification (NCBI taxonomy): domain Eukaryota; kingdom Viridiplantae; phylum Streptophyta; class Magnoliopsida; order Poales; family Poaceae; genus Alopecurus; species Alopecurus myosuroides. The sequence continues at coordinate 126,540,611 of CM054060.1, forward strand.
GCGCCCCCCTATGGTGTGGCCCCCCTAAGGTTCCCCTCCGGGTCTCTTCGGGACTCCGTGGAACCTTCGGGAATTCTAAGACTTCCGGGCTTCGAATTTTCCAATTCCGAGAATATTGCGAGAACAACTTTTCTGAAACTAAAAATAGCAGAAAACAGGGAACCTGCTCTGTGGCATCTTGTCAATAGGTTAGTCCGGAAAATCGATAAAAAAATGACATAAATCGTATAGCAAACATGTGGGAAACAATAAGAAAACAACATGGAACATCAGAAATTAAGGATACGTTTATGACGTATCAACATCCCCAAGCTTAGTTCCTACTCGTACTCGAGTAGGTAAACGATAAAAACACATAATTTTTGAGGTGACATGCTACCAACATAAACTTGATCATCAATAATGTAAAAGCATAAGTAAGCTAGATCATAGAACTTAAACACAAGCATGATAAATAGAATTTTAATAATAAAGCATAGCAATTACGTTGCATCATGAGAAGTAACACATATAAAAGATCATGAATAACAATGCAAAAAAAGATATACGTTTGTTTCAAGTATAGAGAAAACATGTCAAAGTGATATTTCGCTAGTCCTTAAGAGTGGGGCAAAACATAAATGCCAGGACACCTTCAAAGTTCATGAGGAAGACTAGAACAAATAATTAAAGAACAAGAAATAACACATCATGAATCAATTAATAATGTTTCTGGGACAGATGCACATAAAAATCAGAATGGCAACTATGCTCTCTCAACCATGCATAAAGTTAGAAGATGGAGACTCAACATAAAAGTAAAAGAAAGGCCCTTCGTAGAGGGAAGCAGGGATCACTCGTGTGCTAGAGCTTTTATTTTATTAAACAGAGGTATAAAAACTGGACTAACTGAATCCTCGGGTGCCTGCCAACAATCACATACCGTGGAGGGATTAACTCATGTGCTAGAGCTTTTTATTTTATTAAACAGAGGTATTGAAAAAAAAATTAAGAGAGGTGTATGCTTATGTTAACGAATGGTAAACAGAAAATACATTATGTCACAAGCCAACTAGACTTCACACGAGCGGCTCCCACAGAAGGACGCATCTGGGTAGAAGGTCATCCCTCTTTCTCTTTTGTTTACACAATTATGCTTTGAGTGATAAATCAAGGGCAAAAATAGTGAAGAGAATTTGTGTTATTAATTTGGGGCTGGGATCCCCGCTGCCACCTCTTCTATCATTGTATAAGCGGATGAAGCCACTAGTCCAGGGTGGGAAAGTCCAATCAACAAGTGAGATAAAGATTCTCTATTTACGTCCTCATGAGCTAAAACAGGAGCACAAAACATGAGTAATTTTGAAAGTTTTAAAGGTAACACATGAGCAATTTACTATGGAGTGGCGGTTAATTACCACATGTAGGTAGGTATGGTGGATACAATGGGAAGACTTTGGTTTATGGGAGTTGGATGCACGAGTAGAGCTCATACTCAGTACATGAGGAGGCTAGCAAAAGACTGGGAGCGACAAATCAAGAGAGCATAAGAGCCATAATCATGCATAGCGACATAAACATCATTAATCAAAGCATAAGTGGTACCACAAGTTCAAAAACTAAATAATCATGGAGGCTATTCGTGACTGGTTCATAGTCATAAACATGGTGTGAGCATGCGCCAAGCCAACCAAATAAAACATTCAAAGGAGAACACCACAAATTTATGCTTCAATATGACAAGAACAACTCATGATTCTTTCAATCGCACATTAAACACTCTCAACTATTTGAGGCTAATCATGCTACTAAATAACCAAAAGGCTTTATAACTAAAATAACATCTAGCATGATATGAAAAAGTCTAGCCACATTCTATACAAGCTTCTACTTGCACCGTTAAAAATTCTACCTCAAGCAGCAGTTTCTTTTCCCAACAAGAACCATACAAAACATGCTTTAACAAAAACTCTCTAAATGCTACAGCAAGAAAACATGAGAGGACTCACACAAGACTACTAAAACTAACAGCTCTAAATAAGAGATGCAATGAAAATAGGAGCTAAGCAGAAATTTTTGCAGCAACTAGAAGAAAAACTAAGAATACTAGCATAGCAAGCATTCAAACGAAAAAGCGGAGCGTGTCTCTCTCCCAAACAAAGAATGATAGGGTCCAAGTATATTATTGCAGAAAGCAAAACAAAAGAAAACAAAGGAAAACAAAAGAAAACAAAAGAAAACAAAAGAAAAACAAACAGACGCTGAAAGTAAATTTTATATGATGTGACCGAATAAAAATATAGTTTCACAAGAAGTGACCTGATAGATAGTTGATGAAGAAGGGGATGCCTTGGGAATACCCAGGCTTAGATGCTTGAGTCTTGTAAAAATATGATTGGATGAACCACGGGGGCATCCCCAAGCTTTGACCATGCACTCTTCTTGATCACATATATCACCTCTTCTCTTGACCCTTGAAAACTTCCTTCGCACCACACTCAAACAGTAATTCACATTAGAGGGTTAGTGCAACAATTAAAAATCCATTGGTTCTGTATGGAACAAGTTCTATTGATACTTTTAAACATTAGTTACAGGAACTGATGTTTTGTGAAGCAAAGAAATCCACTTGACATCGCAAAAGAGCAAATGCAAGAAAAATGGCAGAATCTGTCAAACCAGAACAGACTGTAAAGACAATTTTTTTAAAGTCACTTAGGTTGCTTAGATCGAAAAACTTAAAGAACAAAAAAGTTGCGGAATTAGCTGAGTAATAATCACAAGAAATTTCAGGTCATTCTGGTGTTTCAATAAATTTATACAATTTTTTTACGGTGGACAGTAGAAATCTGTTTCCTCCTCCCCGATCACGTCTGGTCTGCGATCTAGTCTACTCAGATCGCCGCTGCACCTCCTGGTTGGTTCTCGCCGACCTCCGCAACGAATCCCCGGTTGACTAACCACATGGCAGACAAGAGGCCGGCGGTAGAAGGAACAATCACTGCAACCCCCATGGGATATCGCACCCCCGCGACCACCTTGGAGGATGCACGCATCAAGGAATCATCAGGTCCCCCTGCTGCTGAGACGGGGAAGTCCGCTGGCGACGGTGTGACGGAGATGCTGCAGTGACTGAAACTCACTAATCAGGAATCCAATGCGGTCGTCTTGGACGACGAGGGAGACCACGATCTTGGTGGCCCGCAATGGGCGTTGATGGGGAAGGTTCTGGCCCCAAATACCCTGCATATCTCAACAATATGATCTGCGCTGCGCCCTGCCTGGGGAAACCCTAGAGGGCTCGAGCTTCATCCGATGGGACCCAACACTTTCATGGCAGAATTCGATTGTGAGAGCAACAAGACACACATACTGAATGGAGCCCCGTGGACAGTGGGTAGACATGCTGTCATCCTCAATGAGTTTGATCCCTGTCTGAAGCCGGCTGACATCCGCTTTGAGGAGCTAACTCTGTGGGCTCATATCTCAAATCTCCCCTTTGCGTTTATGAATGACACTCGAGGCAAACGTCTTGCAGAATGCGTGGGTGCTATAAAGAAGATGGATGTGGATGATAATGGGAGAGCGTGGGGAGAATATCTTTGTTTCCGTGTCACAATTAAAATCTCAGATCCCCTGATGCGTTTCGTCTCAACTTTCTCCCAGAAAAGAAAGGCTACTGATGTGTTCTAAGTAATGTACGAACGTCTCCCGATCTTTTGCTCCTCGTGTGGGTTATTTGGTCACTCTACCCTAGAGTGTCTAACACCGGCCGAGAGAGAAGCAGATGGGCTCCTCCTTTATCATGGTCCACGTATTTGCGTCCCTGATGATCGCAAAGCCAAGGCAGGAGCTAATTCGGGTCATGGTTCCGCTTCGAGTGAACAAGGCTCCTAGCCAGGTAATGGGGGGCATGAACCCAACATGCAGGCACGAGGTCCTGCACACCACCCTCAAGGAAGAGAACATAATGGTGAGGTTACCTTGCCCGTTAAACAGAAGAAATCCCGTGTTCGCAAGCCCAAGACATATGTTAAGAACAATAATGGCAAAGCTGCGGCTCAGGGTAATGACATTGCTCGGAAGGCTGGGGTCAAGCATAAAGTTTACGTAGCAAAGAGCAACGAGACACCGAAAGCATCCAATGCAATAGTTCTTGTTAATGACAAGACCAATATACCTCCTATGGTGTTTGAAAATGAGGAGGTTGTCTCATATTCGGATTCAAACAAAAAACACAAAACTGATGCTCTTGTATCATCCTCAGGATCGGCGGATCAGGCGGCGACTGCGGCGCAGTCCCGCCAGACGCAATGAGACTTTTATGCTGGAACTGCTGAGGACTTGGGTCTGACCCGGTGGTAGGCGAGCTCCGCTGGTTAGTGCGGACGTATAGACCCTCCTTCCTCTTTCTGTCGGAGACAAAGATGAAGGATACCAGGGCGCACAATTTTATGTGGTCATTGGGCTACTCAGGCAGTTTTGCTGTCAGTTCCGTTGGTCTCAGTGGAGGCCTTGCTCTTTTTTGGTTGTCAGAATTCACAGTGACGCTCAAGGGTTTCAATTCCCACTTCATTGACGTGTTGATCTCGTATGAAGAAGGTACACCGTGGAGGGCAACTTTTATCTATGGAGAGACACGCAGAGAACAACGCCATCTATTCTGGGAACTCTTGTGCCGTCTCCGTGCGGATTGGAATGGGTCATGGATATGTTGTGGCGACTTTAATGAAATTTTAAGCCAATATGAGCACTGTGGTGCTCGCAACAGGTCCGAGTCTCAGATGTCTCTGTTTCTAGATTGCCTTGAAACTTGCGAATTAAGTGATCTTGATTTCACAGGGCCTAAACACACATGGAATAATAGGCAAGAAGCTGAGGATCATGTTAAAGTTCGCCTCGATCGGGCGGTAGGAAATGGTGCTTTTAAGACCATGTTCGATGATTACTCAGTTGAAAACATCATAACTACTACGTCTGATCACCTTGCCATCTTCATACAACTCTCCAAACTTAGCGAGCTGGTCCCTGTTGCTCCTGTCAACTCCGGCTTTCGCTTTGAAGCAGCTTGGCTGTGTGCACCAGATTACAAGGAGACCATGGAGAAGGCCTGGTCCAATAATGACCGTGAGGACCTGTCGCTGCAAAGTACATGGTCCAAGTTACATAGGGTGGCGGCTTCTCTCTCGAAGTGGAGCCGTGAGGTCTTTGGGGTTGTTCGTAATAGGATCAAGAAGATGGAACGTAAATTGAAACATCTTAGGCTTTCGGATGCTATGACGTCTGAAATCCAGATTATTGAAAAGGACCTTTGTGAACTTTTCGAGAGGGAAGAAGTGATGGCACGACAACGATCTCGCGTGGACTGGTTGCGCGAAGGGGACCGACACACAACCTTCTTCCATGCCCGAGCTACAGACCGCAAGAAAACCAACCGTATTAAATCTCTTATACGGGATAATGGAGCTCGATGCGAGGATTTAGCAGGTATCAAAGGTATGGTTCAGGAGTTTTATACCCACCTTTTCTCCTCTGAACCTACTTTCTCTAGTGATACCATTCTTGATGCTATCCCTTCTAAGGTTACTGACGAGATGAACGCAGATTTAATTAAACCTTATTCGGATGATGAGATCAAATGTGCACTGTTCCAGATGGGTCCAACAAAAGCCCTAGGGTCTGATGGTTTTCCGGCCCTTTTTTATCAGATACATTGGTAATTTTTTCGTGTGGACATCTGCCGTGTTGTGCGGACTTTTCTGGAGGGGGGACAGCTCCCGAAGGGATTCTGTGACTATATTATTGTGCTTATCCCCAAAATTGCAAGCCCTCAACACCTCAAGAATTTTCGTCCCATCAGCTTATGCAATGTCCTCTACAAGATTGCTTCGAAGGTTTTGGCAAATCGTTTGAAGCTGATCCTGCCGCTGATTATTTCTGAAAGCCAGAGTGCATTTGTTCTGGGGCGTCTCATTACTGACAACGCCTTGATTGCTTATGAGTGCTTGCATACCATCAGGCAACAACGGGCGAAGAAACCTTTTTTCGCTCTGAAAGTAGATATGATGAAGGCCTATGATCGCGTGGAGTGGGATTATCTGTCAGATTGCCTCCATGCGCTAGGTTTCTCACAGGTTTGGATCAACACTGTTATGAGGTGTGTTACCATGGTACGGTACGCCGTACGATTCAACGGTGATCGGATTGAACCTATTATACCCTCGAGGGGTATACGGCAAGGGGACCCCATCAGCCCCTATCTCTTTCTTCTTTGTACGGAAGGTTTATCTTGTCTTTTGCAACAAAGGGAGGTCCAAGGTACGCTACAAGGTTTACATAACAGTCGACTTGGACCCCCTATCACCCACTTACTGTTTGCAGATGACAGCATATTCTTTGCCCGATCGGATGAGAGAAGTGTGGATGCTCTGCAGCAAACTCTGGAGAAGTTTTGTGCTGGATCGGGACAAAAAATAAATTTGGATAAATCATATATTTTCTCCGGGTCTCATTGCTCAGAGGTCATCAAGAATAATGTTATGCAAAGACTAGGAGTACACAATGAGGCACTACAGGAGACATACCTCGGTATGCCCACTGATGTGGGAAGATCACCTGTGAGTACTTTTCAGTTCTTGCACAACCGTGTGTAGCAGCGCATTAGTGGGGTTTCGGATAGACCCCTCTCTAGGGCAGGGTAGGAGGCATTTATTAAATCAGTCATTCAGTCTATCCCGACCTATATAATGAGCTGTTTTCAATTGCCCGTCTCTATCTATGAGTCAGCTAGGAGATCTGTGGCTAATTTCTGGTGGGGTACCGAAAATGGTAGAAGAAAACTTCATTGGCGATCTTGGGAGTGGCTCTCTACCCCTAAAGATTTGGGAGGAATGGGTTTTAGAGAATTGGCGACCTTCAATCAAGCTATGCTAGGCCGTCAATGTTGGCGCCTTCTAACTGATCAATCCTCTCTGTGTGCTCGAGTCCTCAAATCTAGGTATTTCCCCAATTGTGATTTCTGGAATGCCCCTCAACCTCGATCCTCCTCCTACACTTGGCGTAGCATCCTTCATGGCAGGGAATTACTCAGGAAAGGAGTAAGTTGGGGCATTGGTGATGGCAATAGCATCAAGATCTTGTCGGACAATTGGATACCGGGTTTTATCCCTCCTACTCTTCGTACATTAATTGACCTCCCGGCAAACCAAACAGTCGACAGTCTAGTTCGGGATGATGCTTGGATTTGGGACGTGGATCTGTCAATGCCATCTTCCCAGAGAATGTTGCAACTAGAATTCTTCATATTCCACTCAGTCGACATGCTGTTGAGGACTTCGCCTCCTGGCTGCATGCTCGTTTTGGAATGTACACGGTTCGCTCGGCGTATAACCTGGCCCGTACTGATCATTTCACTGTCAGAAAAAGCTGAGCTGGCCGTGGCTCTTCATCTTCGTGCTGTGATGATGCAAAAATCTGGAAGAATCTCTGGAAGGCCAAGGCACCGGGGAAGATGAAGATAACGTTGTGGCGATTCTCCCATGATTGCCTCCCGAGTGGCCTCCAATTGCAGAAAAGAAATATTCTAGCATCATCAGCGTGTATCTTCTGCAACCAACCTGAAACGATTGAACATTCACTCCTCTTCTGTCAGTTTGCGAGGGAAGTCTGGGAACAGGTTAAAGTGGAGTTCCCGGTTCAGGTACGCAGAAGCTCGTTTGTTTCACCGAGAAGATGGACCATGGAGTTCCTGGATCGTTGTTCCAATACTCAGGCCACGACGGTTATGGTCGCGATGTGGCATATTTGGGACACCAGGAACAAAACGCGGGAGGCTGAAGCCATGGGACATCCGACAGTCGTCGCTCTGAAAATCAAAGCGTACCTGAATATGATAATCTGCATCTATATAACCAAGACTCCATCCGCAGGTGTGTGCCCCCGATCACTACCAAAAAGTGGGTACCACCACCGGAAGGATCAGTCATGGTTAACGTCAACGCGGCGGTTTTTGCTCCCTCTCGAAGCATGGGCATGGGGGTGGTGATCCGAGACCACAATGGATCGTTCCTGGCCGCTAGCCGAGAGTGTTTTGAGGAGGTTGTCGTCCCCGAGCTTGCTGAAGCGCGAGCTATTCTCCAAGCAATCTCCCTGGCACGAGAGGAGGGCTTTAGCAAGATCATCATTGGCTCTGACTGTCTTTCAGTTATCCAATGACTACTATCCAGTTCCGAAGATTGTTCAGTCATCGGTCCTGTGCTGTTCGACATCAAGACGGCGGCCATGTCCTTTATTTCATGTACCTTCTTACATGTCTATCGTGACTCCAATTTGGTCGCTCATATCTTAGCTAGATCGTGTGTTTTACCTTGCAGTAGTGTGTGGCGTGGTGTGCCTCCGGATTTTATCCGCCAGGCTATTTGTATTGACAGTGTGGTTATTTGATCAATAAAGCGTACGATTATCAAAAAAAAAACTCCAACTCTCGTCAGAAAGCTTACTTGGCACTACTAAAACGTGAAAAGAAAGATACAAAGGAGTTTCTAAAGAAGTATACAACCTTTTGACTCAAACAAAACAGAGAAAAAACAAAACAAAAATAAAACCATGTGTTATCTCCCAAGAAGTGCTTTTCTTTAACGCCTTTTAGCTAGGCCCAGAAAAGTGAAATCAAGTATTTTCAAGTGAAGAAGCATCCAAATTGTAACTTGTTTGAATAACAGAATCAAAAGGCAACTTCATTATCTTTCTCGGAAAGTGTTCCATACCTTTCTTGAGTGGGAACTGAAATTTAGTATTCCCCTCTTTCATATCAATAACATAACCAACAATTCTAAGAAAAGGACTTCCCAAAACAATTGGACAAGAAGCATTGAATTCAATATTCAAGACAAAAATTCAATGGGGACAAGAGTATTATTAACCATGACAAGAACATCATCAACTATCCCCAAGGGTTTCTTTCTACCATTATCAATAATACGAATATCCAAATAACAAGGTTCCCATGGTGGCAAATCAAGAATATCATAGAGTTTCTTGGGCATAACAGAGATAATAGCAACAAGATCACATAGAGAATTGCAATTGAAATCATTCACTTTCATTTTAATAATGGGTTCCCAACCATCATCTAGCTTCCTAGGGATAGAGGTTTCACATCTTAATTCACCCTCTCTAATTTGCATGAGAGCATTTGTAATATGCTTTGTGAAATCCATATTCATAGCACTAGCATTACGACAACTAGAAGGATTTTAAAGAAATTAATCACTTCAGTTATGTTGCAATCATCAAAGTCGAGATCATTTTTATCAAATAGAATGGGACCATTGTCTCCCATATTTCTAAAAAAATTAGCACTTTTATGTGGAACATTTTTAGCAGTTTCAGGCAGTTTTGCATTTTTACTAGAAGAAGTGGGAGTGTTTTTAACACCAATTACTTTACCATTGATAGTATATGGTTTTCTAGCATGAGAAGCTTCAGTTTTACTAGTGGTGGTAATGGTGCAAACATTAGCTATATTATTCTTTCTAGCTATTTCATCTTCTCTTTCCCATCTAGCATGTAATTCAGCTAGCATCCTAACATTATCATCAATTCGAATTTGGATAGAATTTAAAGTTTTAATTTATTTAACATCATGAGGCATAACCTTTAGTTTCACAAAATCATCATCAAGAGCAAGGCTATCAACTTTAGAAGAAGAACATCAGTTTTGCCAAAATTTTCCTCAACAGACTTATTAAAAGCAGTTTATGTACTAATAAAATTCTTAAGCATCTTCTCAAGATCAGAGGGTAAACTTTTATTGTTGTTGTAGGAATTACCATAAGAATTACCATAAGCATTTATATTATTGGGAGGATATGGTCTATAATTGTTTCTACCAAAATTATTCCTATAAGCATTGTTGAAATTATTATTCTTAATGAAGTTCACATCAACATGCTCTTCTTGAGAAACCAAAGAGGATAAAGGAACATTGTTTGGATCAATAGGAGCATGGCCATTCACAAGCATAGACATAATAGCATCAAGTCTTTCATTCAATGAGGAGGTTTCTTCAACAGAATTTACCTTCTTATCAGTTGTAGCTCTCTCAGTGTGCCACTCGGAATAATTTACCATCATATCATCAAGAATCTTTGTTGATGCCCCCAAGGTCATGGTCATAAAGGTTCCTCCAGCACCTGAATCCAAAAGGTTTCTTGAAGAAAAATTCAGACCTGCATAAAAGGTTTGGATGATCATCCAAGTAGTCAATCCATGAGTGGGACAATTCTTTACTAAAGATTTCATTCTTTCCCAAGCTTTAGCAACATGCTCATTATCAAGTTTCTTAAAATTCATAATGCTACTTCTTAAAGATATACTCTTAGCAGGAGGATAATATTTTCCAATAAAAGCATCTTTACACTTAGTCCAAGAATCAATATTATTTCTAGGGAAAGATAGCAACCATTCTTTAGCTCTTCCTCTCAAAGAGAAAGGAAACAATTTCAGTTTAATAATATATCCATCTACATCCTTATACTTTTGCATCTCACATAGTTCAACAAAATTATTAAGATGGGCAACAACATCATCATAACACCAGAAAATTGCTCTCTCGTAACAAGGTTTAACAGGGCAGGCTTTATCTCATAAAAATCAGCAGTAGGAGCAGGTGGAGCAATAGGTGTGCTAATAAAATCATTGTTGTTGGTCCTAGTAAAGTCACACAACTTAGTGTTCTTAGGAGTAGTCATTTTAACAAGACTAAAAAACAGGAATAAAACTACAGCTAAAATAAGAACTAATTTTTTGTGTTTTTGATAAAGAGAAGCAAACAAGACAAATAAAATAAACTAAGCAAAACAAAAACAAAGTAAAGAGATTGGAAGTGAGAGACTCCCCTTGCAGAAATTCTCTTCCTCCCCGGCAACAACGCCAGAAAAATAGCTTGATGGTACAGGTCTTGCATTCGTTGGGAGACCCCAAGAGAAAGGTATGATGATCACATCAGCAATTTTCCCTCAGTAAGAAACCAAGGTTTAATCGAACAGTAGGAGGAAGGAGTAACTTCAGAAGGTTGAAGCAGCTGAGATGGCAGGGCGCACTTCCGGTTGAGAAGCAACGTGGAACCTACACAACACAATCAAATCACTTTGCCCCAACGAAGCAGTGAGGTTGTCAATCTCACCGGTTTTGCTGAACACAAAGAGGTTAAACGTATGGTGTGGAAAATAGTAGTAAAACAGTATGAAAGCGGTAGCAGCAGTATGAAAGCAGTAGGTGTTTTATCAGTATGAGGAAAAAGGAACGGGGTCTGATGACCCACAAGTATAGGGGATCGCAACAGTCTTCGAGGGAAGTAAAACCCAAATTTATTGATTCGACACAAGGGAAGCCAAAGAATATCCATAAGACTTAACAACTGAGTTGTCAATTCAGCTGCACCTGAAAGTAGACTTGCTCGCAACAATTTATCAGTGGTAACAGTTTTATAGCAGCAGTAGAAATAAATAACAAAAGTAGCAAAATAGTAACAGAAGTAGCAATCACGGAAAACAGCAGTAGGGGAAGTACCGTAGTCATAGAGGGAATAGATGGACGAGCGTTGAAGATAATAATATAAAGCATCAAACATGTAAGAAACCATAGGCATGTGTTCTAATATAGTCATACGTTCTCGCAATGAGAAACTTGCACACCATCTTTTGTCCTACCAGCCCGTGGCAGCGGGGCCTCTAGGGAAACTACGGGTAATTAAGGTGCTCCTTTTAATAAAGCACCAGAGCAAAGCATTAACACTTCGTGAACACACGTGATCCTCACATCACAACCATCCTCTCCGGTTGTCCCAATTTTGTCACTTTGGGGCCTCGGGTTCCGGACAATGACATGTGTAAACAACTTGCAAATATGATCAAGGAACATAATTATACTCATGAAACAATAACATGTTCAGATATGATATCCTGGCACTTGGGCCCTAGTGACAAGCATTAAGCATAACAAGTTGCAACAACGATAGAAAACACTAACAATGGATACTAGGCACTATGACCTAACAATTTGGCATGATTACATGATCGATCTCATCCAATCCCTTCCATCCCTCTCAGCCTACAACGGTGTTTACTCACACATGGACGGGGAATCATGTATAGTTGATGGAGAAGAGGTGGTGGTGTCGATGGCGATTATCTCCTTCGAATCCCCATCCCGGCAGGGCGCTAGAACAAGAACTTCTTATCCCCGAATCGAGGTTTGGGGTGGCGGCGGTGCTCTGTTGTGTTTCTGTGGAATATGACGACCCCCTCGGTTTTTAGGTTACGGGCATATGTAGTCGAAAGGGGAGTCCGAGGGGGTGAGGGAGTGGATCACACCACCTGGCGGCATGGCCAAGGGGGGCGCCAGGGGGTGCTCTGCCCCCCTCCTGGCTCCTCTTCTGCCCCCTTCTGGCTCCCGGGGTCTTCTAGTGTTTTAGGACTAATGGGATCTTTTCTGGGCATTTTCCCGAAAGTTATTTTTTCTGCACAAAAACGAGACACAAAGGTAATTCTGCTGAAAACAACGTTCGTCCGTGTTAGTGGTATCCAAAACTCATAAGTTTAGAGGAAAACAATCAAAAAAGTGTTCGAAAAAGGAGATACGTTTTGGACGTATTAGGGTCCATAGTTCACTAGTGTGTCTCTCCGTGAAAGATAAATACATTTGTGGTGAACAAATTATAGCTGGGGAATTGACAGAAATGAAGGCTTCACCGTAGTGCATATGCAAGACACAAAGATTACTATGTGATTCATGCGGACATTACAACAAATACATAGACCGTCATCCAACTGCATCTATGTCTAATAATCCACCCTCCGAATATCATGCAAACAAACGTTGGGTATTAAGTTGCAAGCAACAGATTATCGCCGCAAGAAAAGTGTGTAATGTAAACAATGTAAACTAAGCAAAGTTGGGTATTAAGTTTCCGTCATGTTTCTGTCACTCGAGCACAGATGCAAAGGAGGGACGAACCCACTATCGAGCATAAATACTCCCTCTTGGAGTTACTAGCATCTACTTGGCCAGAGCATCTACTAATAACGGAGAGCATGCAAGATCATAAATAACATATGCATGAAGATAACATGATAGATTGATAATCACAAGACATAGCATTAAACATTCATCAGATCCCAACAAACACAACATGTAGCATTACATAAAAATGATTTCAATCATGTTAGGCAGCTCACAAGATATAAACATGAGGTACAAAGTGGAGATAACAACCATCTAGCTACTGTTATGGACCCATAGTCCAGGGATGAACTACTCACGCATCACTTCGGAGGAGAGCATGGTGGTGTAGACCCCTCCGGTGACGAATTCCCCTCCCGGCAGGGTGCCGGGGAGAGCTCTAGAACCCTCCCGATCTCGGGATGACGATGATGGCGGCCTCGGGTGTTTTTCGGGATGAAGTGGTATATCTTTAGGGTTTACGTCTCGGGGGGTATAAATAAGAGAAAGAGCAAAGGCGGTGGAGGCCGGGGGGCCCCACACCACCCCATGGCGCGGCCAGGGGGTTTGCCGCCCTATCGTGTGGGGCCCCTGAGGCCCCCCTCAGAGTCACTTCGGGAATTCTAAGACTTCCGGGCTTCGGATTTTCCAATTCCGAGAATATTTCCATAACAACTTTTCTGAAACTAAAAACAATAGAAAATAGGGAACTGGCTCTGTGGCATCTTGTCAATAGGTTAGTCCGGAAAATCGATAAAAATGACATAGAGTGTATAGCAAACATGTGGGAAACAATAAGAAAACAACATGGAACATCAAAAATCAAGGATACATTTAGCTCCCCCTTTCGCATACTTGACCCCGAGGGAGCCCTATGCCCCAGAATATCATCGAAGAAATATTCCGCCGCCGCCTTGGGGCGGAAAACAACAGAGAGAGAAAAGATCTCCAGCAGGGAGAAATCTGTCGGGGAAATTCCTCCCCGGAGAGCATAATCAACATCGTCATCGTCATCATCACCACCAGCACCATCACCCTCATCATCCACTTTCATCCCGCTTTAAGAATTAGGGGTCTGTATTGTTGTTCTACATTAGATCTCTCTCCGGTGTGGATTCCTTGTTAGTAGTTGATGCTTGTGAGATTTATCGGTGTTTACACTTTATCACCAGATTGTTATTATCCATTATATCACCTCTGATTATGATCCATATGATGTCTTGTGAGAAGTTCTTTTAGTTCTTGAGGACATGGGAGAAGTCATGATGTTAGTAGTGGAATTATGTTGAAGTAATATCTACACCCCCGTTAGGAGGAGTCATGATGTTAGGAGGATGCATTGTGTATTTGGCTACTATTGTGTGGTTGCCGGAGTGACAGAAACCTAAACCCCCGCTAGGAAACTAATTCACGAGGGAGTGTAGAATCCCGGAGTTTTAAGGTTGTGGTTAGATTTATCTTCATTACTTTCTTGCATTTGCGGATGCTTGCGAGGGGTATAATCACAAGTATGTATTAGTCCTAGTTGGGCGGTTCATTAGCATAGGTTCACCCACACAACACTTAACGAACCAATAAATATTAATCAACCGTATGAAACGAAAGCACTTGACAAAATTCCCATGTGTCCTCGAGAACGTTTGGTAATCATAAGTAGAACAACCGGCTTGTCCTTTGCTCTCAAAAGGATTGGGCCACTCGCTGCAATTATATTTACTATCTTTTATTTACTCGCACTTTATTTATCTACTTTATCAAAAACCACCAAAAATTTATTTGCTAGTGTTTACAGTGAATTCTTTATCCAACCTTCTTGTCAACACCTTCTGCTTCTCGTTGGGTTCGACACTCTTATTTATCGAAAGTACTACGATACACCCCCTGTACTTGTGGGTCATCAAGATTATATTCTGGCGCCGTTGCCGGGGAGTGAAGCGCTATTGGTAAGTGGAATTGGTAAGAGAAACTTTTACTGTGAGTGTTGTTTTTATTTCTGTCTGCTGCTTTATTTCAATATGGAGAATTCTTTTGGTTCTCTGTTTAGGGGTACTTCTACCATTACTGCTAGGGTACTAGGTGACCCGTTATCTGCTGAATTAGATCCTTATAAAATACCTATGAAAATTGTTTGAGGTGTTATGGATAACTGATATTATGAATATGGAACTGTCCATCCCGGTGATCATTTGCTCTTTATACATGAATTATGCGAGTTATTCAGGTGTGCAGATTTTACGATGGATCAAGTTAAAAGGAAATTACTCTCTTTATTGCTGAAAGGAAGAGCCGCTGAATGGTTTAAATTGCTGAAGAATCGTGAATCTAATGGATGGGAGGAAAGTGTTCCTCTCTTTTATTCGAAATTCTACCCTCCTAGTGAGATTCATAAAGACCGGAATCAATATGTAATTTCTGGCCTCATGATGGAGAGAGTATTGTCCAAGCTTGGGGGAAAGGAAGTTATTAATGCTCATATGTCCCATTCATGAGCTCCCGAGTAATATTGTTATCGATAATTTTTATGCAAGGCTTTCTCTTCATGATAAGGATTTATTGGATGCTTCTTGTTCTGGATCATTCACACGTATGAAGGATGAAGCTAAATAGGATCTTCTTGATCGTATTCAAGAAAAAACTGAAGGATGGGAGAATGAAAAAGGTAGAAAGTCAGGTATAAATTATGATTATGAATGCATTAAGGAATTTATGGGAACCGATGATTCCTATAATGTTAGTGTTGTTTGTGGTCTTGATTCTCAAATCTTTGCAAACTGTCTTAAAGCTTTTGCGTCTAATCTTGATATTCCTAAAAGGAGTATCACAAGTACCATGCACCTTATAAATATATTGTTCCTGCTAGAAATATAGAAGTGCATGCTATTAATCCTCCTGTGCCTGAGCCTTATATTGAGAAAATGCCTTTCCCTGCTAAGGTGAAAGAACACTCTATTGTAGCTAGTGTGGTTAATAAGAGCATAAAGAAATCTATTGAACCCGATGAACAAATAACTGTTGAACATGTTGTACCAGTAGTGAAAGACCTTATTTGTGGAAATGTAGAGAATGAACATATTGCCTTTTGTGAGGATGCTTCTAATATTGTCTCACATCCAAATAGACCTAAGAAAACTAGTGATCCTGTGCTTTCTGTTAAGATTGGTGATCATTGCTATTATGGTTTGTGTGACATTGGTGCAAGTTCTAGTGTTATTAATTATGAGCTTTATAAAGAAATTATGCATGAAATTGGCTCTTGTGAGCTTGAGGATATTGATGTGGTTATTCGGCTTGCTAATAGATAAACTATCTTTCCGATTGGTATTGTTAGAGATGTGGAAGTTTTATGTGGTAAAACTAAATATCCCACTGATTTTCTAGTACTTGGTAAGGCCGCTAGTAAAACTTGTCCTATTATTTTTGGTAGACCTTTCTTGAACACTTGTGGTGGTATTATAGATTGTAGGAAGGAGAAGATATTGGCTAAATTTGATGGAAAATCTTATGAGTTCAATTTCTCCAAATTTGCTAGAGCACCTTATGAATCTTAATTTCCCAATGAGAATTTTAGAGATGAAAAGCTTGCCTCTATTTCTCTTGCTCCTAACAATGCTTTGCGGAAATATATGGAGGACCATGAAAGTGAGGTCTTTATGGAAGAGAGAAATGAGACCGACGATATTCTTCTTCGTCAATCGGTGATACTGAAACATAATTTACCTGTGGAAGACTTGGGTACCACCTTACCACCCATGGAGGATCCTGTTTTTGATTTAAAACCTTTTCCAGATGATCTTAAATATGCTTATATTGATGATAATAAAATATATCATGTTATTATTAGTGCTAAACTTTCAGGTGAAGAAGAGGAAAGATTATTGGGAATATTGAGGAAACACATGGAGCTATTGGATATACTCTTGATGATTTGAAGGGGATTTCTCCCTCTATATGTCAGCGTGTTATTAATATTGAACCTAATGCAAAGCTAGTAGTTGAATATCAACGTCGTTTAATTCCTAAGATGAAGGAAGTGGTAAGAAATGAGGTATTGAAACTCCTTGATGTTGGTATTATTTTTCCTATTGCTGATAGTAGATGGGTGAGCCCTGTGCATTGTGTCCCTAGGAAGGGAGGAATGACTGTTGTGCCTAATGAAAATAATGAGCTTATTCCTCAAAGAGTAGTTGTTGGTTATAGAATGTGCATTGATTTTAGCAAAGTTAACAAGGTTACTAAGAAATATCATTATACTTTGCCTTTTATTGATCAAACGTTAGAGAGGTTTTCTAAGAAAACTCATTTTTGCTTTCTTGATGGTTATTCTGAGTTTTCTCAAATTGCTGTTAGGAAGCAAGATCAAGACAAAACAACCTTTACTTGTCCTTATGGTACTTATGCTTATAGACGTATGCCTTTTGGTTTGTGTAATGCTCCTGCAACGTTTCAGAGATGCATGCTGCTATTTTTCATGGTTCTTGTGAAGAAATTGTGGAAGTGTTCATGGACGATTTCTTCGTCAATGGAACTTCTTTTGATAATTGCTTGCACAACCTTGATAAAGTTTTGCACAGAAGTGAGGAAACTAATCTTGTTCTTTATTGGGAGAAATGCCACTTTATGGTGAATGAAGGAATTGTTCTTGGACATAAAATTTCTGAAAGAGGTATTAAAGTTGATAGAGCTAAAGTGGAAGCAATAGAGAAAATGCCTTGTCCCAGGGATGTTAAAGGTATTCGTAGTGTTCTTGGTCATGCTGGTTTTTATAGGAGGTTTATTAAAGATTTCTCTAAAAATATCAAAGCCTCTTACTAATCTTCTTAAAAAAGATGTACCTTTTGTTTTTGATGATTATTGTAAGGAAGCTTTTGAAACTTTAAAGAAGGCTTTAACTACTGCTCCTATTATTCAACCACCTGATTGGAATTTACCTTTTGAAATTATGTGTGATGCTAGTGATTTTGCTCTAGGTGTTGTTCTTGGACAACGAGTAGATAAGAAGTTGAATGTTATTCATTATGCTAGTAAGAATCTTGATGCTGCTCAAAAGAATAATGCTACTACTGAAAAAGAGTTCTTAGCTGTGGTTTTTGCTTGTGATAAGTTTATACCTTATATTTTTTATTCGAAAGTTACTATTCATACTGATCATGCTGCTATTAGATACATTATGGAAAAGAAATACACTAATCCTAGGATTATTAGATGGGTGTTTCTTTTACAAGAGTTTGATTTGCATACTGTGGATAGGAAGGGTGCTGAAAATCCTTTTGCTGATAACTTTTCTAGATTGGAAAACATTTCTTTTGACCCTATTCCTATTAATGATAGTTTTCCAAATAAATAGTTGGCTGCAATAAAGGTAAACTCCCAAGATATTCCATGGTATGTTGTTTATGCTAACTTTATTGTTTCCAAGTATCTGCCTCCAACATTTACAGCTCAACAAAGAAGAAAATTCTTTTATGATTTGAGCCATTATTTTTGGGATGACCCACACTTATATAAAGAAGGAGTAGATGGTATTATGAGAAGATGTGTTCCAGATCATGAACAACGTGAAATATTGAAAAAGTGCCATGGTAGTGCTTATGGAGGACATCACGCTAGAGATAGAACCGCACAGAAGGTTCTACAATCAGGTTTCTATTGGCCTACTCTCTTTAAAGATGCACATAAATTTATTTTATCTTGTGATGAATGTCAAAGAGTTGGTAATATTTCTAGACGTAATGAAATGCTTATGAGTTATTCTCTTGTTATTGAACCTTTTGATTGTTGGGGATTTGACTTTATGGGCCCTTTTCCTCCTTCGAATGGGTACACTCATATTATTGTTGTTGTTGATTATGTTACTAAGTGGGTAGAAGCTATACCGACAAAAAGTGCTGATGGTGAGTGATACGTCATAAATGTATCCTTAATTTCTAATGTTCCATGTTGTTTCACACATGTTTTCTATACACTTTATGTCATTTTTATCGATTTCCCGAGACTAACCTATTGACAAAATGCCACAGAGCCAGTTCCTGTTTTCTGCTGTTTTTAGTTTCAGAAAAGTGTTCTGGAAATATTCTCGGAATTGGAAGATTCAAAAGCCAGAAGTCTTAGAAGTCCCAGAGAGTCCACAGAGTCCCGAAGAGAACCGGAGGGGTGCCCGGGAGCCACCAGACCATAGGGAGGCGCGGTTCCCCCTCTGGCCGCGCCAAGGGGTGGTGTGGGCCCCCTGGCCACCCCCGACATCGCCCTTTCGCCTATTTATTCCCCCCAAGGCATAAACCCTAGATCAATCGGCCTTTTCCACCAAAAACATTCATAGCTCCTCTGCCGCCACCGACAAGTTTCGGGGGACAGAAATCTCTATTCTCGCACCCTGTCGGACGGGGAAGTGCCCCCGGAGCCATCTCCATCGACTTCACCGCCATCTTCATCGCCGTTGTTGTCTCCTATGATGAGGAGGGAGTAGTTCTCCCCCAGGGCTAAGGGTGTTGGGGGAAAGATAACCTGGTACCCCTAAGGACGAAGAAAATATGACCAGCCAGAAGCGAGACCCGGCCAGGAGGCAAAGCCTGGTCTGGGGGTAACTCAGCTTTGGAAGATGCTATAGAAGGAAGATTCTGGAAGACCCGGAAACCTTGTACAAGTTGGAGACTCAAGACTTGGAGGTCACGCAGGGGACCTAGATTAGGACTCTTAATATGGTATGACCCAGTTTTTATCTTGTACGACCAGGAGACCAGCCGCCCATATAAGCAGGCTCCTAGGTCATAGAGAGAGAGAGATTTCGGGTAGAAACCCTAAATTCCAGGTCTCGGCGAGAGTCAGCACGAGCCAAATTCCAGGTCTCGGCGAGAGTCGGCCAAATTCCAGGTCTCAGCGAGAGTCAGCACGAGCCAAATTCCAGGTCTCGGCGAGAGTCAGCACGAGCCAAATTCCAGGTCTCGGCGAGAGTCAGCACGAGCCAAATTCCAGGTCTCGGCGAGAGTCGGCCAAATTCCAGGTCTCGGCGAGAGTCAGCCCGAGCCAAATTCCAGGTCTCGGCGAGAGTCAGCACGAGCTAAATTCCAGGTCTCGGCGAGAGTCGGCCAAATTCCAGGTCTCGGCGAGAGTCAGCCCGAGCTAAATTCCAGGTCTCGGCGACATTGCAGTCCGAGCCTCTAGATCGATTGCTAATAAGATCCCAGCTGGAAGTAAGCTATTATCTCCCATGGAGAGGTCGAACCAGGATAATCCTTGTGTACAAGACAAAGAGATCTAAGAACCCTAGCAATATCGCCTGATATCGAGCATCTAGTGTAATCCCAGAATTGAGTTATTGTATCAAGATTGGAGACTCGGCGACTTTGATTGCCGGCTACCAGATCGAATTGCATCATGTTTTCCTCTGAGCTAAACCCTCTCCCAAACGCCTGTGTCGTCTTGCCCCAAGATCAGTTACCCCCGGTAACGTCTGCCGTGATTATCCCACGACAGTTGGCGCCCACCGTGGGGCCCACGTCCAAGGGTGTTTACATCACGGGAGAAGCTCGGGAGAACATGAAGAACCTCATCATCGGCGAGATCTACATCAACCCCGAAGGAGAGAAGATGGTGAACGATTTTGGCTGGGGGCCAGAGTCGGATCTGCTCGAATCCGGATCTGTCATCACAATCGGCCGGGTCAACATCCTCATCGGCATGGTACATACGTCTGGTTCAATCCCCGATGATTTTGAGTATGATTCTATATCAGCTTAGCCCAAGAGTGCTGCGCAACTTCGGTTAGCATGGCCCGGAGCGCTTCGCAAAAATTTATATCAGCTTAGCCCAAGAGTGCTGCGCAACTTCGGTTAGCATGGCCCGGAGCGCTTCGCAAAAATTTATATCAGCTTAGCCCAAGAGTGCTGCGCAACTTCGGTTAGCATGGCCCGGAGCGCTTCGCAAAAATTTATATCAGCTTAGCCCAAGAGTGTTGCGCAACTTCGGTTAGCATGGCTCGGAGCGCTTCGCAAAAATTTATATCAGCTTAGCCCAAGAGTGCTGCGCAACTTCGGTTAGCATGGCCCGGAGTGCTTCGCAAAAATTTATATCAGCTTAGCCCAAGAGTGCTGCGCAACTTCGGTTAGCATGGCCCGGAGCGCTTCGCAAAAATTTATATTAGCTTAGCCCAAGAGTGCTGTGCAACTTCGGTTAGCATGGCCCGGAGCGCTTCGCAAAAATTTATATTAGCTTGGCCCGAGAGTGCTTCGCAATATTGTAAAATATTCTATTAATATTAGCTTAGCCCAAGAGTGCTGCGCAACTTCGGTTAGCATGGCCCGGAGCGCTTCGCAAAAATTTATATTAGCTTGGCCCGAGAGTGCTTCGCAATATTGAGAAATATCCTATTAGTATAAGCTTAGTCCAAGAGTGCTTCACAACTTCGGTTAGTGTTGCCCAAAGAGTTCTTGGCAACAGTATGTGGATCAATGTGGTAATGTTGCACAATTAAGCCTTTACTTTATAAACATTGATCCGGGTCTTGGGGGCTCTTACTTGAATAGTTTGTAGCTGCAATCCTAAGACCTGGCTTTTATGCCGCCAGTATAATCCTTGCCTATCTTGCTTAAGCTCGATGTGACTCGCACTTATATGGCCTGTTTGCTCTCCTGTAATCTCAATCAGTTATGATGCCCATGGGGACTTAACTGACCCTGTTTTTCAGAGTGAGTTCAGCAGTGATAATCCATGCGAAAGCCGGCTTACAGTTAAAGGTTTGCAAAAGAGTCATCTAAACCATCGACATATTGAGAGGACCCACCTCGGTAACCTGGAGGCATAAGAACCCAGGAAGAAACATGATTTATGGGATGTTATTGAGATAAACCTGGAGGCGTATGAACCCAGGAAGAATAACCGGGTTTTATCCTTTTATATATTATTTGTCTTATTTCGGGAGTTTAACCTGGATGATCGAGCTTGCTGCTTCACCTGAAACATGACGCCTAAAATCAAGATCATGAAGGAGAACAAGACCAGCTCGAATCCAGCTTAAACTTGGGGGCTACTGTTGGGGGAAAGATAACCTGGTACCCCTAAGGACGAAGAAAATATGACCAGCCAGAAGCGAGACCCGGCCAGGAGGCAAAGCCTGGTCTGGGGGTAACTCAGCTTTGGAAGATGCTATGGAAGGAAGATTCTGGAAGACCCGGAAACCTTGTGCAAGTTGGAGACTCAAGACTTGGAGGTCACGCAGGGGACCTAGATTAGGACTCTTAATATGGTATGACCCAGTTTTTATCTTGTACGACCAGGAGACCAGCCGCCCATATAAGCAGGCTCCTAGGTCATAGAGAGTGTAACATCCCAAGTCTGAAAAATAGCCTTTAGAATGTTTGCTCTATGTTATTTTATGTTTTGCATCATGGCATCATGTTGGTTGAAATTGTTTTGCTTGTTTTCCTTTTGTTTTCCTCTGTTTTCATTTGTTTTCCAACTGTTTTCAGTTGTTTTCCTTTGTTTTCTATTTGAATTTCAAACCAAAATTCAAACCTTTTGTTTCATCCTTGTGATGTTACAATTTCTAAAATGATATTTCAAAATAAAACAATCATATGTTTCCATTAAAGTGTGATCTCAAAACTGTTGTTTTGTTTCTATAAAAATGCATCCAATAACCAAACCCTTTTCAAATTCAATTAATTTCCAAATCAACAACCCTTTTGAAAGTTATGAAAAATTGCAAAACAAATCAATCATTTGTTTCCAATTATTCCATAATGATCAACTTCTAAAATAGTGGCTTAAATCAATTCATTAATTCCAAATTGCATTCTAAGTCAAATCAAAAACATCAAACAGCACCCATTTTTCAACTTGTGAAAATCAACAAAACATTCTAATCCTTTTTGTTCTAATTAAACAATAGGGTTCCCCCCTATTGAGTTCTTGTTTTCAATAAAATCTTCTAATCCAAAATTCATTCCAATGAGAACCCATTTACAAACAGCATTTTTATTTTGAATTTTTGGAAAACCAAAACTTGGCAAGTGTTGCTAATACAAGAAAGAGATTTTACAAATTTTTTCCCTAAAAATTTCTCACCCAAAAAACCCCCTTTCTCTTTCTTTTCCAATTCAGCAAAAAAAACAATTGGAACAAATTAATAAACCTAACATCTAATAAGAGGGAGAGAGAGAGGCCCAATTTCTCCCCCCAAGCCCACATCCCTCGCAGCCCAATACCCTTTCCCAGTCGTCTTCTTCGTACGGACTCCATCCAGGGGGCACACGTCGGCAGAGCAGATACAGGCAACGGTGATCCCCTCCTCCACCTTCCCCTTAAAGCTATCCGGTGCCCTAGCTCTCCCCCTCAACCCTAGCTTTCTTCCTTCTCCCTCTCCTTCCTCTCCCCAGCCGCCATCTCTCCTCCCACCTCCAATTACTTCTCTGTATTTTGTTGTCTGAACCTGCACCCACCAAAACAGCCCCCTTCCGCCGGTGATCGCCGGGGCTAGGGACTCCCACCGCCGTGTTTGGGGCCGGGAATGGAAACTCCTCGGCCCCCTCTTCCTCCTCCACCTCTCGGCGAGGGCCGAGGAGCCCTGGAGCTCCGCCGCCGTCGCCTCCCATCGCCCCTGCCTGCTGCTCGACGTGCTGCACTGAATCCGCCCCGACCCCTCCTTCCTCGATGGCCTCTCGGGTGAGTTCCCCTCCGCTCGCCTCCCTTCCCCTCGGTCGCCTCCTCCCACTCCCCACGGCCGCATCCCCTCCACCACGGCGCCCTCAGGCGCGAGCAACCGCAGCGATCGCTGCCATCGCTGTAGTTACAGGAGACATCGATCAAGTTTCAGTTAATTTCAGAAACCATCCGCAGGCCACACCTCTTACCCCCCCCCCAGTACCCCCTTTCCATCACCAACTCAAGCAGTAGCCCACTGGTTCTGTTCCCCCAGCGTAGCAGGAGGTGCAGGGATCAAATCCCACCCCCTGCACAATTAAAAACATTTTTGTTTTGCAATGTTTTGGTCACATAACTTATAGGAAATCACAACTAGACCCCTGAAATAATTTTTCCTAAGTCCCTAATGGGTTAAAAATGGCAGATTTGCACTATATTTTGTAAATTGCATAATAAAATCATTTTAACTCCAAATCCAACATTTTTGATATGTTTTCAATACCAAATTAAATGTTCTATCCAAATATAAAATTTGTTTACTGTTTTGAATATTTTAAATTTGTGCAATTTTTGAAAACTTGTCAAATTCACTTAAAATTGCAAAATTCATAACTTGAGCATAAAAATTCCAAATTTCACAAACCAAATATGTTTTCCAATCAATTTTTCATGTACTTTCCAAATATAAATTTTGTTTGCTGTTTTGGATAATTTAAATTGCTGAAAACAACTGTTTCTTATTTATTGCATTTAAAATTGCCAAAATAATAACTTGCTCATTTTAAATCCAATTTCCACAAATGAAATATGTTTTCCATGCAAAATTAAACCCTCTTTCCAAATATAAACTTTGTTTTCTGTTTTTAATAATTAAAATTGGTTAAATAATTTAAACCTTGTTTAATTCATTTAATATTGCTAAATTTATAACTTGATCAAATTAAAATCTTTTGGGGCATATAAAATATGTTTTCCAACCACAAAAGCATAAGCTTTTCAAATATGAATTTGGTTTAGTGTTTTGAACAAATAAAAATTCAAATAAGTTCATGTTTGCATTAAATTCATTTAATTCTTGCTTAAACTTGTTTAATTCCTAAATGATTTATTTGAAATCCTTTTTCAATAAGTGAAACATGTATTCCAACTAAAATCTTGTTTTCTTTTCAAATATAAACTTTGTTATCTATTTTGAACAATTTAACTTGATGAAAACAACAAATGCTTGTGTGGCACCTTTAAGAACCCAAAATTCCCAAAACTTAATGAATGAATTTCTAAACTTGGTAACCCTTATTTCCAATTGCTTCTATTGTTGTTATTTTGCTGTTTTCCTCATCCATGCATCATGCTAATCAACTTTCATATGATGATTAGTTGTAAAACAATTAATTCAACCATAATTCATGGGCTTTCCATATGCAATCCAATTGCATATGGGTCCATTTAATCCTGTTTCTATCTTGTCAACTAGTTTATTTTGATGCAACCATTAACTTGACATGCATCATATTTGATTGTGCACAATGCCATGATAATGATTGTTTATATTTCTGCCTTGTTTGTTTGCTTCTTCTCGGATACACGACGACGTTGAGACCGACGATACTTACGACACCCCTTCTAAGGAGTTAGCTCAGTACCAGGCTACTGGGTTTTGCAGGCAAGTTATCACTCACATGAACCATTGTGTTCCTTTCAACATCGGTTACCGATACTTTCCGTTGTCTATTCTGCTAGCCCTATGGTTAGTTGCTTCTGTTACGAACCTATCACATGAATCCCTTAACCCTGATATTGCCTCACCTCCATACCTATAACCTTTTGCTTGAGCCCGTGTCTTACTAGCATGCTTAGGTTGTTTTGCTCGAGTCTGTTACCCGTTACTTTCTGTTACTAGATTACTTTATGTTCTGGGGGCTCGATGTTAATCAATCAATCATGCTAATGTTATATGCTAAATAATAAATTTGATGATAAGGCACCGGCAGGAGGCCCTTTGTGGTTTTGAGGCCTGCTAGTGTCGACCCTAATAGGAAAAGGGTCTTGTCTACTGATCCATGATGAGCGCACTACCCGCATGTGGGAAGCGAGTATGGGCGCCCCCCCTCAATTTGACTCGATTCGCATCTCGTCCAAATCGCCTCATTTAGTTCGGGTTTTCCATTTGCTGCATGCATGATCTTGCGAGCCCTTGGTACCCGGGTGGAACTTTCGTAGTCGGCATATAGGGGGACACGGTCTTAGAGTGCTATGATGGTCCATTTTCTTCTGGGCTTGATTAGCCGTGCGCCCAAGGTGCTTTGGGCTTGATGCGAAGAAGAGTTGAGTTGTGTAGAGTACCTCGCTTGGTGGGTTAGCTCCCCATCTGGCGGGTTATTCTTGCGTGTACGGCTAAATTGGTGCAACCCTACAGGGATAATCTTCTCGAGAAGCCGTGTTTTCCGCGGTTATGGATTACTTGGTGAAAGTACTGGCTAACAAGTACTCAGGACAACTTAAACCTAATGATTACAACCTTACACCCAATGATTAACAACTTTACTAGTAATAGGCTTATTGACACCATAATCTGAACCATCATAATTTCAACTGTGTGAGTTATCCTCGGATTGCTTCTTCGGATAAGGGGCGAGATCCAGGATGGGTTTGTTTGAAGTTATCTTTCAGTTGGTTACAATACTCGATCTTATCTCTTTCTGTTAGCTGGAAGTTGTAGTTCTCTGTAGTTGGTTAGCGCAGCCAGTTGCAGCAGCTTTTATATCCCCTTCCTTCCGTTGAACCCAAAGCATCTGTGCTTGGTGTTGACGGGTTACACTTTGGTGAACTGTGAGTCTTGCTTGCCAGTACGTTTATGTACTGACCCCTTTGGGGCTGTGGTTTCCGCAGACCTACGTTTCCGAGGATCTACATGGTGGCTACTACGTGAAGTTTGACGAGACTGCTGACGAGTAGATAGCGGACCCGGGCAGGATCCGAGACTTTGTGGATGGGCTCCGTCTGTTTGTTCCCGGCCTCTTAGGCCTATTTGGTTCTTGTCTGTACTCAGACATGTTGAATGCTTCCGCTGTATTGTAACGATGTATTGTTGGGGCATGTGCCCTCTATATGATTGTATTTGCTATCTCTGCTCTAATGAGAGCCATTTGCAGCTTATTTCAATCTTTTGTGTCGTAGAGATCTGTTGTGATATCACTTGTTAAACGCCGTTGACGTACCATGTGTGTATGGTTTGAAGTACGTCGACGGAAGTGCCTTTGATCTCTAGTGGATAGTTTACATCGACGATGGAATAGCAGGGCTTGTGTTGTCGCGCATAAGCGCATGCCTACCAGGAAGCTGGGACGTGGGAGCAGTTATGCCCCATAATCCAAGCATCTGCTATCCAGTTCGTACGGTGAGTATCCCCTAGAAATCAGGGTGCGACAAATGGTATCAGAGCCTGTCTGCCTGTAGGATCCCTTTTTACTGGTCGCAGTTGAGTCTAGAACTATTTTGTAGCTATATAGGAAAAATGAAACGTGAGAGTAGGAATTCTGTTCTTTTTCTTCTTTCCCCACCCACCCTCCCTTTTCTGGTAAGGAAGTGCAACGTTGTTTTCCCTTCTCATCTAAACTTTCAAGTTAGGATTTCACGAATCCTGGTTTCTCTAGGATGGTTATATCTACTAGACCATAGGAATGGAGGTGGTTGTGACATGATTTATCATGTTGCCTACTCATGATTGAGAACGGAGGCGTGTAAGCCCCGGAAGCAGATCCTCTATTCCTTAAGCAGTAGATATTGATCCTTTAGAAGCCCGGATGGGTTTTTCCATAGTACCTTAGGAGTTTTGTTCTCGTTTTTCCCGGTGTTGCTTCGTTATCCTGTTTTTCTCAACATCCTTTTCGTCCGTTGAAATCTTGTTGTTGTTTTCCACTTCAAATCTTCTACCGGCGTATAATCAAAACTTCCTCGTAAACTCTTATCCAGTTAAAGTGTTATTTGATACCGGAGCATCACATTCCTTTGTGTCAACAATATTTTCCACAACATACAACCTAATTCTGGTTCCACTAAGCAATCAAATCTCTGTTCACTCCCCGGGATCTCAAATGTTGACTTCCAAGATAAGTAAGAACAATCCAATAATAATGGGAGGCCACATATTCCTCGTTACTCTCATGTTGATGATTCTGACATTGATGTTATTCTTGGTGTTGCACTGATGTCAATAACTCTGTTCCACCATTCTAGCCAGATAATCTATTCCCCAAATGAGTCAAGTTCTGTTCAACTATACACCCTCAATACAAAACCTCTCCCTTTACTTGAAAATGTTCCGGTGGTTTGCAAATTCCCTGACGTCTATCCAAGGTGCACGATGTGTTTCACGTATCACAGCTCAAGAGAATCTTCCCAAGAAGTATCCGGACCTTTTCTTTTCACAGTAGGAATCTCGGGGCGCGATTCCTTCAAGGGGGGGGGGCGTTTTGTAACATACCAAGTCTGAAAAATAGCCTTTAGAATGTTTGCTCTCTGTTATTTTATGTTTTGCATCATGGCATCATGTTGGTTGAAATTGTTTTGCTTGTTTTCCTTTTGTTTTCCTCTGTTTTCATTTGTTTTCCAACTGTTTTCAGTTGTTTTCCTTTGTTTTCTATTTGAACTTCAAACCAAAATTCAAACCTTTTGTTTCATCCTTGTGATGTTACAATTTCTAAAATGATATTTCAAAATAAAACAATCATATGTTTCCATTAAAGTGTGATCTCAAAACTGTTGTTTTGTTTCTATAAAAATGCATCCAATAACCAAACCCTTTTCAAATTCAATTAATTTCCAAATCAACAACCCTTTTGAAAGTTATGAAAAATTGCAAAACAAATCAATCATTTGTTTCCAATTATTCCATAATGATCAACTTCTAAAATAGTGGCTTAAATCAATTCATTAATTCCAAATTGCATTCTAAGTCAAATCAAAAACATCAAACAGCACCCATTTTTCAACTTGTGAAAATCAACAAAACATTCTAATCCTTTTTGTTCTAATTAAACAATAGGGTTCCCCCCTATTGAGTTCTTGTTTTCAATAAAATCTTCTAATCCAAAATTCATTCCAATGAGAACCCATTTACAAACAGCACTTTTATTTTGAATTTTTGGAAAACCAAAACTTGGCAAGTGTTGCTAATACAAGAAAGAGATTTTACAAATTTTTTCCCTAAAAATTTCTCACCCAAAAAACCCCCTTTCTCTTTCTTTTCCAATTCAGCAAAAAAAAAACAATTGGAACAAATTAATAAACCTAACAGCTAATAAGAGGGAGAGAGAGAGAGGCCCAATTTCTCCCCCCAAGCCCACATCCCTCGCAGCCCAATACCCTTTCCCAGTCGTCTTCTTCGTACGGACTCCATCCAGGGGGCACACGTCGGCAGAGCAGATACAGGCAATGGTGATCCCCTCCTCCACCTTCCCCTTAAAGCTATCCGGTGCCCTAGCTCTCCCCCTCAACCCTAGCTTTCTTCCTTCTCCCTCTCCTTCCTCTCCCCAGCCGCCATCTCTCCTCCCACCTCCAATTCCTTCTCTGTATTTTGTTGTCTGAACCTGCACCCACCAAAACAGCCCCCTTCCGCCGGTGATCGCCGGGGCTAGGGACTCCCACCGCCGTGTTTGGGGCCGGGAATGGAAACTCCTCGGCCCCCTCTTCCTCCTCCACCTCTCGGCGAGGGCCGAGGAGCCCTGGAGCTCCGCCGCCGTCGCCTCCCATCGCCCCTGCCTGCTGCTCGACGTGCTGCACTGAATCCGCCCCGACCCCTCCTTCCTCGATGGCCTCTCGGGTGAGTTCCCCTCCGCTCGCCTCCCTTCCCCTCGGTCGCCTCCTCCCACTCCCCACGGCCGCATCCCCTCCACCACGGCGCCCTCAGGCGCGAGCAACCGCAGCGATCGCTGCCATCGCTGTAGTTACAGGAGACATCGATCAAGTTTCAGTTAATTTCAGAAACCATCCGCAGGCCACACCTCTTACCCCCCCAGTACCCCCTTTCCATCACCAACTCAAGCAGTAGCCCACTGGTTCTGTTCCCCCAGCGTAGCAGGAGGTGCAGGGATCAAATCCCACCCCCTGCACAATTAAAAACATTTTTGTTTTGCAATGTTTTGGTCACATAACTTATAGGAAATCACAACTAGACCCCTGGTAATTAATCTAGACCCCTGAAATAATTTTTCCTAAGTCCCTAATGGGTTAAAAATGGCAGATTTGCACTATATTTTGTAAATTGCATAATAAAATCATTTTAACTCCAAATCCAACATTTTTGATATGTTTCCAATACCAAATTAAATGTTCTATCCAAATATAAAATTTGTTTACTGTTTTGAATATTTTAAATTTGTGCAATTTTTGAAAACTTGTCAAATTCACTTAAAATTGCAAAATTCATAACTTGAGCATAAAAATTCCAAATTTCACAAACCAAATATGTTTTCCAATCAATTTTTCATGTACTTTCCAAATATAAATTTTGTTTGCTGTTTTGGATAATTTAAATTGCTGAAAACAACTGTTTCTTATTTATTGCATTTAAAATTGCCAAAATAATAACTTGCTCATTTTAAATCCAATTTCCACAAATGAAATATGTTTTCCATGCAAAATTAAACCCTCTTTCCAAATATAAACTTTGTTTTCTGTTTTGAATAATTAAAATTGGTTAAATAATTTAAACCTTGTTTAATTCATTTAATATTGCTAAATTTATAACTTGATCAAATTAAAATCTTTTGGGGCATATAAAATATGTTTTCCAACCAAAAAAGCATAAGCTTTTCAAATATGAATTTGGTTTAGTGTTTTGAACAAATAAAAATTCAAATAAGTTCATGTTTGCATTAAATTCATTTAATTCTTGCTTAAACTTGTTTAATTCCTAAATGATTTATTTGAAATCCTTTTTCAATAAGTGAAACATGTATTCCAACTAAAATCTTGTTTTCTTTTCAAATATAAACTTTGTTATCTATTTTGAACAATTTAACTTGATGAAAACAACAAATGCTTGTGTGGCACCTTTAAGAACCCAAAATTCCCAAAACTTAATGAATGAATTTCTAAACTTGGTAACCCTTATTTCCAATTGCTTCTATTGTTGTTATTTTGCTGTTTTCCTCATCCATGCATCATGCTAATCAACTTTCATATGATGATTAGTTGTAAAACAATTAATTCAACCATAATTCATGGGCTTTCCATATGCAATCCAATTGCATATGGGTCCATTTAATCCTGTTTCTATCTTGTCAACTAGTTTATTTTGATGCAACCATTAACTTGACATGCATCATATTTGATTGTGCACAATGCCATGATAATGATTGTTTATATTTCTGCCTTGTTTGTTTGCTTCTTCTCGGATACACGACGACGTTGAGACCGACGATACTTACGACACCCCTTCTAAGGAGTTAGCTCAGTACCAGGCTACTGGGTTTTGCAGGCAAGTTATCACTCACATGAACCATTGTGTTCCTTTCAACATCGGTTACCGATACTTTCCGTTGTCTATTCTGCTAGCCCTATGATTAGTTGCTTCTGTTATGAACCTATCACATGAATCCTTTAACCCTGATATTGCCTCACCTCCATACCTATAACCTTTTGCTTGAGCCCGTGTCTTACTAGCATGCTTAGGTTGTTTTGCTCGAGTCTGTTACCCGTTACTTTCCGTTACTAGATTACTTTTATGTTCTGGGGGCTCGATGTTAATCAATCAATCATGCTAATGTTATATGCTAAATAATAAATTTGATGATAAGGCACCGGCAGGAGGCCCTTTGTGGTTTTGAGGCCTGCTAGTGTCGACCCTAATAGGAAAAGGGTCTTGTCTACTGATCCATGATGAGCGCACTACCCGCATGTGGGAAGCGAGTATGGGCGCCCCCCCTCAATTTGACTCGATTCGCATCTCGTCCAAATCGCCTCATTTAGTTCGGGTTTTCCATTTGCTGCATGCATGATCTTGCGAGCCCTTGGTACCCGGGTGGAACTTTCGTAGTCGGCATATAGGGGGACACGGTCTTAGAGTGCTATGATGGTCCATTTTCTTCTGGGCTTGATTAGCCGTGCGCCCAAGGTGCTTTGGGCTTGATGCGAAGAAGAGTTGAGTTGTGTAGAGTACCTCGCTTGGTGGGTTAGCTCCCCATCTGGCGGGTTATTCTTGCGTGTACGGCTAAATTGGTGCAACCCTACAGGGATAATCTTCTCGAGAAGCCGTGTTTTCCGCGGTTATGGATTACTTGGTGAAAGTACTGGCTAACAAGTACTCAGGACAACTTAAACCTAATGATTAACAACCTTACACCCAATGATTAACAACTTGACTAGTAATAGGCTTATTGACACCATAATCTGAACCATCATAATTTCAACTGTGTGAGTTATCCTCGGATTGCTTCTTCGGATAAGGGGCGAGATCCAGGATGGGTTTGTTTGAAGTTATCTTTCAGTTGGTTACAATACTCGATCTTATCTTCTTTCTGTTAGCTGGAAGTTGTAGTTCTCTGTAGTTGGTTAGCGCAGCCAGTTGCAGCAGCTTTTATATCCCCTTCCTTCCGTTGAACCCAAAGCATCTGTGCTTGGTGTTGACGGGTTACACTTTGGTGAACTGTGAGTCTTGCTTGCCAGTACGTTTATGTACTGACCCCTTTGGGGCTGTGGTTTCCGCAGACCTACGTTTCCGAGGATCTACATGGTGGCTACTACGTGAAGTTTGACGAGACTGCTGACGAGTAGATAGCGGACCCGGGCAGGATCCGAGACTTCGTGGATGGGCTCCGTCTGTTTGTTCCCGGCCTCTTAGGCCTATTTGGTTCTTGTCTGTACTCAGACATGTTGAATGCTTCCGCTGTATTGTAACGATGTATTGTTGGGGCATGTGCCCTCTGAATGATTGTATTTGCTATCTCTGCTCTAATGAGAGCCATTTGCAGCTTATTTCAATCTTTTGTGTCGTAGAGATCTGTTGTGATATCACTTGTTAAACGCCGTTGACGTACCATGTGTGTATGGTTTGAAGTACGTCGACGGAAGTGCCTTTGATCTCTAGTGGATAGTTTACATCGACGATGGAATAGCAGGGCTTGTGTTGTCGCGCATAAGCGCAGGCCTACCAGGAAGCTGGGACGTGGGAGCAGTTATGCCCCATAATCCAAGCATCTGCTATCCAGTTCGTACGGTGAGTATCCCCTAGAAATCAGGGTGCGACAGAGAGAGAGAGATTTCGGGTAGAAACCCTAAATTCCAGGTCTCGGCGAGAGTCAGCACGAGCCAAATTCCAGGTCTCGGCGAGAGTCGGCCAAATTCCAGGTCTCAGCGAGAGTCAGCACGAGCCAAATTCCAGGTCTCGGCGAGAGTCAGCACGAGCCAAATTCCAGGTCTCGGCGAGAGTCAGCACGAGCCAAATTCCAGGTCTCGGCGAGAGTCGGCCAAATTCCAGGTCTCGGCGAGAGTCAGCCCGAGCCAAATTCCAGGTCTCGGCGAGAGTCAGCA
Organism: Alopecurus myosuroides; assembly: GCA_028641055.1. Classification (NCBI taxonomy): domain Eukaryota; kingdom Viridiplantae; phylum Streptophyta; class Magnoliopsida; order Poales; family Poaceae; genus Alopecurus; species Alopecurus myosuroides. Next base: position 126,573,758 of record CM054060.1, read on the forward strand.
CGAGCCAAATTCCAGGTCTCGGCGAGAGTCGGCCAAATTCCAGGTCTCGGCGAGAGTCAGCCCGAGCTAAATTCCAGGTCTCGGCGACATTGCAGTCCGAGCCTCTAGATCGATTGCTAATAAGATCCCAGCTGGAAGTAAGCTATTATCTCCCATGGAGAGCTCGAACCAGGATAATCCTTGTGTACAAGACAAAGAGATCTAAGAACCCTAGCAATATCGCCTGATATCGAGCATCTAGTGTAATCCCAGAATTGAGTTATTGTATCAAGATTGGAGACTCGGCGACTTTGATTGCCGGCTACCAGATCAAATTGCATCATGTTTTCCTCTGAGCTAAACCCTCTCCCAAACGCCTGTGTCGTCTTGCCCCAAGATCAGTTACCCCCGGTAACGTCTGCCGTGATTATCCCACGACAAAGGGCTCTACCGGTAGCTATGTGTTCATATCTCTCCCATGGTGTGATTTTTATGTGATCATGAGCTTTGTAATATAGTTGAATAAGTAGATATTACTCTTCATCTGTTATGCTACTCAAGTGGTTTTGTTATGAGATCTCTTTAGACAATTTGATCACGGTGTAAAGGTGATAGTGTATGAACCGTGTGGTTTAGCATGATATTTATATTTTGTGTTGGATGACCCTATAAAATTGTGGTGTTTGTCTAGTACCTTCTAGGGAGCTCATAGTGACATCATGGGCTTGACTAGACATGGGAATGCGACTTTGAGGAGTGCTTTTTGCAGCCCTACGCAATGAATTGGTGTTTGTTATTCAACCGGAGAGTGGTTCAGAGTAGTGTAGTGAAGAGAGATATTTATGCATTCAATTATTTTATCATTGTTGAGAGTGTCCACTAGTGAAAGTCGGATCCCTAGGCCTTGTTTCTAAGCATTGAAACACCGTTTACACAGTTCTGCTACATGTTTGCTTGCTGCCATTTTTATTTCAGATTGCTATTGTCACTTATAATCATCCATATTACTTGTATTTTACTCTCTCTTCGCCGAACTAGTGCACCTATACAACTGAAAATTGTATTAGGTGTGTTGGGGACATAAGAAACTTCTTGTTTCGTAATTGCGGGGTTGCTTGAGAGGGATACCTTTGACCTCTTCCTCCCTGAGTTCGATAAACCTTGGGTAATCCACTTAAGGGAAACTTGTTGCTGTTCTACAAACCTCTTCACTTGGAGGCCCAACACTGTCTACAAGAATAGAAGCGTGCGTAGACACTAGTGAGACCTCTTTAAAAATGCTTAAAGTTGTTATTTTCCCTAGGTTTGGTGTGCCTAGATATCTTATGACTGATGAGGTTCTCACTTTATTCATGGTGGTTTTAGAAAAACCCTTGCTAAATATGATGTTAATCACAGAATTGCCTCAGCTTATCATCCTCAAACCAGTGGGCAAGTAGAATTATCAAATAGAGAAATTAAATCTATCTACAAAAGACTGTTAATAAATCTAGGAAGAATTGGTCTGATAAGTTGAATGATGCTTTATACGCTTATAGATCTGCTTATAAAAATCCTATGGGTATGTCTCCTTATAAAATGGTTTATGGAAAAGCTTGTCACTTAATAAGGATTTTAAACTTGCTGGTAAGAATATAATGCTTGATTTGAATCATCTAGATGAATGGAGATGTGAAGCTTATGAAAATGCTAAGCTCTTTAAAGAGAAAGTTAAACAGTGGCATGATAGGAGAATTCTTAAAACAGAGTTTCATGTTGGTGAGAAAGTTCTATTGTATAGGTCTCGTCTCAGATTTTTAGCAGGAAAATTACTCTCGAGATGGGAAGGCCCTTATGTTATTGAAGAAGTGTATCGTCGGGTGCAATCAAAATTGCTTCCCTCAAAGATAACACTACACAAGTGGTAAATGGGCAAAGACTCAAGCATTATATTTCCGAGGATTCTTATGGTGAAGATGTTGATGTTATTCAAGTAATGACTCCGGAGAAGTTCATTAGAGGGAAGATTCCAGAATCTACAGAGTCTGTTTTCGAATAGGTAACAGTTATGTTAAGAAAAAGTTCGCGGATTACTTCCCAAGTTATAAATTTTGATTTTTGGAAAATAAAATACCGAGCCAAAGAAGAGTAGGAGATGGTGCCCTGAGGGCACCACACCACCTGGGGGCACGGTCCCACCCCTGGCCGCGCCACCCTATGGTGTGGGCGCCCCGGATCCCCTTTCCGACTCGTTTTCGACCTGGACTTTCCTTTCTTTATGTATGTTTCTGATATTTAACCCCCCAGACCCTCGAGGTCCTTATATCGTTTTCTCGTCGTGTTTCTGTTTCGACCTGTTTCTGCCAGGATCTGTTTTCAAATTAGAAGCACCATGGTCCCCGCCAACAACAACAAGGGGAAGGGACCGAAGGAAGATGATCTCCAAGACCGGAAGCCGGAGGAGGAGATCGAGAGTGGAGCTGAAGGAGATGTAGAAGAAGACTCGCGCGTGTGTCCACGCGCTACCATCGCAAGCATTGGAGTGGTAGCAAAGCCCTCCAAGCAAGGAGCACTGATGAGCACTGGATGGAAGGTTCCACGTCTCTTCCTAGCCCTAGGGGCACCACTTCCAAGTATCAAAACCCCTTCCATACCTTGATTCATGAATATAAATCTAAAAAGGTACCCGAGGCAACGTTGCCTTCTTGCTGGGATATGGATCGTTCTAACCGTGTAGATAGAGAAAGCTCTCGACCTAAGGAAGTGTGGGGGGAAAATCTTGATGGCCGGAATTCACCGTCTGACAAGCATGCAAACCGTATTGAGCACAATACGGAGATGATGCGTATGCTTATGTTCGCGATTGGAGATTTGAAGAAATCAATTGATAAGATCATTGAGAAGGACTCACCACCACCACCGAAGAATTAATTCGTCATTGGTATTGGCATCCCCTTGGCTTGTTCCAAGCTTGGGGAGTGTCGCGGTATCACACCTTTATCTTTCACATTTTTACCTTTTAGTAGAGTCATATCATGAGTAGAGAAAATATTATATAGGATGGTTTGCAGTATGGAAGTATCACTCTTTAGTTGGTTATTGTTGTATCCCTTGGTTTAAGTTGCCGTAATGGAATATCAATGAGAAGTTTCATCATTTACTTTCTACACTTTATTTTAGTTTGCAATTTTTGTTATATGGTTTATCTTGTTATTAGTATTGGTATCAATGTTGGAGCATCAAGTTAATATAGTTGGTTTTGGCAAACTTAGCATTGGTCAGTAGCAACAATACGTTGAGACTTAAGTAGAAAAGAGGGAGTTGCATGTAGATATATTATTCCAAGATCTTTCTTTCTTGTTAGCTCATAAGCTTAGTATTCTCAAGTAAGATTGTTTGTACCTTCAAGGAAGATTGCATGATTGGTTTTATCATATGTATATTTGTTTGTTTTCCCTCAACTCTTATGCTTGCTACTCAGCCTTGCTAGCCAAAAACCTGTACTGAGAGGGAATGCTTCTCGTGCATCCAAACCTTGAGCCCCAAAACCTTGCCATTTGTGTCCACCATATCTACCTATATGTGGTATTTAACAGCCACTCCAAGTAAATTGCTTGTGTGCTACCTTTAAAACCTTTAAAATTACACATGTTTTGTGCCCCTGATTTAGCTCACGAGGACGCAAATAGAGAATCTTTATCTCACTTTTTGATTGGACTTTACACACCTGGACTAGTGGCTTCATCCGCTTATCCAAATGATAGAAGAGTTGGCAGCGGGGTTCCCAGACCCAAACATAATAATACAAATTCTCTTCACTATTTTTGCTCCTGATTTATCAGTCAAAGCATAATTGTGTAAACAAAAGAGAAAGAGGGATGACCTTCTATACCAGTTGCGTCCTTCAATGGTAGCCGCTCTTGTGAAGTCTAGTTGTCTTGTGACGTACTGTATTTTCTGTTTTCCATTCGTTGACATAAACATTCACCACTCTCAAAATTGTTTTCAATACTATGTTTATCAAATGAAAATATCTAGCACATGAGTTAATCCCTGCTTCCCTCTGCGAAGGGCCTATCTTTTACCTTTATGTTGAGTCAGTAAACCTACTCCTTTCTGTCTTAAGAAAGCATTTGAGTTGTTGTGATCCATCCATCTATATGTTGATTTACTCAATCATGTTCTTTATTTTTCCTTGTTTAGTATGAATGATTTTATCTGTTTGAATACCACTTTGAAAGTTACCAGTGACTACAAACAGACTGTTATAATTGAGCATGATAAACTCTGCAATATAAGCTCTAGTATAAAGACTCTAATCGAAAGATAAGTACACTGTTAATTGTTCTCTGACCAAGAACGAAGTTTGCCTTTACCAATCATGATTTCCTTTTGCACCTTTATTGTGATTTCCTCTACTTGTTTCAAGTTTGATTATATGAGAGGAAGTTGTTGTCTAAAATGACTTGTGCTTTGATAGATGTGTTGCTTCTTGTCCGTATTTTATTTATCGACACCTCACTCCATAAACCCGTGGTCATGCTTACTGAGTTCAGTTTCGCTTGGGGACAAGTGAGGTCTAAGCTTGGGGGGAGTTCATACGTCGATTTTGCATCACTATTTTATATTGTTATTCATAGATATATTTCATGTTATGATGCATTACTTATGTTATTTTATCTTACTTTGCATGTTTCATAATTTTTGGAGAATAAACACCAAGACAAGAAATCTGATGGAAAAAGCACCGTCAAGATACCCTATTTAAGAAGATCAGAAGAAGAGGGGGATACCGTAGGAGTCTTAGAAGTCCGAGGAGGAAGCTAGCCAGAAGGGCACCCGGAGGGGGGCCACCTTGGGCCCACACCACCATGCGGCGTGCCCCCTTGGCCGCACCTGGGAGTGGTCTAGCCCCTTCTGGCCCACTTCTGGGCATCCCCTTTCGCGTACTTGACCCTGAGGGACCCCTAAGCCCCAGAATATCATCGAAGAAATATTCCTCCGTCGCCTCGGGGCGAAAACAATAGAGAGAGAAAATCTCTCCGGCAGAGATAAATTTGCCGGGGAAATTCCTCCCCGGAGAGGGGGAATCATCGCCATCGTCACCGTCATCGCTCCGGGCATCATCAATATCGTCATTGTCATCATCATCACCACTAGCACCATGAACCTCATCATCCACCTTCATCCCGCTGTAACAATTAGGGGTCTCTATCGTTGGTCTACATTAGATCTCTCTCGGTGTGGATTACTTGTTAGTAGTTGATGCTTGTGAGATTTATCGATGTTTAGTGTTTATACTTTATGACCAGATTGGTATTATCCATTATATCACCTCTGATTATGATCTGTATGATGTCTTGTAAGTAGTTTGTTTAGTTCTTGAGGACATAGGATAAGTCATGATATTAGTAGTGGAATTATGTCGAAGTAATATCTAGTGGTTTGGTATTTAAGTTGTGGTGCTATTCTTCTAGTGGTGTCATGTGAACGTCGACTACATGATACTTCACCTTTATGGTCCTAGGAGGATGCATTGTGTATTTGGCTACTAATTGTGGGGTTGCCGGAGTGACAGAAAGCTAAACCCCCGTTAGGAAACCAATGCACGAGGGAGTGCAGAATCCCAGAGTTTTAAGGTTGTGGTTAGATTTATCTTAATTACTTTCTTGTATTTGCGGATGCTTATGAGGGGTATAATCACAAGTATGTATTAGTCCTAGTTGGGTGGTGCATTGGCATAGGTTCACCCACACAACACTTAACGAACCAATAAATATTAATCAACCGTATGAAACGAAAGCACTTAACGAAATTCCCATGTGTCCTCGAGAATGTTTACTCTTAAAAGGATTGGGCCACTCACTACAAGTATATTTACTGTTTTTTATTTACTCGCACTTTATTTATCTGCTTTATCAAAAACCACCAAAAACATATTTGCTAGTGTTTACAGTGAATTCTCTATCCAACCTGCTTGTCAACACCTTCTGCTCTTCGTTGGGTTCGACACTCTTATTTATCGAAAGTGCTACGATATACCCCCTATGCTTGTGGGTCATCAGCTTCCTCTGCATCTTCTTCCACGTAAGCTTGTACTAGTGGAGAATCATGCAGGACGTCGGCAAGTAATACTGCTTATGTCCCGTATACTAAGAAAAACGGCGGCTGGCATGTTGATCTGTTTAGCGTTGTTCCTATGCTCCATAAGACGGATGGCAGTTCTTCTACCCATGCTCTAGCTGCTCTATGCAGGGGCGCTTCTAGCCTTGGCTTTATGCCTTGGAGAATTGAGTTGTTCATTCGCTCTGCTTGTCCATTTGACTGTGGATGTGCGACAGAGGCTAAATCTAGTCGGATTCCGCCACCTTCACAGTACTTGGCTAGCTCACCTACGTCAAAGTTTGTTCCATTCTCCATGATTATGCTCTGTGGGACGCCGAATCTCATGACTATGTCAATGACAAAGTTTCTGGCTGTTACCCCGTCCAGCTTTTTAATGGGTTTGGCTTCAACCCACTTGCTGTATCTATCCACCGCTACTAGGAGGTGTGTTAGCCCTGCTCTTTCCGTCTTGAATGGCTCCATCATATCTAGCCCCCAGACCGCAATCGACCAGGTTATGGGTATGGTTTTTAGGGCTTGGGCTGGCAAATTCATGTACTTGGCGAATAGTTGGCATCCCAGACAGCGTCTCACCAGTTCTTCTGCGTCTGCCTTAGAAGTGAGCCAGAAGTATCCTAAGAAAAGGGCTTGTGTGCACCAGGCTTTTGGAATGAGCATGGTGGCCACAGTCTCCTCCATGTATCTCCTCCAGGATTTATTTTCCTTCTTCTGGGTTGATGCATCGTAGGAATATGCCGGATGTGCTTCTCTTGTGCAATTTTTAGCCAATGACGCAATAACCTTTGCAACACTGGACGAGCTGTCTCTGTTCAACTTCCGTGCTGTCATCCGGGAATTTCTGATTTACTATGGCTTTGTCCAATACGGGGTTATGGTGATGATCGCCACTAACGATGATATTAATGGGTAGTCTACGTGTCCGCCTTTGATGGATAGTGCCCTTAGGTGCTCCAGGATCATGTCAGGGGGTAGCTCCTTGCGTTCGGAGCCCATCCTTGCCAAAGCATATGCGGCCTAATTTTCTTTGCTCTTGATATGCTTGACCTCGAATCCGAGAAAGCAGATGGTGAATTCGTCCATCATTCTTCTATATTCTGCCATAATGGGGCTTTTGGCGTCCCATGTTTGGTCCAATTGGTGTTGCACCAAGGCTGAATCACCATAACATAGCACTCTTTGGGCGCCAATGTCTTCTGCTATGTGCATGTCGTGTAATAGAGCTTCGTATTCTGCCACATTGTTTGAGGCATTGAAGTGGATTTGCAATATGTAGCTCATAGTTTCTCCCGTTGGGGATTTGAGGACTTCTCCAGCCCTCGAGCCCTCTTTCATTTTGGATCCATCGAAGTGTAAGATCCAGCATGGGGATTTCGAGACGGCTGTCGTGTCCATGTCTTCTGTCCAATCTGCGATAAAATCTGCCAGAACCTGGGATTTTATCGTTGTCCGGGGTTGGTAGTTTATGTTCCTCCATGAATTTATGCAAATGATTATTAGGTAGTACGACAATAGAGGCAATTCTTTCAATAATCAAATCTTCATTAGGCAATTCTTTATCATGACATTGTCTAGCAAATTTAGAAAAATTAAATTCATAACGTTCACTACAAAATTTGAAGACACTTTCTCTTTCTTAAAATCAATATCAGCTCCGCAAGTATTAAGGAAAGGTCTACCAAATATAACATGACAAGATTCAACTAAACCAAGTACTAAGAAATCTGTGGGATATTTTACATTACCACATAAGACTTCAACATCTTTAAAAATTCCCACTAGAGAAATAGTCTTTTTATTAGCAAGATGGATAATAACATCAACACCTTCTATCCACAAGGTGTAGTATCATTCATGACTTCTTGATAGAGAGAAAAAGGAATAGCACTTTCACTTGATCCCATATTATAGAGTCCATAATAATTGTGATCACCTATCTTAACAGAAAAAACATGAGTGCCAACAATGGTTCTAGCATGCTTATTTGGTGACACAATATTAGAAGCAGCCTCGCAAAAACAAATAGAACTTCCATCAATATTTTCAGCAACAAGGTCTTTAACCAAAGCTACAGGAGGCTCAAATTTTATTTGATCTTCAGGTTTATTAACTTTCCTACCACTTATGTTAACAATACTAGTAGCGAAAAAATGATCTTTCACTCTAACAGGAAAAGGTGGTTCTTCAAAGCGAACAACAGATAAAACAGAATCAACAGTGTGGACAAGTGCCTATTTACTACAGATATAATTTTCCTTCTTAACATCTTTAAAAAGTTCATGATACTTGTCCCACTTTTCTTTAGGGATATTAACATGAGAGGAAAAAGTTTTAGAGAGATCAATGATAATTTGAGAATCAAGCCCATACTTATCACTAAGCTTGTTAAAACTTCCAGTTTCAACGAAAGATTTAATACAATCATATTCATAGTTTATACGTGATTCTTTACCTTTATCCATATCCCAATTTTTAGTATTTCATTGAATCCTTTCAATAAGATCCCGTTTAGCACAAATTTTCTTGTTTGTAAAAGAACCATAGAATAAGTATCGAGCATATCTTTGTCATAACGTTAAAGCCTTGCATATAAATTGTTGACGATAATCTCCTTGGAAATCTTATGATTGGGGCATTTAAGCATTAATGATTTCAGTCTCCCCCAAGCATGAGAAATGATCTCTCCGTCATGAGGACAAAATTTATGGATATAATTCCTATCTTGATGTATTTCATGAAGAGGATAAACTTTAGATTAAAAGAGAGACTTAAGCTCTTTCCAATCCAATAAGTGATAATTGTCAAGTACCATGTACCAATCCCAACCTTTATATTTTAGTGATAAAAAACAATTTCCTCATGATTAATTCTTTTGATACACCTGCAATCTTAAACAGCTCACATAATTCTTTAATATAAAGCAAGCGAACACCGGGATGGACAGTTCTATGTCCCGCATAACGATTATTCATAACAAGATCAATTATCCTCGTAGGTATTTTAAAAGGGACAATTTTAGTAGGTGGAGGACCTCTCTCTACTACACGAGTGGTTGAGGAGGTGTTCCCAAGAAGCCAACCAATATTAGAGGTTTCCATAATAAAGCTAAGTAACAAATAGAAATAAAAACAACACTTACAATCAAACATTTCTTTACCAATTCAACTAACCAATAGCGCTATAGTCACCAAAAATAGCGCCAGAAAAGAGTCTTGATGACCCACAAGTACAGGGGATCTGTCATAGTACTTTCGATAACTAAGATTGTCGAACCCAATGAGTAGAACAAGGTGTTGACAAGTGGTTTTGAGCAAGGTTTCACTACAAGTACTAAGACACAATTTTGTGGGGATTTTTATGACGACGAACAAATAAAGAGCAAGTAAATAAATGAAAAAAAGTAAAGTTTCTGCAAGTGGCCCAATCCTTTTTAGCACGAAGGACAAGCCGATGGTGTTTCTTATGATGACTAGAACGTTCATGAGGACACACGTGAGGATTCGATAAGTTACTTTCATCACATTCCATTGATTAATCTTCATCATTTCGATAAGTGTTGTCGGGTAGACCTATGCTAGTGCACCGTACTATCCATGACGAATGCACACTCAAGATTCCACTACTTTCAAGCATCCACAACTAAACGAAAGTAATTAAGAAATAAATCTAACCGCATCAATAAAGTCTAGGTGTCCTACACTTCCTTATGTAAAGACTTGCGAACTGGGGTTCAGGTTTTTGTCACTCTGGCAACCCTCCATAAGCAAACCAGTACACAATGTATTCCTCTAAGCCCATAAAGTTGAAGTGCCATGTAGTCAACATTCACGTAGCACCTCTAGAGAAATAACAACATAACTTAAATATTAAACCGTTAAATATTACTCAACAAAACATGATTACTTATAACAAGACTTCTCTCATGTCCTCATGAACTAAATGAGCTACTCACAAGACATCAAGTGGATCATGATCAGAGGTGATATAATGATGATTAACAATCTGGTCGTAACAAGTATTCACCGACAAAACTCACAAGCATCAATGACAACTAGAAAATAAACACCGGTGAAGACATCCCAAAGAATAACTCAAGATACAACCTTGTTATTTTGAGATGAGATGGGATGAAATGGATGACGGTGGTGTTGGTGGAGATGATGTTGATGATAATCCCAATGATGTTCGGCATGATGACGGTGACAATTTCCCCCTCTAGGAGGGAATTTCCCAAGCAGAATCTACCTGCCAGGAAGGTCTTTTTCTGCATGTATCATTTCCTCTATGGGACGGCGGCAAAAAATTCTACAAAGTGGCTCCCGGTGTTTTTAGTTCAAGGAGGGTAAGTAAGCCAAAGGAGAGCCGGAGGCAGGCCCAGAAGCACCGGGCAATCCCATGGCGCAACCAGAGGTGGGGCCACGCCATGAGCTCGCCTGGTGGCCCGACGGCTCAGCTCATGGCCCCCTTTGGTCTCTCCCAATGATTTATCGCAAAACTTCCTTTCCTGATTTTTCCTGAATTTATTGGGCTCCAACGGGTATTCCAACTAAAAGATGCGTTTTCCCTCTGTTTTTATGATTCTAATAAATAATTCCGAGAAACTGCAAAACATGCATAAAACGATAAATTAACATAAGAACTGCATTCTAATATGAAATATATCAATGAATGAGGGCAAATTATGATATAAAATAGTGATGCAAAATGGACGTGTCAAAGAATCCATTGTTCATTTATTTTTTACTTGTCTGTTTGCAAAGCTTTTATGGATACTGGTCACTATGCGTTTAATATTATCCCTCCGGCAAACATTACGAATATGTTTGGGAGTTGGCTTGATGGTGTGAAGAAACATTGAAAGCACAAATTCGTGTAGACACATGTGTTTTGGTGTGGTCCTTATGGAATTACAAGAATGCCATTATTTTTAACAAGAGCGGAATACTAATTTTTTTTAGGTTATCCGCATGGCGTCGCACTAGATCCACGAATGGCCATTCCTCCTCTCAAAGGAACAAAGTGCGCATATAAACTCTAGATGCACCCGTCACGAGATGGTTGATGGCGTGAATGACTCACATCCGTTGGGGAACCCCAAGTGGAAGGTATGATGTAGCGTATCATCAAATGTTTCTTAGTTATGAAACCAAAGTTATTAATCCAGTAGGACTTCAAAGTCTCTCAGTAAGGTGCTCGTAAAGCGTCAAGAAGGAACAAACACACAAAGCACAAACTCCCCTTTGTCCCCAACTTTTCAGAAAGTTTTTCAAGCTTCCCGTCTTGCTAAAAACAATAGGATTAAACAAATCGTGTGCTTGAAAGCAATAGTAGTAAAAAGTAATAGTGAGAAGTGATGATGAAAAGCAAGTAAACGAGGTGTCAATTAGTGTAAAATAATGGACCGGGGGCATAGGTTCATTGGTGATGTGTCGGATATATACTGAATAGGGGTATATCAGATGGTAGTCAAAAGTGCCGGATTATCAGGGTGGCCCAACTGGTAGTGGGCTATGGTCCATTGGGCGGCCCAGTAAACTGACGCGCAGAAGCCGGATTCTAGAAGGACCCGGATCACGGCCCACGTGATCTGGCTTGGAGGAGAAGACGGATTCCTTACTTTCCAAGTTACTAGCTATCGTAGTCTTCTAGGTTTCCTATTCTGTATGCCCTAATCCGGCTATTATATAAAGCCGTACGGGAGATGAGATAACAAGACAAGAAGCCACAGGCCAACTCGCCGAGAAGTTGATCCTCCGCGAATAGCTAAATCTAACCTCACATTGTAATTGTTTACACAGGCTTTAGTCCTGATTAGTGAGATTGCAGGAGTAGGAACGCCGTATTATTACGACGTACCGAACCTGGGTAAAATCCAGTGTCTTTGTCACCAACGCGATCCCGTTTCCCCACGTCTCTACCCGTAGTCTCATGGCACCCCCGTCTATGAAAACTACTACGATGTCTCGACAGTTGGCGCCCACCGTGGGGCAAACGACGTCACGCGTTAAGTTCCGATCTGGGATACTCTGCGGAATCGGCAGTTCCATAACTGTCGGAAGTCTGGAGTTCGACAATGACGTCGGACGCTTCCTCGACAATGGGTCCTACATACCGGCGCAAAATCATCTGGTAAGTGCCTGCGTGTTACCGATTGGATCTGCTAATATCTTTATCGGACTAACTGCAGAGGCCATGGGGTTTTGCGGTGGAAGCAAATTTATCCCACCCGCCCTGTACCCAGTCGAAGATGACTATGATACTGGATTTTGCTCAGATCGCCGACATGAAAGTGATACACACTTTATCGGTATGGTGCAATCCGAGGTCGCCGAAAACACGAACGACGGAAATCCCGTGCAGAAGGCAGACAACAACACACCCACTATAGAGGTGGAAGATCTGACATTCGCCGAAAACACGGATGAAAGTAATCCCGTGCAAGAGGCAGAAAACAGCAAACCCACTATAGAGGTGGAAGATGTCACGACCCCGGACCCAGAGATATACATACTGTTATGTGCTCCTAGCCATGGAATCACAAGGGCTTCAGGGTTACCAGCCCCGGCCGCAACAAACAACGGCAGGCAGACTGGATTCATCGGCACGTATTCCGGATCCCCAGTCTACTACTCCTTGTATCCATGCTAGTCATAACCAACTATGCATATCAAAGCGTCCACGAATCGAATGAAACTGAAGGAAACGGGACCAAAGCTATACAGAGATGCTATGTGTCCAGAAAGTGCAACAACAATCGAGGGTTACTGGGGTTACCTCGCCCCAGGCCGATCAAATCGACAGGCGGGCTCGGATATGGATCATCGGCTCCACAACCCCTCGACTGCGACAACTATGCAGGCATAGCCAAAACTGTATAACAATGAGCTCGAAACCAACAACCGATCAAAGCAGCACTCTAGACATGAAACTTGTATTAAACAGATGTTACTAGAGTATAGCTTACAAGCAGAGGTCACACGACCCAACATTACATCAGACAACGGAAGGCAAATTATGTTGCTAATCAACAAGAACCAAAAAGGCCTAAGAGGCCGCAACATAAGGCGACGTCCCAGCCCATAGATTCCAGGCTGCTACCTGGGAACCCCAAACTACTCGTCGATGTCCACGTTGAATCACCACCGATGTGAGATCTTCTCCTGAACCAAAATTAAGCAAACCTGAGTACGGGAGGTACTCAACAAGACTTAGTTAACCTATTATATATCTGCTTATTTTCAGAAAGGTTTTATGACAGCTGTTTTGCGTAAAGCAATTCTTTGTTTTCCAAAACGAGGAAAAATAGCACGTCTCATGGAGTTTTTTCAAAACAGATGAGAGGACTAATCAAATACTGAATCATCATCTTTTCATCCACCAACATCATTTCCCAGCACCTCACATGCTACAAGGATCACCCCTCCCGGCATCTCCGGGGAGGCACCCCTCAAACATTGCCAACATCTTTTACGCCACTTTCAAGTTATCTATGACCCCGTGACTTTCACCAAGTCGTCCATAACCGTGGACACGGCTTTCCGAAAGATTTATCCCTGCAGGTTGGTACACTTTACCCACACGTACCATCCGACTCTTAATGCCAAGCTATTGGCACAATTCCGACGATGTGCCGGCAGAGTGTGGTTGGCTCCGACCTTTACCTTGCTCGACCCTATCCATGAGTCATCCCAAACAGGGCCACCCCGTCAACAGGGAGTTGGCCACCTCTTGACGGCACCTGTTCTGTGAGTCGGGATCAAGATCCGTGTACATCCATCACTTGTCCTGGTCACGCCCTAGTTTTTCTCCAAATCGTTTTCTGACTCACACGCAGATGGAAATAGCAAACTACGTGACTCATGGATGTGGCCAAACAAGTTAGTTAGTCGAGCGAGGTTCATTGGCTCGCGCGTGTGGTTGCACGCTCAGTCTTGGTTTCCGCGGCGAGACCTTACTCCTAGGGTTGGCAAGTACAGGACAAACAACCACTCCCCAAGTGGCCTCCCGTCCAAGCCTTAGTCAAGTTAACCACACGGTGCTCATCTCACCACGTCATCATATCATACTAGGTTATCGCAGCTCTGATTCATCAACCGGATGGAGCAGAGGTAACAAACATGTAAAGCTAAGCGAAGCAGATATGAGGCTCTGGCGATGCGCACAAGCAAATCTATGGCGGATAGGAGCAGTGGATCAGGATATTGAGGCAATGCAGTATATAGGTGAACTATATCTCGTAGCATCAAATACTTTGGAATCGAATGCAAAATACGAGATTCAAATGTTGTTCGAAAGCATATATGAGCAGATAAGAGGTTATGCTTGCCTTGGTTATAAGAAAACCAGATAAAGTCTTCAGGGATAAGTGCTTGACTTGTCGGTTAAGATCAAGTATTCGTCATTGGATTGCTGGCCTTCTCTTCGGGGTCATGTTCTACCGAGGGGGAAACAACACCGAAAGAGAAATAACAATCAACACATGGCATCGATGCAATGCGCAACATGTATGCATGAGCAGGTAGTGCACTGAAATAAAGCCCTAAACATGTTCGTTGGGTTGCTAGGGTTCATATGTCAGTTATGCCATTTTACTGGAATTTGCCCGAAATGGACCCCGGAGGGGTACTTCGGGCGGTTATAGAAGTGAGTACAATTTTATTTGCTCAAATGAGTTTAAAAACATCATAACTAGGTTGCATTTTTCATTTTGAGCAATTTGGTATATAACTTTTAATTTTCTATTTTTATTGAATAAAAACTTATTTTCTATTTTTAAAAGATTAAACAACATTAAATAATGTCCAAAAATCAACTTTGTCAAACATGTATGAAAATTACATAAACAGAGAGATTATATTTTTCTGAACATTTTGGTATATTGAACACATTTTTCTGATTTATAAAACAGAAATTATTAGTTATCCAATTTTATTTCCTTTTCTGAAATTCCTGAAATTACCAAAATGGGGAGTTATGATGTCATCGTGAGATGATTGTGACATCACACGGGATGAAATCCCTCTGTTCTTCACAGCTAGGATCAAATTTGATTCAAATCGCGCGCCAAATTGGAATCCAAGGGCACCACGACGTAGAGGAGATCGAGGGGGCCCTAGGGGTGGCGGCGACTCGACCGAATGGTCACCGGCGACGAGCCGGCGAGCATCCGCACGGCGGCGGTGACGGAAGCACGCCGGGAAGGGGGTGTCCGAGGGGGAGGAGGCGGGCTGAGAGCACCGGGAAGCTCACCTCGTCGTGGTGAAGCTAAAGGAGGGGTCGAGGAGGTTGGGGAAGCGGCGGTGGCGCCGTAATCCTCCGTGGCGGCCGGCGGCCGGAGAGAAGAACGGCGGCGAAATTCGCCCTTGTGAGGCCATCCCGGCAGGCGAGCTTCGGTTAGCTAGACGAGGGAAGCACGGAGGAGCTGCAGGGACTCTCTTTTGGTGCGGCCATGGCCGGAGTTGCGCGCAAAGGGCGGCGGCCGGAGACAGAGGTTAGGGTTGGGGTTCCGGTATTAGCAGGGACAGAGGGAGAAAGGTAGCTTGAGGGGGGGTCTGCGAGTTAGAAGCGATCCATACGGCTCTTCGACGTCCTCATCCTTCGCCTGCGGCGCTGGAAGCAGGAGGTGGCGCTGCGGTTGCCTCCCTGGCCGGCGACAACGAAGATGACGCCAGAAACGAAATCACGGATAACCCCCTGGAAGATTTTGGGAAATACAACAAGGTCCTTTTCTCTTTAAAACAGAACAGAAAACATAGTTTTAGGGACCTTTTTGGAAGAATAAAAATTGACAAAAATAGTTTTTGGAAACCTCACAAAATTTCCAACCTTGCCATATTTTTGTTTTCCAAATTTGAAAATGTTTTTAATAAAAATTTTGGGTGACCGCTTTAAGTGATTTTTGGTCATTTCTTATTTAAATTCAAATTCAAAGTTGGATGAATTTTTTTCCATGCATGCTATGACATGAACTCAACACCACACACCCTAATGTTAGCAAAACTGGGATGTTACAAATCTACCCCCCTTACGAGAATCTCGTCCCGAGATTCCCGAAGGAGAAGAAAGGAGGAACACCGGTTTTGAACGATCTTCTCGAGCCTTACGGTTCTCTTCTCGAAGATGTTGACCCGTAGCACTTGCGAGGATCTCCAACGGCTACACTTTAGGTAAGAGGGAAACTCTTTGGGTTTGATCTTCACGAAGATCGAGTATCTCACGGCTAACTCAAGACAAGAACATTCATAAAGAACTGTTGAGTTAACACGCATGAAACACATCAAGATAACGGAGGGAATAAAAGATGGTTTCAAGTTTACGGATGATGGTTCTTAGAAGGATTTGGAATATGAACTTTGCACAAGACTTTAAATCCTTTTGGAAAATAAGAAAGGTTGGACAACCTGTGACATAAAGGTTTCTTCGAAATAGAATACCAAGATGGGAAGGTTGGTCTTGGATACCACAATATAATATCCGTAGACGAGGGAAATCACGAGAAAACACTGTAATCGTGAGTCGGAGAGAATTTGATACCAGATCATGTTCACTCTTCAGAGTGGACACGAAAGATAACGGAACTTTCACTCCGTCAAAACTTTGTCAAAAACTTTGTCAATAATCGGGATGTTACTTCACGACATAAGATGAGTAACCAAAGGATGTTGGAACACCGTAGTTAAAAAGGAATTCTTGGTCATACCATAAACTGGTTAACCAACGAGGATTGAAACACCAGAAGGGGTAGGGAATCTATTTCCTATGGTGGATTTGGACGTAGCAATACGTTTACCACATGGTTAAGATCCCATGGCTGAAGTGACTGACAAATTCACACAATGTGTGAGATGAACAGAACTTCAGGTACAAACAACTTGAGAAAGGGAACTGATCAAGGGTGGTTACAAAACACCAGGAGATGTTCTCTTGATGAACTTGTTTTCCACTGGAACAAAGGTTTTGGAGGTTCAACGGAGAGATATTGGAAAGATCAACTTCCAGGTTCTCCTGGGTGTTCGAGATACCAATACCAGGCTTACATAAGCCTTCATTAGGTCATCGGTGGAAGTTAAACTCCGGTTCAAAAGAACGATGAGGGAGAATTCTAGAAATAGCATCACAGAAATCCTCATGGGGAGTGGTTGTTCTTATGAATTCAAAGAGATATGACATTAGGCCTTCCGGCTAATTGTGTCAACCACCACATCAACCATGCCAGATTCTGAAAAGACCTAATTCAATACCCTTGAGAAAACACAAACCATCGTTGCTGCTTGAGATTCAGCTCTGGTTAGTGGATGGATAACTCAGACTCGGTATGTTTGATCGAAGAGTTTGCACCGGTTACCAACGAGATACATATGCTAGATTCTCAAGATATGGACTACGATGTCAAGCTCAAGAAGATGAGCAGGATTACGGAACTCACGTATTAGCAACTTGCGAAAGACGGTTGCATCTACATGGTTTAGTTGCAACAAAATACATCGGAGTCCTTGTAACAAAGATGATTACCGAGATAACGAAGTTCTTAAACTTCTTCCCTTTCACGAATGGTCAATCAGTGGCTTGGTGTGGATGAAAACTTCTTCAATACATGGAGGTAACGACCTACCATATGATGAATAGTCCACACATGCATGACCAACTTGGGATTATTCCCGAGGGAACAAGAAAACTTTTCTCGAATCCACGGCGACAACTTTCACCATAAGCACATAAACCCGAGAAAGTCACTTCGAACACCTAGAATCCAACTTCGTGATGACACAAAGACGGTTCTCGAAAGTTTCCAACATTAGTGCCAATTGTTCAACATGAGCCTCCCGCAACTTGGAGGAAACAGGAATGTCATCGATGGGCTCGACAACACGCTTATCAAGACACCCCAAGAAGAGGAATTCATATGATATATGAACAAGGCAGAACATTGGTCAGACCAAAGGACATGAGGTGTACTCGGGCCAAACACCATGAGTGAAAACACCATCAGGATAGTCCTTGGATCTTTTCTCGATTTGACGATAGCCCAAATCAAATCAAGGTAGAACGACAGCATGTCCATCAAAGAGATACTATCATGCTTCAACACGAGGAAAACTAGATATCCCTTATCAAAGGAACAAGTTGGTGGAGCTTTTGCCTTTCAACTCTCCAAGTTATTGTGTCAGCTCAACCGCTAGTCCAGGGTGTCTAGCGTAGTTTCTTGGAGAAAGGAGGGGTTCGAACTACCCCTCGTTTAGACATCACGGTCAGGTAACAAACCTGGTGATACTTCTAGAAAGACAACCAGAATATCACAACCCACCGGTATGTCTTGGAAATCGAAAGGAGGCGTGCTTTTCAAAGCAACCGATACGGCCTTGAGAGCTTTGGTATGAACCTAACTCTCTGACCAAGATTGTGCACCGGATTGAACGGACTTGGTGACTCAGTCAACTTCAAACAGAGGCTGGGTACCAGTAGTGCTAAAAAGGATACAAATGTTTCTTAGGTTTCCAAAGCAATAAGAATTGCTAGGAATACCTGATACACACATCAATGAGCAGACCTATCATTCTCAAGCATTCAAGCTTAGATGAAGGGGGAGTGAAGACGGTAAGAGCATCACTTCATCAATAAGACCATGAATTTGAACATAGCCTCTTGATATGTAAGAGTGTGATACTCAAAGGTAGAACAGAATAGAAGCTAGTGAAACTTCTTTAATCTGCGAATTACAAAACTTTGACCTGGTCCTAAAGATGAACGAGGTTCTGGAGTTTGTTTCTCCTGACATTCCAAAGTGGAACGTTCTGACTGAACACGAGAGCAAATGCATTGGGAAAATCCAACACACATATGCAACTTGGTGTCCGAACCAACGAATGGAGATTTTAGGCAACTGGAGGGTAGGAACATGCTCCGGAGAATCCAGAGATCACGTTGATTGCACAGGGTAGTACTCAGTTGTAAAACCCATGATAAAGGAGAGGTATAGCTGAACCAAGAACAAAGATATGGGAATCATAAAGAACACTCTTGTGGTGATACTTTTGATTCCTAGAGAGAACTTATGGCTATTGGAGCTGAGATTAGCTAGCCATCCCGAGGTGGATCAGATTCCTCAGGATCCAAAGAAAATGGAACTTGGGTTAAAGGTCAGCATCCTGTACTGGTAGCATGAGCATCACATGGTTAAGAAACCACATGGTTCAACACACTTCAATCCAGCACATTCCGGGACCTTCGGTTCAAGTCCAAGGGTTAAAACACAGAGAAAGGAATAACTACTATCTTAGTGCCTTGAAGAACACTACGAATAGCAATCACGGAGTATCTTTCCAAAGACAACGATAACTCCGGAAGAACTTTGAGCAGAGGGTAACGGATACATTCGAGATGGAAAACAGATCTCGAGGTTCAGGATTTAGAGACTTCAACATATAAGAATGTGGAATCCACACAACTCTGAGAGACTAGGATGGAAAGGAATCTCCCAGTTTGAACAAGAAACAACAAAGTAAGGAACACACACGACTCTAGAAACTGTACACTAGGTCAACTGGGGTAAAAACGTCATTGCCAAAGAAGGCACCTAGGTTTTGAATCAATAGAAAAGATAGCAAAACCTTTTTAAAACAAAACAGGTAAGATGACCCAGAGTTAGAGCAATACTAGATAAGGAGTAAAAAGAATCCTAAGAAGGTTTTTCACAACTCATTTGAGGTTTCAAAGTAGTTTTCACAAACACTAGACTCAACATCGACCAAGCAGTAAGGTTTTCCTACAGGCAGTCCTGCTCTGATACCATGACTTGTCACGACCCCGGACCCAGAGATATACATACTGTTATGTGCTCCTAGCCATGGACTCACAAGGGATTCAGGGTTACCAGCCCCGGCCGCAACAAACAACGGCAGGCAGACTGGATTCATCGGCACGTAGTCCGGATCCCCAGTCTACTACTCCTTGTATCCATGCTAGTCATAACCAACTATGCATATCAAAGCGTCCACGAATCGAATGAAACTGAAGGAAACGGGACCAAAGCTATACAGAGATGCTATGTGTCCAGAAAGTGCAACAACAATCGAGGGTTACTGGGGCTACCTCGCCCCAGGCCGATCAAATCGACAGGCGGACTCGGACATGGATCATCGGCTCCACAACCCCTCGACTGCGACAACTATGCAGGCATAGCCAAAACTGTATAACAATGAGCTCGAAAACAACAACCGATCAAAGCAGCACTCTAGACATGAAACTTGTATTAAACAGATGTTACTAGAGTATAGCTTACAAGCAGAGGTCACACGACCCAACATTACATCAGACAACGGAAGGCAAATTATGTTGCTAATCAACAAGAACCAAAAAGGCCTAAGAGGCCGCAACATAAGGCGACGTCCCAGCCCATAGATTCCAGGCTGCTACCTGGGAACCCCAAACTACTCGTCGATGTCCACGTTGAATCACCACCGATGTGAGATCTTCTCCTGAACCAAAATTAAGCAAACCTGAGTACGGGAGGTACTCAACAAGACTTAGTTAACCTATTATATATCTTCTTATTTTCAGAAAGGTTTTATGACAGCTGTTTTGCGTAAAGCAATTCTTTGTTTTCCAAAACGAGGAAAAATAGCACGTCTCATGGAGTTTTTTCAAAACAGATGAGAGGACTGATCAAATACTGAATCATCATCTTTTCATCCACCAACATCATTTCCCAGCACCTCACATGCTACAAGGATCACCCCTCCCGGCATCTCCGGGGAGGCACCCCTCAAACATTGCCAACATCTTTTACGCCACTTTCAAGTTATCTATGACCCCGTGACTTTCACCAAGTCGTCCATAACCGTGGACACGGCTTTCCGAAAGATTTATCCCTGCAGGGTGGTACACTTTACCCACACGTACCATCCGACTCTTAATGCCAAGCTATTGGCACAATTCCGACGATGTGCCGGCAGAGTGTGGTTGGCTCCGACCTTTACCTTGCTCGACCCTATCCATGAGTCGTCCCAAACAGGGCCACCCCGTCAACAGGGAGTTGGCCACCTCCTGACGGCACCTGTTCTGTGAGTCGGGATCAAGATCCGTGTACGTCCATCACTTGTCCCGGTCACGCCCTAGTTTTTCTCCAAATCGTTTTCTGACTCACACGCAGATGGAAATAGCAAACTACGTGACTCATGGATGTGGCCAAACAAGTTAGTTAGTCGAGCGAGGTTCATTGGCTCGCGCGTGTGGTTGCACGCTCAGTCTTGGTTTCTGCGGCGAGACCTTACTCCTAGGGTTGGCAAGTACAGGACAAACAACCACTCCCCAAGTGGCCTCCCGTCCAAGCCTTAGTCAAGTTAACCACACGGTGCTCATCTCACCACGTCATCATATCATACTAGGTTATCGCAGCTCTGATTCATCAACCGGATGGAGCAGAGGTAACAAACATGTAAAGCTAAGCGAAGCAGATATGAGGCTCTGGCGATGCGCACAAGCAAATCTATGGCGGCTAGGAGCAGTGGATCAGGATATTGAGGCAATGCAGTATATAGGTGAACTATATCTCGTAGCATCAAATACTTTGGAATCGAATGCAAAATACGAGATTCAAATGTTGTTCGAAAGCATATATGAGCAGATAAGAGGTTATGCTTGCCTTGGTTATAAGAAAACCAGATAAAGTCTTCAGGGATAAGTGCTTGACTTGTCGGTTAAGATCAAGTATTCGTCATTGGATTGCTGGCCTTCTCTTCGGGGTCATGTTCTACCGAGGGGGAAACAACACCGAAAGAGAAATAACAATCAACACATGGCATCGATGCAATGCGCAACATGTATGCATGAGCAGGTAGTGCACTGAAATAAAGCCCTAAACATGTTCGTTGGGTTGCTAGGGTTCATATGTCAGTTATGCCATTTTACTGGAATTTGCCCGAAATGGACCCCGGAGGGGTACTTCGGGCGGTTATGGAAGTGAGTACAATTTTATTTGCTCAAATGAGTTTAAAAACATCATAACTAGGTTGCATTTGTCATTTTGAGCAATTTGGTATATAACTTTTAATTTTCTATTTTTATTGAATAAAAACTTATTTTCTATTTTTAAAAGATTAAACAACATTAAATAATGTCCAAAAATCAACTTTGTCAAACATGTATGAAAATTACATAAATAGAGAGATTATATTTTTCTGAACATTTTGGTATATTGAACACATTTTTCTGATTTATAAAACAGAAATTATTAATTATCCAATTTTATTTCCTTTTCTGAAATTCCTGAAATTACCAAAATGGGGAGTTATGATGTCATCGTGAGATCATTGTGACATCACACGGGATGAAATCCCTCTGTTCTTCACAGCTAGGATCAAATTTGATTCAAATCGCGCGCCAAATTGGAATCCAAGGGCACCACGACGTAGAGGAGATCGAGGGGGCCCTAGGGGTGGCGGCGGCTCGACCGAATGGTCACCGGCGACGAGCCGGCGAGCATCCGCACGGCGGCGGTGACGGAAGCACGCCGGGAAGGGGGTGTCCGAGGGGGAGGAGGCGGGCTGAGAGCACCGGGAAGCTCACCTCGTCGTGGTGAAGCTAAAGGAGGGGTCGAGGAGGTTGGGGAAGCGGCGGTGGCGCCGGAATCCTCCGTGGCGGCCGGCGGCCGGAGAGAAGAACGGCGGCGAAATTCTCCCTTGTGAGGCCATCCCGGCAGGCGAGCTTCGGTTAGCTAGACGAGGGAAGCACGGAGGAGCTGCAGGGACTCTCTTTTGGTGCGGCCATGGCCGGAGTTGCGCGCAAAGGGCGGCGGCCGGAGACGGAGGTTAGGGTTGGGGTTCCGGTATTAGCAGGGACAGAGGGAGAAAGGTAGCTCGAGGGGGGGTCTGCGAGTTAGAAGCGATCCATACGGCTCTTCGACGTCCTCATCCTTCGCCTGCGACGCTGGAAGCAGGAGGTGGCGCTGCGGTTGCCTCCCTGGCCGGCGACAACGAAGATGACGCCAGAAACGAAATCACGGATAACCCCCTGGAAGATTTGGGGAAATACAACAAGGTCCTTTTCTCTTTAAAACAGAACAGAAAACAGAGTTTTAGGGACCTTTTTGGAAGAATAAAAATTGACAAAAATAGTTTTTGGAAACCTCACAAAATTTCCAACCTTGCCATATTTTTGTTTTCCAAATTTGAAAATGTTTTTAATAAAAATTTTGGGTGACCGCTTTAAGTGATTTTTGGTCATTTCTTATTTAAATTCAAATTCAAAGTTGGATGAATTTTTTTCCATGCATGCTATGACATGAACTCAACACCACACACCCTAATGTTAGCAAAACTGGGATGTTACAGAAGATCCGACACCCGTCAATCGAGCGATGAACTCGGAAGCTGACTCTGTGCTAGCCGCCATTGAGGCGAGATTAGAGTTAGAAACCGGATCAGATGATTTTGATTCCGAAGACGAAGACGTGGACGCCTTCGAAAGGAAAGTTAAATCTTTTCAAGAGGGATTCCATGAAGTGCTAATGGCGAAACCGGCTGAAACCATGGACGCCGGCAGTCAGGAAAGCCCTAAAACCCCTCCGCCAGAGGAAGAGAGAGAAGATGGAGAAACTTCTCCGATATTTCCCAACGTCAAGGAATTGACAGAGGATGAACCTGTTAAAAAACCTCCCTCCTCCAAGAAAAAGAACAAGGCCGCTAAAAAACTCCAATACAAACTCCGGAAGAAGAAATTGGCTGATCCAGCTGATGAAAACCCGGAAGTAGGAGATGCAAGCGAAACAAAACTTGCGGAGAAGAAAACTAAAGAAATCCTTGTTCCGCCAATGTCAGAGCAAGAAGAACAGGAACTGTTACAAACACTAGTGGGATTGCATGAACCCCCTGAGGTGCTAGAAGCCAGGAGACAAGCTCTCCAACGGCAACAGCAAAATCTATTCCGAACTCGTGAACACCTCCAAAAAACCCAGGATGACATCAAGCTCATGAAGGAAGAAATCGAGGAATACGAGAGAAAGAATAGATCTGGCATTAAACCTACAAGGTTACCCGGAATCGTAAGACCGGAAGTACTGCTGCCAAAAGAAAGGTTTCACAACCCATCTTGGCAAATGCAGGTAAACGGCAAAGATGCCAGAGGCGAACCAATATACAAAACCGCAGCAGAAAATGCGGAAGAAGCGTTTGCCATCCTCAACAATGACTTGTACTCCAATGGTGAAAAACTCCAAGGGGTGTATGCTTTCCTAGGAAAAGCATTGCAACAACAACAGCGAGCCCAAGAGCGATCAGGGAATTTGCACGATAACTCCGCCCTATGCAAAACAGCTACTTGCGCCGCTGGAGCACCTGGACCGGAAGAACCTGGAGATTCCGGCAATTCAAAGGATAAGAAAGCGGATCCGAGAAAAGATAAGAAAAATCCCGACAATAGGGATGAAGCGTCTAGAACCGGATCTCATCTACCGAAAGGTGGAGGCAAACCCCATGATCAGGAAGAAAAATACCGGAAAGATGGCAAAGCAATGCCACCTCCGAGACACCCTGCTGAAAAAGCCGAAAGACATGATGTACCTCACAGACGTGAAAGATCTCGGACACCCCCCTAAGGATAAAGAAAGGCATAGGAGTAGAACTCCGCCTCATCCAAAAGGGCGTGATCTTGAAAGAAATAGAAATGATCCCAGAAAAGCGCGTTCGCGCAACAATGGGAAAGAAAGGAGTAGATCCCCTTCTGTCCATTCAGCCGGCAGGTATTCTGCACACATGGATAGAGCGGAAAAGGATGATCTATACTTTGGACCTAAGTGTTTCACTGATAGGATCCGAAGGACAACCCTGCATTCTGGCTTCGCCAAGGTCGGTCCAACGTACCAGAAATACACCGGCAGTACAAACCCGGATACCTGGCTCTCAGACTATCATACAGCCGTCCAGATTAACAATGGGACAGACCTGGAAGCTGTAAAGTTTCTTCCCCTAATGTTACTGGATGGAGCCAGAGATTGGATTAACGGATTGCCATCGAGAACTGTAGACAGCTGGGACGATATGGCTCGAGTATTCACTCAACATTTCCGGGGAACTTACAAACGCCCGAACAACATCAACCAGCTGAACCGTTGCACCCAATTCGAGGATGAACCATACGTGGATTTCATCTCCAGATGGACTGCAATGAAGAATAGTTGTTCTGGAGTAACTGACGTACAAGCAATGCATGCTTTCGTCAATGGCCTAAAACCTGGATTAGTACCGTTCATGGTTGGTTCCAAACAGCACAAAGATCTCGGATCTATGCTTACAACCGCCAATGAGCACGCTGCAGCCGAAGACGATATCAGAGCAAGAGGTGGCAATATCGACACACTGATACTGGCCAAGAAAAATCCTCGCTCTGAGAAAAAAGGAACTTCAGATGCAACACAAAAACCTAAAGAAGTTAACATAGCCTTTGGAAGTGAAAAAGGGAGCAGATGGAAAGGAAGCAGTTCAGAACCAATCAACTACACTAAAGAAGAGTGGGAGAAGATTAAGTCGGAACCCTGCGTCCACCATTCGCAATTCGGGAAACCCACCCATACGAACGCACAATGCCGGCTGAATAAGCACATGAAAGGCAGTGCAGGATCCGGAAACAAGGGGAAGAGTTCCAAAAGGAAATTCTCTAAACAAAAGCGAGAAGCTGAGAAAGAAGACAGTGAATCGGACACTGACGAAAAAATCCAGGAACAACAGCGGAAAGGTGAACCTAAGTTTCCGAGAGTTGATGGAGAATGCGCCTTAACTTTCCTAGCAACTCCATCAGCAAATGTGGCGGAAAGAACACTTCGGGAAATAAACGCGGTTGTTCCGGCAACCCCGAAATTCTTGAAGTATTCGAACACACCAATAACCTGGGATCAGTCTGATCATCCCGGAAATATCTCTGAACCCGACACACAAGCTCTTATTGTAAGCCCTATTGTCCAGAACACTAGGCTAAAAAGAGTGCTGATGGACGGAGGATCCAGCATCAACATAATGTACCTGGATACGTTGAGACATCTGAAAATCTCCGAGACCCAGCTCAATCACATCAACATACGCTTCCATGGCATTGTTCCCGGCAGGCAAGCACGATCCCTAGGAGAAATTTCCCTAGATGTCACTTTCGGAGAAAAAGATCACTTCCGTCAGGAAAAAGTATCCTTCGAGGTGGTGCCGTTCGAAAGCGTGTATCACGCGATACTCGGACATCCAGCTTTCGCCAAATTTATGGCAAGATCATGTTATATCTATAACAAGCTGAAGATGCCAGGGCCGAAAGGAGGGGTAATCACCATAACTGGAGACTTCAAGCTGGCGAACAAGCTGGAAAAAGAAAACGCCCTTTGTGCTGAGAAAATCATAGCAAAGAAGAGCTGAAGGAGCTGGCTAAGGAGGTATCGCCGACAGAAATGCCGGCAGGAAAAGAAACTCGGAAACCAGCAGATAGCTTCAAGGCATCCGAGAATACAAGACAGGTAATCCTAGATCCTAAAGATCCGACAAAATTTGTCGTAGTAGGAACTGGGATGACCGACAAATAGGAAGGCGAGCTCATCAAGTTCCTCCGTGAGAACTGGGATATTTTTGCCTGGTGTCCAGCTGACATGCCAGGCGTACCCAGGGAACTTGCTGAGCATCAACTAAAGGTGATTCCAGGCTCCAAACCCGTCAAACAAGGTCTCTGTCGATTTGATGGAAGAAGACGGAAGGCTATTGGCAAGGAAATTATCCGTCTTTTAGCAGCAGATTTCATTCAGGAAGTAATCCACGCTGATTGGTCTGCAAACCCGGTATTAGTACCGAAGAAAGACACTACTGCTCTTAGAATGTGTATAGATTACACCGACTTGAACAAGTTGTGTCCAAAAGATATGTTCGCGTTACCGCGAATCGATCAAATAATAGATGCCACTGCAGGCTCTGAGATTTTATGCTTTTTGGATGCTTATTCCGGGTATCACCAAATACGCATGAAAAAGGAAGATCAAATTAAGACTTCTTTTATAACCCCGTACGGGACGTATTATTACGTAACCATGCCATTTGGCCTGAAGAACGCAGGGGCAACTTACCAGCGTTGCATGCAACGTTGCTTGCATAGTCAGATTGGCAAAAACGTACACGTTTACGTGGACGATATTGCTTTCGTAACCAAGGAAAAAGACACACTCCTTGAGGATTTGCGAGAAACCTTCGAAAACTTGCGCACTTACAAGATTAAGTTAAATCCATCAAAGTGTGTATTCGGGGTTCCCTCAGGAAAACTTCTGGGTTTCATCGTTTCTCACAGAGGAATAGAAGTTAACCCGGAAAAGATCAAAGCCATCTTAAACATCTCCAAACCTACGTGTGTGAAAGATGTCCAAAGATTGACGGGTTCCGCTGCTGCCGTCAGCAGATTTATTAGTCGGCTGGGGGATAAAGCCTTACCACTCTACAAGTTGCTGAAAAAATCCGACAAATTCGAGTGGACAGAAGAGGCCGATGCAGCGCTAACCCAGTTGAAGGAAACTTTGATGAAAGCTCCAATTTTGGCATCCCCAAAAGACGAAGAACCTATGTTATTGTACCTCACGGCTATAAACAGGGTTATCAGTGCAGTAATTGCTGTGGAACGGAAGAAAGACGAACAAAGTATACCAGACCAGCATCCGGTATATTACATAAGTGAAGTTTTCTCCGAGTCCAAGCAAAGGTACCCACACTACCAAAAACTGGCATATGGCGTATTTTTCGCATCTAGAAAGTTACGTCATTACTTCCAAGGACATTCCATAACAGTGGTATGTAAAGCACCACTAGGGGATATAATAAACAATGCGGAGGCAACTGGCCGAGTAGCCAAATGGGGCATCGAGCTAGCAGCCTTCGACATTAAGTATCATCTAAGGACTGCAATAAAATCCCAGGTTCTGACAGATTTTGTCGCCGACTGGATGGAAGCAATGGAAAAAACACCAATGCCGGAGTCCGAGTACTGGATCATGCATTTTGACGGATCTAAGATGAAGGAGGGCGCTGGAGCTGGTGTAGTCTTAAAATCCCCTAAAGGAGATACAATGGAGTATGTATTACAAATACACTTCAACGCCAGCAATAACGTTGCAGAATACGAAGCTTTGCTTTATGGCTTGCACATTGCAAAAGAAATAGGTGTCAAGCGCATATTGTGCTACGGCGACTCGGATTTGGTACAGCATCAGCTTAACCAAACCTGGGACGCAAAGAGCCCTATAATGGCCGAATACCGAAGAACGGTGGACGAGTTCGCCATTTGTTTCTTTGGATTCGAAGTACTCCATGTAAAAAGGGAGGAAAATTGGAACGCAGATGCATTAGCCCGCATGGGGTCAGAAAGGGTAAAAATCCTACCACCAGGTGTATTCGTCCAGCATTTGTACGAGCCATCCATAAAAGGTGGAGATATCGATTACCCCCTGGCTTCCGAATCAATTGAAGTTATGCTCGTTAACCCGGAGTGGACAATTCCATATTTAAACTTCTTAGTCAATCAGAAGTACCCGGAAGGAGCAGACGAAGTCTTGCAGAGACAAATTCAGCGTCGATGCAAAGGATACACGGTAATTGATAATTGCCTGTATAAACGCAGTACTTCCGGAATTTTTCTGCGGTGTATTTCACCAGAAGAAGGACGAGAAATCATGCAAGAAATCCATGCCGGAGATTGCGGACACCATGCTCAATCAAAAAGCATAGTTAAAAAAGCATTCTGTGCCGGGGTTTTCTGGCTAACAGCCAAGACAGATGCTGAGCACATAGTTAATACATGTGAAGGGTGTCAATATTACGCCAAGCAGACTAATATGCCGGCCCAAGCACTCAAAACTATCCCAATTACATGGCCGTTTGCGGTCTGGGGGCTAGATATGATGGGACCGTTCAAAACTGCGCAAGGCGGACTTACACATCTACTAGTAGCTGTGGACAAATATACCAAGTGGGTGGAGGGTAAACCCATCAAAAAGCTTGATGGTGTAACGGCCCGAAATTTCATCATTGACATAGTCATGAGATATGGCGTTCCACACAGCATAATAACCGACAACGGGACAAATTTCTCCATTGGAGAGTTGGCAAAATATTGCCGACAAACGGGAATTCGCCTAGATCTCGCATCTGTGGCACACCCGCAATCCAATGGACAGGTTGAGAGAATGAATAGCTCAATACTGCAAGGAATACGCCCAAGACTCGAATCTCCTCTTCATAGAGAAGCTGGAGCATGGGTAGAGGAGCTACCTTCCGTGCTTTGGAGCATTCGAACGACGCCAAACAGGTCAACTGGGCAAACCCCGTTTTTCCTAGTTTACGGTGCGGAAGCTCTTCTTCCAACGGACATGATCCATGATAGCCCAAGAGTGCGGGATTTCGATGACTCGGATGCCGAAGAAGCACGACAGGATGTCGTCGATCTCTTAGAAGAGGAACGAGAACTTGTGCTTCAAAGATCCGCCATTTACCAGCAAGGTTTACGACGTTATCATAGTCGGAAAATCAGGCATCGTTCTTTTAAAGAAGGTGACTTAGTGCTGAGATTGGTGCAGCAAAGAAAACACAAATTGGCCCCATTATGGGAAGGACCATTTGTAATCAGCAAAGCTATGAAAAATGGGTCATATTACCTTGTAGATATTCGGGACACGGAAGATGATCCCGAAAAGCCGAATCGCAAAAGAAAGATAAAGATAGATGATGAACTAGGAGAGACAAAGAGGCCTTGGAGCATCCAGCAGTTATTTCCCTTCTATAATTAGTTCAATTTCTATGTAAACATCTTTGAGATCATGAAATAAAGTTGTCGGAATTTTGATATCCATGTTTTTACAAGTTCATTATAGTACAAAGCATGATTCCACCTTATCTATTTCCCAATGATCTTACAAAATACTCAATGTTAACCCGAATTGTGCCTGCGTGCTCGGTGTTTAAAAACTGAATGATTTTCAGCCTGCTAACGGCTAAAGGAAACTCGGATTGTGCCTGCGTGCCCAAGTTTCAAAAAATTCCTTACTTTTCTCTAAGTATTATCTGATTGTTTACGTGTTGGGTCACTGGAGCTAGTTAGTAAAAATGCCTTTAGTATGATCCATGTTTCCGAGTTTAAACTGATTGGTTATACCCAGTTACTCGGCATGATGATTCATAATACTATCGAGCCATTTCAAACACTAAGGACAGTTAAAACACATAAGCCAGAGAACTTAGAAGGCAAATGAATATTAAAACCCGGAAACCTTGCAAAGAATTTCATATAAAACTGCAAAAGGCGGTGTTCTTGTTTATACAAAAGGAATAGAAGCATTGCAATATGAATTACATTGTAAAAGTGCAGTAATGCTCCTATTGTCTAGTTCCACCATCCAGGATCAGGACAGCCCTTCAAGCATCCGAGTCTTCGTCGCTGCTGTCATTCTCGGGGCCTTCAGGGATCTCCTCTTCCGGATAGGTGATGGAGATGTTTACCATAGAGGCAATCTTGGTAGCATCGCCTTTGATTTCATCAAAGATGCTGGCTCGCTGGTTCTCCGTGTATCCTTGAGGGATACCGGATGCCACGCGCCAAGATTTGGCACTAGGGTACTCCATACGCACAAGGCCGAGAGCCATGCGTGCACCACCCCGTGCAGCGGAGCGTAAGGTGGATTCCCTAGATTCCGCCACCTCCAGGATAGCAGCCGGAAGTTTATAAACTTCCGAGAATTCTATGGTACTTGTAGGGAAGAATTTGCTGATCAGTTGCATCCCAGCATTTCTGATAGCATTCCATACCTTCCCAAAGGCTCGATTTTCTCCATACGAGAAAGACCTGGATAATTTCCTGTTTTTTTGGAAGAAGCCTCCAAAAAGGTTAGGCGACAAAACAGAAAAAGAAAGCTAGACATGGATAAATCGGTAAATGAAATACAACTTACCGAGAACCTTGTCAATTTCGGAACATTCCTTTAGGCGAAGGATTAACATACTTTCCAAGTCGTGGATAGTAGACTTATCCTTCTCCGCCTGATCGAAAGCCTTGGATTGAGCAATGCCAAGGGCCAGATTACTGGCTTCCAGATCATGTCGAACCTTCATAAGTTCCTTATGAAGGTCCAAATTTTCCTTGCGAAGACGTTCGGCATTGCCGGCATCTTCAGCTACTTCCTTGGCCTTAGCCAAAGCAGCTGGAAAGCAAGGAAAAAATTCTGAGTTTAGAAATATCTCGAGAAAATACTTATTGATAATCCGGATAAAACAGAGTAAAGCATACCTGTTGTTTCCGATAGCTGTAGCTGAGAAGAGGCCAGCTCATTATCTTTATACTTAATAATAGATTGAAGGGTTTTCACCTCTTCATTCTTGACGTTAAGTTTATTAAAAAGTTTCAAGTTTATTACATCAGCAGTATGCTGAAACGCGGAAATAAAAGCCAAACGCTTAAGTTAGATCAAGCGTAATAAAAAAGCATTAAGGGGAAAGTATGTTTCCAACTTATTGCTTGGGGGCTAGAGGTATTACCTGGCTCATTTCCCGCAAATTGGACAAAGTCTCGTTGAATTCTTTTGCATATTCAGAAAAAAGAATCCCAGCGTGATGAAGGCCATCTTGTATGACCTGGCGAGGTGAAAATACGAAAACGTTTCGGATAATCAGCCCGCCCTGCGGCCAAGGACGAATTAGAGGAGCAGGAGCGAAGAATTTCTTAGCTTCTGGACGGATATATCCGAGTTCATCAAATGGTTCTTCCTTTATCCGGATATTCCTGTCCAAAGTGGGGATAGGTTCGCCCCCCCCCCAGACATAGCATAAGAAGGTTCTTTTTTCTTAGCAGCAGCTTTATGTTTCTTCAACTTCTTTGTCTTCAAAGGAGTTGGAGCAAGGCTGAAAAGAGAATATCCGAGAAATAAATATCTCGAAGAACTGGAGGGGAATAACGATCAAAAAAGTTGCAGCAGAATACCTGGATGTGGCGACGGGAATTCCGTCAACAGTTTTCGTTTCCTCAAAAGTCACCTGCCTTTTACGTTTCCGGTCGCTGTAGAAGCTGGCTTGTATTTCGTTAAGCTTGGCGTCGGAAGCAAGATCATCTCCTTCAAGTTCGTTGAACTAGGAATGTAGCAATGATGCGTTAAAAATCAGACAAGGAGGATAATCCGAGAAAAACCCAAAGGTAAAGAAAATATAAATACCTTGGGGGCTGGATTCTCCACGTGATATATTGCCAGACTCTCGGCGTATTGATCGCTCGCGGCGACCAGGTGGTGGAGTCGCTTTATGAAATCCTTTTTGGTATAGGACTTGTCCGTCCCCCTCATGCTATCTTCTGGCCCTTCGTATTCGCAAAGGAGCCGGGAACGAAATGAAAGAGGTTGAACACGGCGTCCAAACCAACATAAAACAGCATCCTTCCCGGTTAAGGGAGGCTGGGAAGAAGTGAGCTTGGCGATGCGCCGTTTTATCTTCATCAAGTTTTCCGGCAGTGTCTGCACTGCTTCAACTGCCCAACTCTCTTGGGGAGAGGCGGCGGAATTAACAAATGGAGGAATCCCGTTTTCTTTACCGGTGAATGAGATGTCCTGATGGTAGAAGAAGGAACCCATCCAAGATTTGACGGGTTCCGATGTTTTTATCTTTGGATACCAATCTTCCCTAAGCCTCCGAAGAGTGAAAGAAATAGTTCCGCGGATGGGAGAAACACCTTCTGTGAGGTTATGCTTCACTTCAAAGCAATATTGCCAAAATTCTAGACTAGGAGCTATTCCTAAATACCCTTCAAAAAGGGCTTGGAAACTAGCTAGATAGAGGATGGAGTTTGGAGAGATGTTGTGTGGTTGGATGCCGTAATAGTTAAGGACCTCTGAGAAAAAGGCGGAAGGCGGTAAACCCATACCTCTCGCGATGTGAGAAGTAAGGAGGACGCGTTATCCGTCTTTGGGTGCAGGCTCGAGATCACCTTCCGAGTTCCGCCATTTGCCTTTGACTATTAGCCCTTCCTTTTCCATTTGTGGAAGAAGGAAAGGAGGAATATTACTCGGACTCCAGTTGCCGACAAATTCCGTCTCCTCGTTCGCTCCGGCAGCGGCGGATGCGGCGGCCTCTGCGGCGGCGAGCTCGTCGCCGAGGAGCGTAATCTTCTCCTCCGCCGTCTTGGGAGCAAACGGCGGAGAGGGCGCGGCGTTTGAGCCCGCAAGATCCGCGGTGGCGGGGTTTCCTCCGTCCGCCGCGGAATCCGCAGTCTTCACCGGCTCGCCACCGGCGTGCGTTGGAGAATCCAATTGAGGATCCATTTGGTTGATTATGTCCTCGATGTCCTGCGCGACGGTGTGGGCGGGCGAAGGCGGCGAGGATGCCATTGGGTGGCGGCGCGGCTAGCCTCCGGTGACGTTCTGGGCGCAGTGGGCGTTCGGTGCTCTCTCTCTGCTGGAAGCTTGGGCGCTGTAATGGCGTTCGAGTGGTTGCGGAAGGTATTCCGGGAGGACGACGAAGGCTATTTATAGCCGGAAATCCGTCACGATGCGTGCTAACGGCTCTTTTGACCGTTGGATGATCAACGCGTGTAACTCGCCGGAAAATCCGGGAAATGAATCGACAGAGTGATTATGGTTATCTCCTCGTTTCCCGCGAGAATCTGTCAGAGATATGTTTCTGGGTTTTCCACTCAAAACTCAAACGTCCCTTGCGTCAGCAGAATTAAAGTGCTGACGTAGGAGGTTCCTTCTCCGCGAAGGATCGTGTGAGAAAAGCCGTATTTCCCGAATTCCGAGTTTTACGTTACCATCTCTTTTCGAAAGAAGAATAAGAAGAATCAAGACTGCTGGCCGATATTTCTCAGACGGTGTAAATTTGGCGAAAGACGGCAAATCAGAGTTTTAATCCTTCTTGGGGGCTACTGTCGGATATATACTGAATAGGGGTATATCAGATGGTAGTCAAAAGTGCCGGATTACCAGGGTGGCCCAACTGGTAGTGGGTTATGGTCCATTGGGCGGCCCAGTAAGCTGACGCGCAGAAGCCGGATTCTAGAAGGACCCGGATCACGGCCCACGTGATCTGGCTTGGAGGAGAAGACGGATTCCTTACTTTCCAAGTTACTAGCTATCGTAGTCTTCTAGGTTTCCTATTCTGTATGCCCTAATCCGGCTATTATATAAAGCCGGACGGGAGATGAGATAACAAGACAAGAAGCCACAGGCCAACTCGCCGAGAAGTTGATCCTCCGCAAATAGCTAAACCTAACCTCACATTGTAATTGTTTACACAGGCTTTAGTCCTGATTAGTGAGATTGCAGGAGTAGGAACGCTGTATTATTACGACGTACCGAACCTGGGTAAAATCCTGTGTCTTTGTCACCAACGCGATCCCGTTTCCCCACGTCTCTACCCGTAGTCTCATGGCACCCCCGTCTATGAAAACTATTACGATGTCTCGACATGATGTCTCTCCAATAAATAAAATACATGTTGGGTGAATAAATGACAACTAGGAAATTGCAACTCATTTGTTAAGCCTTATAGGTATTCTCTGGCTCCCCTTGTGCCAAATCAATAAATTGTGGGTTATCAGGATGCCGCAACATGGCTCCACAAGTCTTAGATTGAACTTTTGAGGTGACGATGACTCTAGATGGTTTTCGTGGAAAATAATCACACACCCCAAGTTTTTAGGTCAGAAGGCAATTTATAGACGAATGGAGGTGCCGAGGGGCCATCCCAGCCATCAGGCGACAAGGAGGCACACCCAAGGGTGGACCCACTAGTCGCCTGATGTTTTAGGCCACCTCTTGGGCTCCCCTTTAGACTCCATCTTCGTTCCGGGTAGAAACTTCCTTCCGTGGATTTTCAGGAATTCTGGAATAATTAAAATACAACTTTTCTGAAACAAAAAACAAGCAGAAATAGAAACTGGCACTGAGCATATTGTCGATGGGTTAGTCCATGAAAATGTCTAAAAACGATATAAAACTATAGTAGAAACATGTAGCAATGATATAATCACGCATGGAACAATAAAAAGTTATAAATACATTTGGGTCGTATCAAGATCACCAAGATTAATTCCTTCTCGTCCTTGAGTAGGTAAATGATAGTGAAATAATTTTTGAAGTGACATGCTATCAACATAATCAAGATCAAGTAGTAATTTTAAAGCATGTAAACTGAGATGAAATGAATAAGAGTAGTTTATATTGATATCCAACAAGTAATAAACCATAGGAAAAACAAAGTAAAAAACCTTCAGTGAATCAATACTAATAGACAATAAACTGTCCAGAGTATATTAAATATGATTTAAAAATCTAGCACAAAATCATAATCTTCCAATGCATCAAACAATAATAACAACTTTAGTCAGGATCAAGGCAAGTGATAATAATATGCACACAAAGGATCAACTATTTTTTCGTGCACTAAAAACAAGCAAGCGTGAGCATTGGTTCCTGACACGAGGATGTTACGAAAAAGAGAGAATTAGGGGGGCTTTTAAAAGTAAATGGAAGAAAATCTCAAACAACTGAAAGTGATTATTACTTCATTAGACAAGAGGAAGTCTTATAATATGCAAGTAGTGATTGCCATACAACGGATGCGCGTAGTGCTATGAATGTATCGAAGCACTCCAATGGAACTAGTAGGGGTGAATCTACTTGCTTACTCACGAAAACCTAGAGGACTTTTGAGGAGGTTAACCTGGAATACACAAGCCAAGTTCTATAATGTAAAGGGCCCCACATGTTATGCAAATAAAAATATAAAAATTCTCTAAAACTGAAGTATAGGTGCTAACATAACCACAAGTGTGGAATAAAGGATAGTAATGCTACCCCTTCTCTCTTTTATTATTATTTTGGTGGCCTCCGTGGGTCTTTTATTTTCTTTCATTTGTCCTCTTTGGGATCTTTTTTTTGGTGGCCTCTTTTGGGCTCTTTTATTTCCTCACTCGTAGGGCCAACACTCTATATTATAAGGAACAACACATTTTTATTACTCATAATAGTCAATCTATGATGTATAAAACTGAATGCCAATGCCAGTGTAGCAGGATGTGCAACGATCTAGCGTAACATGGAATAAATGAACAATGGACAAAGTCTCATAAATAATCATGTCGGTTGTATATGATCATGCAAAGCAAATAAATAATGAAAAATGACATCAAATCATGCAATGTAATATAAAACTTGCATTACAAAATATCTCGGAATGATTATGAAAATGTCGTGATAGGTAGGCATGGTCATTGTTTTGAGGAAGATATATGTGCATATGTTTAGAAGAATATGATGAAGTCCTCCCACTGAGTTTGAATGTACTGTCGAAGTATGCACCAACTCTCCATATGAGGAAGGGCAATGCACAACACCGAAGAGGCTAGCAAACATGGATGGTGGAAGTGACAGAAAACCACAACTCACTTTGAATGAAAAAGAACTCACAAGTTTAAAGATTCCAAATAGCAGCATAATCAATCATGAACATAGAAATATAGAATAATACAACTTATTACTACCTCTACGACATATTGCCCTCAGTGATATCTTTTAGCATTAATCTACCCGCTGAGTAGATGCATGCAATTGTGGAAGGAGTATTGTTGTTCTAGCTCTGAATCAGTAGGATAATTACTATGTTTTTTTCATATTAGCTCATGTCCGCACACTTATAACGAGTTAAGCGAGCTAATTCGCGAGCTTACGAAGTTGAGCCGGTTTTCAAATCTGATCTCGTTGTGTTAGCGAGCCAAACTAACTCATTGTTTTAACAAGGTCGAAAGAGTCAAGCCAAAGTGGCTCTACTCAAGCTGCTATTATTGATGTCCTTGGTAAAGCTAACCTCGACCGCGTCAATGATGTCATGGAGAAAGATGATCGTTGATTGTTGTTGGTTTCAAAAGTTGGCTCACGGTGTAGATAACTTTTGGGAGCCTGTTCTTTCACCGACCATTCGCAACTTTGGTTGCGCTGGTGTAATGGGAGTTTTGTTGGCGCCTGGGGCAGAGCTTAGTTGAGGCCGGAGGAGGGGGGCACCGCCCCTTCCCCCAGTTTTTTAGCAGATCCTAAAGAAATTTTTTTGGGAAGGGGTTAAATGAGAAGAAAGTCCCCCCCCCCCCCCCCCCCCCCAAATGTTGTTTTTTTGCCGTTCGCCAACCTGCACTCTTCGTCAAGCTCCATCACTGCTGGTATGGTCGGTAGAGTTTACTCTCGTTTTACTCAACATAATCCTGGATTCGAATGTTTGCAGAAAAACTGTGTTTTGTCGTACTTTGATACCGGAGAACTTTTGTTGTTGTTCTGTTGGAAATTTATTGCATTTTAAGTTAACGTTGTGTCGTTATCGATATGATATTGAAACTTTATTGCATTTCAACTCACTGTATCATCGTGGTTGCTTTGTTTATGAAATGGTGGGAAAACCTAATGTATGCAAAGAAAGAGGGTCCAATGTTTCCAGCAGTGAAGATACAGACATACAGCTAGAAATTGGGGGCAGCCAAGCTCAACGGGCAAAGTGAATTTCTCCCGCCAATGACTACTCACCACGGACAGTACTATCACTTGGCCAGAGCAGTACGTTGGGGCCGGGTTCACTCCCAATCCCAGGTCCCTCGCCGCCTATCTGTACGTCCCGACTGCACCACAAGTCCACCTTGGTTCCAGGCCAACGCTGCGACAGTAATAGGGCACCTTCCACTCCACGGTCCCGGCAATTCCTACCCCTAACTGCCGCTGCTGTTGCCTACGCCAGCTCCGGCTCACCGAATCTCAACGGAGAAAATGGCCATGCACAGCAGTGTACCTACCAACTCATTCAGCTAACCTCCCAAAAAGAAAAAGGCAAAAGAAGCCACCCGGCCTCCTCCTCCCACACTCATCACTCCCCCACAGTCATTGGTCATAAAAACCTCGACACGATAAGAATCTCAAGCCACCCTCCCTCCCTCGCTAGCTCACCAGGCCTCCTCCTCCTACCTTCCTTCCGGCGTTCCCAGTTTCCTCCACGGCTCCACCACCCAAACGGAGCAAAGCACGTCAAAGCAAGGAGCTTTGCCTCGATTCCGGGGCGAACCCCACCACCGCCTTTCCGTTTATTCCAAGAACAGGGGGGCAGGCAGGCGCAGACACGCACACACAACGTACATGGCGCCGGCGACGGCAGATGGAGGCTCGGACGAGCCAGTGCACAAGGGCCGGACCAACTCCATCCTGCTCCCCATTCTCGGCGTCCTCTTCGCC
This sequence comes from Alopecurus myosuroides, assembly GCA_028641055.1. Classification (NCBI taxonomy): domain Eukaryota; kingdom Viridiplantae; phylum Streptophyta; class Magnoliopsida; order Poales; family Poaceae; genus Alopecurus; species Alopecurus myosuroides. The sequence goes on from CM054060.1 coordinate 126,612,078, forward strand.
TACCTGCTCTACCGCTACCTCCGCCCGCGCCTCCGCGGGCTCCGCCTCGACCGCCTCCCGTTCCGCCTCCCGGCATGCCTCCGCCGCAGCGATGGCACCAGCAGAGGGAGCACCTTGCTGCCATACTTCGCGCCGATCGCCGACCGGCTCGGCGCGCTGCAGCCGTACCTCGGCCCCATCGCCGAGCGGCTCGGGGTGGTCCCTGTCCCGCACGGCGTAGCCGGCGCGCTCGTCAAGTTCCCCGGCGGCGAGGCGCTCTCGGTGGCCGCCATCCTCGAGGCGCCCGGGGAGGTGGTGGCCAAGTCGTCCCACAGCACGGTCTACCGCGCCGCGATGCGCTCCGGGGAGGCGGCGGTGCTGCTCCGGTTCGTGCGCCCCGCGTGCGCCGTCGGGCCAGAGGAGGCCACCGCTGCGGCGCGGCGGATCGGCGCGGTCAGCCACCCGAACCTCGTGCCGCTCCGCGCGGTCTACGTCGGACCCAGGGGGGAGAAGCTGCTCGTGCACCCCTTCTACGCCGCCGGCTCGCTCCACCGCTTCTTGCAAGGTTGGTGTGTGTGCATCACTCGTACCTATCACTGTTTCCTTTCAGCTTTTCCGTAGCCAGAAATGTTGAAACTGCTCCTGAAAATTGGGCCACATGTTTCATCTGATCTGTCAAAATGCACATTTTGTCTATGTCAAAAATGCCTGAATACTACAACTACAAGAAAACAAGAAATGGAATGCGTGGAGATCCCAAATAAAAAATTATTAGAGCATAGCAATTTCACATTTTGTCAGGAAGGGAAAGGTGTGGCGTAGTTGCTACGGGAGTTGCAAGACAAAAGGCAGACTAGTAGCTTTCCATAAATAAAAATGCCATCACTGCCATCAGTTTGAACTTTAGACGCAATATGGAATGCGTTACACTTACACAGACAGTCATGTTGGGTTATGTTACAGAGTTCATTTCTTACTTCTGGTCTATCTTCGCTGCTGCATTTCTTCCTATTACTATTTGCCCACGGCAGCAGGAAACTTGTCATCAACTTTTGTCAAGACCCTATCTCTGCTTGGTTGTTAGCTTGAAACACTCACATGACGCATTGCCCTGCAGAGCTGGTCCTGACTCCTAATGTGCTCTTGTTAAGGTTATTAGATTATCCTTCACAATCGTGATTATTTTCAAGCATACACAATCGTGATTATTATGGTACAATCAGTTCTGTGTGTTTTCAAATTAAAACAGTGGTTAGTGCTGTACAGTGTATAGTCATCTCTCAAACTGGACTTCTGTAGAAAGACTAGCAAGCACAAGCACGTAATTATTGTCATGTCTTAATCGAGGGTAAATGCACACATGTGCAGTCTTTTCAATCCAAAACCCAGCATTAATTTGTACTTGTTGCTCAATAAAATATCTTGGTACTCCGCATTTGTTAAGACGGTAGCTAATCATCCGTCCGTTGCCATCGCGCACGCAGAGGGCATCGCCGACTCGCAGAGGTGGGCCATAATCTGCAAGCTCTCTCTGTGCATCGCCAAGGGGCTGGATCACCTGCACACGGGGCTGGAGAAGCCGCTCATCCACGGCAACCTCAAAACAAACAACATCCTGCTCGACGGCGGCCACGAGTGCAGGATCTCGGACTACGGGCTGTACCTGCTGCTGAACACCGGCGGCGCGCACGAGATGCTGGAGACCTCGGCGGCGCAGGGGTACAAGGCGCCGGAGCTGGTCAAGATGCGGGACGCCACCAGGGAGAGCGACGTGTACAGCTTCGGGGTGGTGCTGCTCGAGATGCTGGCGCAGAAGGAGTCGGCGAACGGCAACAGCAGCGATAGCGCGATGACGCACAGCTCCCGCGACATCTTCCTGCCGGTCTCCTTCAAGAACCTCGTCCTCGAGCGGAAGATCTCCGACGCGTTCAGCTCGGACCTCGTCCGGCAGAGCCGGAAGGCCGGGAACGAGAGGAAGCTGAACGCGTTCTTCGAGCTGGCCACCGCCTGCTGTAGCCCTTCGCCGTCGCTGCGACCCAGCACCAAGGATATACTTAGGAGGCTTGAGGAGATAGCGAAATGAATGGATTAATCGGTGTGGGTACTGGGTAGGTTCGTTCGCCGGCCAGATCAGCATCGCATTATGGCAAGTTGATGGGAGAGTGGTTCATCCGGCCCAGCCGTTGCACGTGACATGACGAGGCTGGATGAATGAAGAACTGGATTTCTGCTGGAGAGTGGATGTGCGCGTCATAACTGGGAATCTGTATAGTCTTCGTAGAGTGTTAGAGAGTGTAAAAGCAGAGGAGATCATTTGTCACAGTGTGTGCCAGGGAGGTCCTCCGGCTTCAGTGGGGTTACTGGTTTGTAATTTCCCGTGCTTTTAGTTGAAATCGATGATGTACAAATTCTTCACAGAGTGCGCCTGGAGAGAGTGAGAAAGGCATGTGCTGCATCTCCCTGCAAGTCAAAATTTCCATGTCAGTGTAAACCTTCTTCCGAGTGTAATCAAATGTGATTCGTAGGAGTATTGCTGTAGAGCTTGTGATGTCCCCGGTGCGTGTGCATGTGCAGTTGTTCAACGTACCGACAACGACAGTGAGTGATTCTCTGGAAGGAATATGCAAATGGCCAATCTCGCCTGGTTCTGTTCTCTGCACAGTTGAGCGTTTGTCCTTATTACTAGCACTAAGACTAGTTTAGTCTGCTTTGTTCCCTTTGTACTAATATAAGAATGAGATTCGGAGCACTTGGTTGTAGTAGCAGCAATATATTTGGCCTCAAATCGGTCACCATCCGCCCTCTCTCTTTCGCCGACACCAAAAGCGTCCGTACGTGTGCTAAATTGTTTCGCACTAATCTCCACTATCCAACGTCAACAGACGATCATCCCTGTGTGTGATGTGCTACTTCACCAAAAATCTTGCAGCTTCACGTTGGAAAGAAAAAGGCACTGTGTATCATCTGATTCAATCATCGTGACGAGATGAAAGCCGGCCAATGCCAATGGGTGTGATAATCTCCGCTGGTTGAGTAATTATCAGGTGGGTGCGGGTTGGTGTCGAGGCAGCAGGTCAGGTTCAGGTAGCCAGGGCGTCCCTCTCAGAGGTCGGGGCCAAGCCAAGCCGATGGCGATTCAAAAGAAAGCGGGAGCACGTGAGGGAGACCTATCTGTCCGAGCCGCCCAACCAACACCGCACCGAAAACTTGGAACTAGCTTCCAAACCCGGACCGCCACCGATTTCCACTCCCCAATTTGTTCGGCAGATGGGCGCGGGAGACTCCTGTCTCACCGGATCTATGACGACGAAGAGAAGAAGAACTACACATGACACATGAACACGATTTTTACCCGGGTTCAGGCCATCGCGAGATGGATCCCTACGTCATGCATGACTGGTCTGGAATTATAACGAGTGTGTGAATTACAACAAAGATAGAGTCAACTTGTTCCCCGGAAGGTCTAGACTTCCGAGAGTCACTCGCTCAATTTTTCCTCTCCTCTTCCCTCCTAGGTCTGTTTCTCTCTAGTTTATATTTTCCTCTTCCTTTGCCTACGCCTCTTTGTGTCTCGGTCTACTTCTCTCTTTCTCTCCTCGGAAAGGGCTTACTTTTATCTTAAGGGGTCACCACAGTTATCCTGTTGCAAGGTCCACACGTGTCTGCTGCTCTACAGTCATGAAGGACGCGTGGAGTGGGTGCGGAAACCGCCGTCCACGTGCATGCCCCCGCCTGCCAATTGAAGTGCCATGCGCCAAGTTCCTGGCCCATTAATGATGGAGGTTGTAACATCCCAAGTATGAAAAACATCCTTTAGAATGTTTGCTTTTGTTATTTTATGTTTTGCATCATGTCATCTTAAGTTTTGCATTTGTTTTCCAATTGTTTTCCTCTGTTTTTCTTTGTTTTCCTTGTTTTTCTATTTGAATTTCAAACCAAATTTCAAATATTTGTTTCATACTTGTGCTGTTACAGTTTCCAAATGAGTATTCAAATCAAAGCAATTAGTTGTTCCATTAAAGTTGTAATTTCAAACTATTGATTTGTTTCTATCAATAATTCAATTAATACCAAAACATTTCCAAATTCAATTATATTTCCAAACAGCAACCATTTTGAAATTTATGGAAATTACAAAACAAATCAATCATTTGTTATCTTTACACTTGAAATTAAAACTGTTAAATTGTTCTTTTCATTTAATCAATTAATACCAAAATTTCATTCAAAATTTAATTAAAAATACAACAGCAACATAATTTAAAATTCTTGGAAAACAAAAGTGGCATTTTGGTGATGTTACAAAAAACTAAACTACACAAAATTTTCCCTAATTTTCTAACCCTAAAAACTAACCCTTTTCTTTTCTTATTCAAATCTGCAAAAAAAAAAAAGAGAAAGAAAGAAAAAAATAAAACAAAGCAAGGGGGAAAGGGCAGGCCAGCCCACCAGTCCCCACCGGCCTGCTACCCCCCACCCCTCCTTCTACCTCTGTACGGCAGGGAATCCAGCATGTCCACGTCGACGGCAGCAGCAGCAGACGGCCGAGCTCCTCCTCCTCCCTCCTTATAACCCTAACCCTAAGCCTCGAGCTCCCCCTCCTACCCTAGCTCCTCCACCTCTCTCTCCGTCGCCGCCGCCGCCAATTTTCCCTCTGCCCTGCACCTCTGCTTCTCTGTATCCCGCCACCGAGCCCCACCTCTTCCCTCACCGGCGATCGCCGCCGATAGGACTCCCCTCCGCGCAGGTTAGCGGCGGGAATCGGTCCCCCGACACTCCCTCTCCATCATCGCTTCAACGCCAGGGACGGGGAAGGCCTGCCGCGCCGCCGCCGTCCTCATCTCGCCGCCGGCCACCTCTTCACCGAGCCCGAGCGCCACCGTCTCCTTCTGCCACCCCACGGTGAGCACACGACACCCTCCTCCTTTTCCCTCTCTGTTTCATCGCGACAAGCACGCGCACACCACGAGCACGCGTGCATCCATCGTGAGCAGCAGCAGCTGCTGCATCGCTTTCCATCGCCGGCGTCCACCTTCGGCCGCTGTCTACAAGTTCAGAAAACTGAACTTTTTGCAGTTCAGTTAAACCTCCCGCTATCTGAACCTTAACCACCCGCGTGTTCCCTTACTGTCAACGAAACAGCAGTACCGCAGTGGCAACAGCTCGCTGCGCGCGCACAGGAGGTCTAGGGATCGAATCCCACCCCCGCGGGATTAACCCCTCTTTTGCCATTTTATTTTCCAGGCCCAGCACAAATCCCTTTTCACAGACCAGTCCCTGTTAGTATTTCTTCTAGGTCCCTGTAATTAATTTCTAAGTCCCTGGCTACTAAATAAATGGCAGATTACACCCTAATCTTGGAATTGCATAAATAATTCATTCCAACTCCAAATTCAACATTTTAAATATGTTTTCCACACCAAATTAAATTCTCTACCCAAATATAATTTTTTTACTGCTTTGAATATTTTAAATTGGTGAAATATTTGAATCCTTGTTTAATTCATTTAATTTTGCAAAATTCATAACTTAGGCATAAAAAATCCAAATTCAACAAACTAAATATGTTTCGCATCCCATTTTTCATGAACTTTGCAAATATCAACTTTGTGTTCTGTTTTAAATAAATTAAATTGCTGAAAACAACTGTTTCTTAATTAATGCATTTAAAATTGCCAAATTAATAACTTGCTCATTTCAAATTCATTTTCAACATATAAAATATGTTTTCCATGCTAAATTAAACCACCTTTTCAAACACAAACTTTATTTCATGTTTTGAATAATTAAAATTGGTTAAATAATTTAAACCTTGTTTAAATCATTTAAGATTGCTAAATTCCTAACTTGGTCAAATTAAATCATTTTGAACTTATAAAATATGTTTTCAAACCAGAAAAGTGTAAACTTTTCAAATATGAATTTGGTTTAATGTTTTGAACAAATAAAAAATTCAAATAATTTCATACTTGAATTAAATCCTTTTAAATCTTGTTCAAAATTGTTTAATTCATAAGTAATTCATCTTAATTCCTTTTTCAACAAGTGAAACATGTATTCCACCTAAAATTTTGTGTACTTTCCAAATATGAACTTTGTTATCTATTTTACACAATTAAAAGTGGTGAAAACAACAAATGCTTGTGTAACCCCTTTAAGAAACCAAAATTTCATAACTTAATAAGTAAATTTCCAAACTTGGTAAACTTCATTTCAATTTGGATCTATTGTTGTTTTCTTTTGTTTTCCTCATCCATGCATCATGCTAATCAACTTTCACATGGTGTTTAGTTGTAGATCATCTAAACCAACCTTAATTGATGGGCTTTCCATATGCAATCCAAATTGCATATGGGTCCATTTAATTACGTTACCATGTCAGCTATCTTATCTTTGATGCATAAATTAAATTGACATGCATCATCCCATGTTTGTGAATTATGCCATGTTATTGATTGTTTGTCTCTCTGTGTTGTTTGTTTGCTTCTTCTCGAATAGACGACGACGTTGAGACAGACGAGATTTACGACACCCCTTCTGAGGATCTAGCTCAGTACCAGGCTGCTGAGTTTGCAGGCAAGTATTCACTCACATGAACCATTGTGTTCCTTTCCACATTGGATACCGATACTTTCCGTTGTCTATTCTGCTAGCCTTATGAATCGTTGCTTGTGTTCCGATCCTATCACATGTTATCCTTTAACCCTGATATAGCCTCACCTCCATACCTATCACCCCGGTTGCTTGTTGCCCGTGTCTTACTAGCATGCTTAGGGTGTTGTGCTCGAGTCTGTTGTCCGTTAATTTTGTTACCATATTTTATTATGTTCTAGGGTTCGATGTTTAAACAATCAAACAGTTAATATTTGAGGTAATGCTAATTTGATGATAAGGCACCGGCAGGAGGCCCGGCGTGGTTTTGAGGCCTGCTAGTGTCGACCCTAATTAGGAAAATGGTCTTGTCTACTGATCCATGATGAGCGCACTAACCGCATGTGGGAAGCGTGTATGGGCGCCCCCCTCAATTTGATTCGATTCGCATCTCGTCCAAATCGCCACCCTTAGTTCGGGCTTTCCATTTGATGCATGCATGTGCAGGTGCGAGCCCTTGGCGCCAGGGTGGAACTTTTGTAGTCGGCATTTAGGGCGGCGTGGTCTTAGAGTGCTATGAGGGTCCCCCTTTTCTTCGTGGGGGCTCGATTAGCCGCGCACGCACATCATGTGGTTCTTTGGGCTTGATGCGAAGAAGAGTTGAGTTGTGTTGAGTGCCCCGCTTGGTGGAAGGGCCATTCCATCTGGCGGGTTATTCTTACGTGTACGGCCAAATTGGTGCACCCCTGCAGGGATAAATCTTCTCGAGAAGCCGTGTTTTCCGCGGTTATGGATGACTTGGTGAAAGTACTGGCTAACAAGTACTCAGAACAACTTACACCTAACTAATGATAACTTGACTAGTAATAGTCTTATTGACACAATAACTTGAACCATCATTAATCTAACTGTGTGAGTTATCCTCGGATTGCATCTTTGGATAAGGGGCGAGATACAGGATGGGTTTGTTTGAGGTTAGTTATAGTTGGTTACGATACGCTATCTTATCCCTCTCTTTTAGCCGAAAGTTGTAGCGTGTATCTGTAGTTGGTTAGTGCAGCCCGCTGCCGCATCTTTTGTATCACCCATTCTTCCGTTGAACCCAAAGCATCTGTACTTGGTGTTGCCGGGTACACTATGGTATCTTGTGAGTCTTGCTTGCCAGTACGTTTATGTACTGACCCCTTTGGGGCTGTGGTTTCCGCAGACTACGTTTCCGAGGATCCCCATGGAGGCTACTACGTGGAGTATGACGAGGCTGCTGACAAGTAGATAGCGGACCCGGGCAGGATCCGAGACTTCGTGGATGGGCTCCGTCTTTTCGTTTCCGGCCTCTTAGGCCTATTTGGATCTTGTCTGTACTCAGACACTTAGGATGCTTCCGCTGTGCTGTAATGATGAATTGTTGGGACATGTGTCCTCTGGATGATTGTATTTGCTATCTCTGCTCTAGTGAGAGCTATTCGCAACTTATTTCAATCTTTTGTGTCTTAGAGATATGTTGTGATATCACTTGTTCTAATGCCGTTGACGTACCATGTGTGTATGTTATGAAGTACGTCAACGGAAGTGTCCTGATTTCTAGGGGATGGTTTACGCAGACGATGGATAGTAGAGAATGGTTGTCACACGTTTACGTGTTGGCCTGCTCATATTGAGATGCGGGTGCCGGTATGCCCCGTAAGCCATTTGTTCTACTGTTTAGCGGACTGTGAGTATCCTCTAGAAGTCCGGGTACGACAAATGGTATCAGAGCCTGTCTGCCTGTAGGATCCCTTTTTACTGGTCGCAGTTGAGTCTAGAAACTATTTTGTAGCTATATAGGAAAAATGAAACGTGAGAGTAGGAATTCTGTTCTTTTTCTTCTTTCCCCACCCACCCTCCCTTTTCTGGTAAGGAAGTGCAACGTTGTTTTTCTCTTCTCACTTAAACTTTCAAGTTAGGTTTTCACGTATCCTGGTTTCTCTGGGATAGTTATATCTACTAGACCATAGGAATGGAGGTGGTTGTGACATGATTTATCATGTTGCCTACTCACGATTGAGAACGGAGGCGTGTAAGCCCCGGAAGCAGATCCTCTATTCCTTAAGCAGTAGATATTGATCCTTTAGAAGCCCGGATGGGTTTTCCGTAGTACCTCAGGAGTGTTTTGGTCTCGTATTTTCCCGATGTTGCTTCGATATCCTGTTCTTCTCAACATCCTTTTCGTCCGTTCAAACCTTGTTGTTGCTTCCCACTTCAGTTCTTCTACCGGCGTCTAATCAATAACTCTGTTCCACCCTTCTGGCCAGATAGTCTATTCTCCAAATGAATCAAGTTCCATTCAGCTATACACCCTCGATGCAAAACCTCTACCTCTACTCGAAAATGTTCCGGTGGTTTGCGAATTCCCTGACGTCTTTCCAGAAGAGTTGCCAGGAATGCCTATCGTCTTGAACTTCCAGAAAAACTATCCAAGGTGCACGATGTGTTTCACGTGTCACAGCTCAAGAGGATCTTCGCAAGAAGTATCCGGACCTTTTCTCTTCTCAGTAGGAATCTCGGGGCGCGATTCCTTCAAGGGGGGGCGTTTTGTAACATCCCAAGTATGAAAAACATCCTTTAGAATGTTTGCTTTTGTTATTTTATGTTTTGCATCATGGAATCTTAAGTTTTGCATTTGTTTTGCAATTGTTTTCCTCTGTTTTCCTTTGTTTTCCCTTGTTTTTCTATTTGAATTTCAAACCAAATTTCAAATATTTGTTTCATACTTGTGTTGTTACAATTTCCAAATGAGTATTCAAATCAAAGCAATTAGTTGTTCCATTAAATTTGTAATTTCAAACTATTGATTTGTTTCTATCAATAATTCAATTAATACCAAAACATTTCCAAATTCAATTATATTTCCAAACAGCAACCATTTTGAAATTTATGGAAATTACAAAACAAATCAATCATTTGTTATCTTTACACTTGAAATTAAAACTGTTAAATTGTTCTTTTCATTTAATCAATTAATACCAAAATTTCATTCAAAATTCAATTAAAAATACAACAGCAACATAATTTAAAATTCTTGGAAAACAAAAGTGGCATTTTGGTGCTGTTACAAAAAACTAAACTACACAAAATTTTCCCTAATTTTCTAACCCTAAAAAATAACCCTTTTCTTTCCTTATTCAAATCTGCAAAAAAAAAGAGAAAGAAAGAAAAAAATAAAACAAAGCAAGGGGGAAAGGGCAGGCCAGCCCACCAGTCCCCACCGGCCTGCTACCCCCACCCCTCCTTCTACCTCTGTACGGTAGGGAATCCAGCATGTCCACGTCGACGGCAGCAGCAGCAGACGGCCGAGCTCCTCCTCCTCCCTCCTTATAACCCTAACCCTAAGCCTCGAGCTCCCCCTCCTACCCTAGCTCCTCCACCTCTCTCTCCGTCGCCGCCGCCGCCAATTTTCCCTCTGCCCTGCACCTCTGCTTCTCTGTATCCCGCCACCGAGCCCCACCTCTTCCCTCACTGGCGATCGCCGCCGATAGGACTCCCCTCCGCGCAGGTTAGCGGCGGGAATCGGTCCCCCGGCACTCCCTCTCCATCATCGCTTCAACGCCAGGGACGGGGAAGGCCTGCCGCGCCGCCGCCGTCCTCATCTCACCGCCGGCCACCTCTTCACCGAGCCCGAGCACCACTGTCTCCTTCTGCCACCCCACGGTGAGCACACGGCACCCTCCTCCTTTTCCCTCTCTATTTCATCGCGACAAGCACGCGCACACCACGAGCACGCGCGCATCCATCGTGAGCAGCAGCAGCTGCTGCATCGCTTTCCATCGCCGGCGTCCACCTTCGGCCGCTGTCTACAAGTTCAGAAAACTGAACTTTTTGCAGTTCAGTTAAACCTCCCGCTATCTGAACCTTAACCACCCGCGTGTTCCCTTACTGTCAACGAAACAGCAGTACCGCAGTGGCAACAGCTCGCTGCGCGCGCACAGGAGGTCTACGGATCGAATCCCACCCCCGCGGGATTAACCCCTCTTTTGCCATTTTATTTTCCAGGCCCAGCACAAATCCCTTTTCACAGACCAGTCCCTGTTAGTATTTCTTCTAGGTCCCTGTAATTAATTTCTAAGTCCCTGGCTACTAAATAAATGGCAGATTACACCCTAATCTTGGAAATTGCATAAATAATTCATTCCAACTCCAAATTCAAAATTTTAAATATGTTTTCCACACCAAATTAAATTCTCTACCCAAATATAAATTTTGTTTACTGTTTTGAATATTTTAAATTGGTGAAATATTTGAATCCTTGTTTAATTCATTTAATTTTGCAAAATTCATAACTTAGGCATAAAAATTCCAAATTCAACAAAATAAATATGTTTCCCATCCCATTTTTCATGAACTTTGCAAATATCAACTTTGTGTTCTGTTTTAAATAAATTAAATTGCTGAAAACAATTGTTTCTTAATTAATGCATTTAAAATTGCCAAATTAATAACTTGCTCATTTCAAATTCATTTTCAACATATAAAATATGTTTTCCATGCTAAATTAAACCACCTTTTCAAACACAAAATTTATTTCATGTTTTGAATAATTAAATTTGGTTAAATAATTTAAACCTTGTTTAAATCATTTAAAATTGCTAAATTCCTAACTTGGTCAAATTAAATCATTTTGAACTTATAAAATATGTTTTCAAACCAGAAAAGTATAAACTTTTCAAATATGAATTTGGTTTAATGTTTTGAACAAATAAAAAATTCAAATAATTTCATACTTGAATTAAATCCTTTTAAATCTTGTTCAAAATTGTTTAATTCATAAGTAATTCATCTTAATTCCTTTTTCAACAAGTGAAACATGTATTTTCCTCATCCATGCATCATGCTAATCAACTTTCACATGGTGTTTAGTTGTAGATCATCTAAACCAACCTTAATTCATGGGCTTTCCATATGCAATCCAAATTGCATATGGGTCCATTTAATTACGTTACCATGTCAGCTATCTTATCTTTGATGCATCAATTAAATTGACATGCATCATCCCATTTTTGTGCATTATGCCATGTTATTGATTGTTTGTCTCTCTGCGTTGTTTGTTTGCTTCTTCTCGAATAGGCGACGACGTTGAGACAGACGAGATTTATGACACCCCTTCTGAGGATCTAGCTCAGTACCAGGCTGCTGAGTTTGCAGTCAAGTATTCACTCACATGAACCATTGTGTTCCTTTCCACATTGGATACCGATACTTTCCGGTGTCTATTCTGCTAGCCTTATGAATCGTTGCTTGTGTTCCGATCCTATCACATGTTATCCTTTAACCCTGATAGCCTCACCTCCATACCTATCACCCCGGTTGCTTGTTGCCCGTGTCTTACTAGCATGCTTAGGGTGTTGTGCTCGAGTCTGTTGTCCGTTAACTTCTGTTACCATATTTTATTATGTTCTGGGGTTCGATGTTTAAACAATCAAACTGTTAATATTTGAGGTAATGCTAATTTGATGATAAGGCACCGGCAGGAGGCCCGGCGTGGTTTTGAGGCCTGCTAGTGTCGACCCTAATTAGGAAAAGGGTCTTGTCTACTGATCCATGATGAGCGCATTAACCGCATGTGGGAAGCGTGTATGGGTGCCCCCCTCAATTTGATTCGATTCGCATCTCGTCCAAATCGCCACCCTTAGTTCGGGCTTTCCATTTGATGCATGCATGTGCAGGTGCGAACCCTTGGCGCCAGGGTGGAACTTTTGTAGTCGGCATTTAGGGCGGCGTGGTCTTAGAGTGCTATGAGGGTCCCCCTTTTCTTCATGGGGGCTCGATTAGCCGCGCACGCACAGCATGTGGTTCTTTGAGCTTGATGCGAAGAAGAGTTGAGTTGTGTTGAGTGCCCCGCTTGGTGGAAGGGCCATTCCATCTGGCGGGTTATTCTTACGTGTACGGCCAAATTGGTGCACCCCTGCAGGGATAAATCTTCTCGAGAAGCCGTGTTTTCCGCGGTTATGGATGACTTGGTGAAAGTACTGGCTAACAAGTACTCAGAACAACTTACACCTAACTAATGATAACTTGACTAGTAATAGTCTTATTGACACAATAACTTGAACCATCATTAATCTAACTGTGTGAGTTATCCTCGGATTGCTTCTTTGGATAAGGGGCGAGATCCAGGATGGGTTTGTTTGAGGTTAGTTATAGTTGGTTACGATACGCTATCTTATCCCTCTCTTTTAGCCGGAAGTTGTAGCGTGTATCTGTAGTTGGTTAGTGCAGCCCGCTGCCGCATCTTTTGTATCACCCATTCTTCCGTTGAACCCAAAGCATCTGTACTTGGTGTTGTCGGGTACACTATGGTATCTTGTGAGTCTTGCTTGCCAGTACGTTTATGTACTGACCCCTTTGGGGCTGTGGTTTCCGCAGACTACGTTTCCGAGGATCCCCATGGAGGCTACTACGTGGAGTATGATGAGGCTGCTGACGAGTAGATAGCGGACCCGGGCAGGATCCGAGACTTCGTGGATGGGCTCCGTATTTTCGTTTCCGGCCTCTTAGGCCTATTTGGATCTTGTCTGTACTCGGACACTTAGGATGCTTCCGCTGTGCTGTAATGATGAATTGTTGGGACATGTGTCCTCTGGATGATTGTATTTGCTATCTCTGCTCTAGTGAGAGCTATTCGCAACTTATTTCAATCTTTTGTGTCTTAGAGATATGTTGTGATATCAGTTGTTCTAATGCCGTTGACGTACCATGTGTGTATGTTATGAAGTACGTCAACGGAAGTGTCCTGATTTCTAGGGGATGGTTTACGCAGACGATGGATAGTAGAGAATGGTTGTCACACGTTTACGTGTTGGCCTGCTCATATTGAGATGCGGGTGCCGGTATGCCCCGTAAGCCATTTGTTCTACTGTTTAGCGGACTGTGAGTATCCTCTAGAAGTCCGGGCGCGACAGAGGTTGAGGGATCGCTTCATCTCCCCGGGCAGACCCCTAACGGGTTCCCCGAAGAGAGTCTGGATGGGGCACCTCCGACCCCCAGCAAGCTCCCAGACCCGAGGGTCACTTTCCCCTGGGAAGGGCCTTGTTGACCTTCATCACAAGGCGTCCGGTGGCTCCTCCATTCTGCTCGTTATAGCTGCGTGTCGTGGGTGTGGCCCACGGAACCGGTCGTTCGGGTGCCCCCTGAATGTAGGACGCCGACAGTAGCCCCCCAGGCGTGGTACAACAACGTTTGGACTTGGCTGCTGGGCCAGGCCCCATAGCCAGACGGTTGCATGGGAGTATCGTCGTGCCCGCCGAAACTACCCTTTGCACTCCATCCTCGCCTCGGGCGGAGCGCCAACCATGTCACTTCAATTCCTTTTGGGGCCAGCGCGCCGCCCTCCCCTCTAGTACCTATTTAAGGCATTTAGAGGAGAAATTTTCCACACAGCCTTGACTCCTGCTCCTCCTACTTCCATCCTAAATCTTCATGGCGTACTTGGCCTCTTCCCCTCGCTTGGTGCTGGTGGTATCCAATGGTTAGTCTCCCAACTGGTGCGCGGGGAGCTTGACTTCATGACTTCCGTTGGCTTCATTCCGCCCTAGGCCCGCTGCCCGTGGCGATTTCCAAACGCGGAGGTGGTTCTAGACCACCCGACCAAACGAGTGTGTCATGTTTGGTATCCACCTCGAGAGGGGCCTGTCCCCACCGATCCACCCGTTCTTGGGGCAGCTCCTCAGGTTGTACGCGATTCGGCTTCATCATCTCACCCCGACTGCTTCCTGCACATCTCTTGCTTCATCACCATCTGCGAGGGGTACCTCGGTATCCATCCTCACTTGGGCCTATGGTGCTTGTTGTTTTCCTTGTCCAGGCGGATAGCTGGGGAGGGAGACCTTATACTCCCGAAGCTCCCGGTATCCGAGTCTGAAGTTTCTTGGAGTGAGCGCTGACTCGGAGCGCTCGTTTTTTTTATTTTCAGGAGTTGCTCCATTCAGTGCGGGCCTCCCGCCATCCAGGGAGTGATGGAATCTGCGGAACCACGGCGATTCTGACACCATCGCCGTCTTGACTAGGCGCCTTGGAGAACTCGTGGCGGAGGGACTCACGGGGTTCGACCTCCTGGTCTTGACTGCCAATCTCTGTCTACAATCTTCTTTTGGGGGGAAAACATGTGTAAGAGATTTGAATGGACCTTTAAGAATATATGCTCTACGAACTGCATCTTGATCATTAACGGCATAACTTTGAATGGGATGTCTTTCACCTGGATCATGCGGAAGGTGATTGATGTCATAAACTGGCGGCGGCGGCGGTACATGGTTCGCAGATTTTTAAATCAATCTCTCTTCTCGTGTGTGCTCTTCCGTCGAAGTTTCATCCGGGCAAGGATTTGAAGCAGCAGCCTTTTTTGCTGCGTGTCTCTCAAAAAGAGATGCAGTGTCGCCTCTTCTCTTCATAACTGAAAAAAAATGTGAATATAATATGGCATGTTTTATAAAATGCTCATGTGCTATGTCATAACCAAAATTCATAAATTACCATGCAACGGCTTAGCTTGGCCTCGTTGCCGTGAGATACCGATGTTGGCGAAAGACTCTCCTGCTGGAAAACATGTACATTCGGAATACATATGACATAAATCGTACATTCAGACTACAAACAAAAACCACAGACCAAAGGAACAAGAAAAATACATAAGCAAGTAGCCAATTGTTCTCAGATCACGAATTATTTGCCTATGTTCAGAGTTTCAATCTGAATTCAGATTACTGTACAAAGACAGAGACTCAAACAGAACAAAGTAAGACAAACTTACAAAGTGTGGCGGACATACATGCCGGCCGGCGGCGGCAGCAGGTCCGCAGCGGCCAGCGGCAGGGGCACAGCATGGCAGCCGTCATGTTCTAGCGGCGTGCGTGGACGAGGGGCTAGGTGCTGGGAGAGACAGATTCGCTAGAGGAAGAAAAGACCTGATGGAAACCGCTAGGTTCGATCGTCGTACGGGTCGGGATGCTCGAGGCCGGCCTTTTCTTTTCTGTACAGATACAATACGTATACATAGATGTGTGTGGGCTCGGCTGCAGGGTATGTCGTGGCATACCCGGCATATCATGTAGGTTTGCCGCTGAGTGTGGCCCATGCAACCGGTCGTTCGGGTACACCGAAGGCAGGACGCCAACTAACATGTCCTCGGACACATCATCGAACTCCAGAACTGACAACCCCACATGATGACAACGTCGGAGGAGGAAAGCAGAACTGCTAGGCTCCAACCCACACACCTAGCACAAGACGCATCATCTTGCATCCGCACAGACAACAACGTGCGCAAACTCCTGGACAACAAATCCTCCCTGCTCCATCATGACGTCAGAGACAACGCCGCGGCAACGGGGACAAAGCAGAAGGAGAGACACACCTGATGGACTCACGGCCACCGCCTCGCCGACACCATCCATGAACCCTAACTCCGCCGATTTGAAGGATCGCCAAACACATGATGCCATCAACTCGACGCGGCAATGAATGACACTACTGGTGTGCGAGTGGAGCTGGATAGATTTATTCGTCCGGACGTCGCTTCCACCATCCCAACGACGAAAAGCGACCCACAATCCAAAACCTAACTGCAGAGTGGAGGAACTGGGTGCCCTCACTCCTATCGCCCTGACCAGATCAGAGGGAGCCGATCGCCATGACTAGATCAGAGGGAGCCGGTCAGGAAAACAATCTCACCATGTCTCAAGCTCATGCAGTTTCTACTATGAGAAAAATTCGCCAACAGTACCAGAAATTGGCACGTTCTATCACGTTGGTCGTTGGATTTCAGTCTACCCAAATTACGGTACCAGAACTTGGCACATACGGTCAGTTCAGTCACCCCGCAGACTTTGCTACTGTATTTTGCGTGCGTGGCATACGTAGAGCGACAAGTGGGTGGCCATGTGTGGGACAGCATGGCACTGGTTTGTGGGCCTTTCGGACAACGTGGCGGAAGACGGGGAGGCCATGGTTATTATGCAGGGGGATCCTCCCTTTCGGACAGAAACCCCAAATCCTTCTCACTTTGGTCGAAGCAGAGGCGGAGCGATCACGTAGCCGCGGAGAAGCCGAGGTGCCCACCTCGTGGTCGATCAACCGGGGCGAGCGATGGCCTCTTCGTCACATGGTCAACCGCCACCTTCTGCGCCGGATGGGGGAGGGACGAGCGATTCACCACCGCCGGATGGGGCGGCGCGTCGGCGGGACCACGATTCATCACCGGGCGCAGCTAGTGCACTTCGTCGCTCAAGGTTCGGCGTTTCTGCTTTGTCCTCACCCGGGTCGGCGGCGCCACTGTCGAGGGAGGTTGGTACAAGGCTTCACGGCCGGTTTTGGACTGCGGTGCGGCGGCGCGAGGAAGCCTCGCCGCCTCTGTATGGTATGTTTCGCCGTCGATTCCCCCCTCTCGCAGTCGATTTCCCCTATTGTAGGTCAGCAATTGTTTTGATTGAGGGTGCCACCATGTTTTTAGGTTTTTTTAGCCACGGTGAAATTGGTCACTTAAGTTGGCAAAATTGAAGAGAGATAGGGAAAGAGACCAAGCTGCAAGGAGAGATGATGTACTAGAGGCCATGAATGAAAAACTCGAGCAGAGAGCAGCAGAAGCTGAAGCCAAAAGAATTGAAGCACTTGAGAAGAGAGAAGAGAAAGATGCTAAGAGAAGGCAACAAGCTCGGGAGAAAAGAGTTATGGAACTAGCTGCAAAATAGGAGCTGCAGCAACTAAGAAGACAACACAACAAGTAGAACAGGAAGAAAGGATGCTTAAGAAGAAACAAGAATCAGAGGCTAAGAAAGCACAGCTAGAGGAGGCAAAGTTGCTTAAACTGGTCAAGCAAGGAGAAGAAGCAGAGGCTAAGAAAGCTCAGCTGGAGGAAGCAAAGAAGCAGAAGATGGCCAAGGCAGCACTGGAAGCTGCTGTGAAGAAGGCTCAGCTGGAGGAGGCAAAGAAGCTCAAGATGGCCCAGGCAGCACAGGAAGCAGCTGTGAAGAAAGCTCATATGGAAGAGGCAAGGAGGCAGAAGATGGCCAAAAGACCAATGCCTGTTGCTACAATGCCTAATGCTACAGTGTCTGCTGCCAAAAAAACTAAGAGAGTTAACATGTTTGATGAGCTGAGAGGTTGATTCTATGTAAAAGTTACTAAAACTATGCTACAATGCTTATTTTGTATCAGTGATTTTGTATAAGTGAACTATGCCTGATGTAATTCTAAGTTAGTGAAATATGCTACAATGCCAAGTAATAGTTAGTGAAACTATGTGCACTTATTTTGTATCAAGTATCAGTTAAATTCACTTATGTTTGTCTTCTGTTTGAATTCTATTTGTCTTCTGTTTGCACTTATTTTGTATCAGTCAGATTGTATCAAGTATCAGTGAAACTACAATTATCTGTGGATCAAGTTCACATTGCATCACAATGCATCACATAGATAACAACCAAGCTTTATTACATAGATAGCACAACCAGAGCTAACATAGACCATATCGTTCTTCGGTACATACCGTACATAAGCAACACTACAACCATTACTTTATAGACAACAACACTACAACCGGAGCTAACATAGCATTATCTTGCACCAGTACATAACTAACAATAGCATTCTCTTGCACCAGTGCATCACTTCTTCATAATTAGTGCAAGAAACAGCACACACAGCACCAACACACTGGCCATGATAAACTTCATCATCGAGACTATTTCCCTACCTACTGCAAGCATTGCAGCTGCTTGGAGCTTGGTGATGGTCAAAGAATCTCCACTTCCAGTCAGTGCAGGCCCATTCCTCTTGATGATTTTGCCTCTCCTATCTTCATTGGTTCCAAATTTGTCTTGGCCTCCCTTATCTTCTTGAGTTGTTCCCTCTTCTCATCTGCTGCACATAATGCTTCAGGAGCATCATCACCAACAAGAATGCGCTGGTCAATCAGGTACTCAATATACTCGAGCTCTCACTTCCAGAAGTCACACGTGGTCTACGAATCAACAATTTCATAGTGAAATTAGTACCAAACAAGGCACAATGCTTAATCTGACAGTCAAAACGAATCAACAATTTCATACTGAAATTAGTATCAAGCATGCTTCATCTGACAGTCAAAACGAAAACTTTCGCAGCTCAAATGCCAAACATTACTTACCCCATGATTACGACAGGAGTAGAACACCCATCCGTCGTGGTCGTCGGTGTTCGACACCCACTGTTTCACCGGCAAGCCGCAGTCTGGGCACTCGATGATGGGGACTGGAACTGACCGGCGGCGGATCGATGAACGGACGGAGCTCGTGGTCGACATTCCTCCGTGCGAAGCAGAGCGCATCCGCATTCCACGGCGACTTCGACGGCGAGGCGGCGACAGACGACGAGAGGGGCGAGGGAAACTAGGGATTTGGTCGGGAGGGGAGAGACTTGGTCGGGGTGGGATTTGGTCCGAGCGAACCCCTCCAAATACGGCTCTGCCAGTTTTGCAAAAAAAACCTCCAAATACGACCGTACGGACGCTTAGGTGCCACGATGTCCCACACATGGCCACCCACTTGTCGCTCTACGTATGCCCCGCACGCAAAATACAGTAGTAAAGTCTGCGGGGTGACTGAACTGACCGTATGTGCCAAATTCGGTTACCGTAATTTGGGTAGACTGAAATCCAGCAACCAACGTGACAGAGCATGCCAAGTTTATATACCGTTAGTGAATTTTTCTCTTCTACTATACTATACTAGTTGAATGCCCGTGCGTTGCCACGGGCCACAAAGTTTTTTTCTTACATATGTAAACATAATGCATATAAAAATTCATCTGTATATGAAAACAATCATATAACTATAATTCTACATCCTATGAAATCCAATGAATAATTCTAGCAGGAAAAAAATGCATGAACCAAGGCACAAACATTGCAGAGGGAAAATAGATAGTAAGATGTACTCCCAATAGTGCAAACATGTGGTTGTGGCTCACAACCGCTTAGATCCTTGTCTCAAACCCCGCAATATATAGGAGAATCTCGGTTAGATATAATTTTGCTATAACAGCAGCAGAAAAATCATGATTGTCTAGAAGCAGAACATCCAAAGAGCGGAACATATGAACACAATAAAAAGGTGATTCCTTCTCAAGGACACTAATTCCATCAATAAAATACTCAACGAAGCTTACAAAAGTAGACTCGTGAACTTGTTCTAAGGGATATATGAAGAAAATCAAGAATGGAGGGGGGGGGGGGGGGGGTAGCTTTGACGTATGGGCAGAGCGCTTGCTAAAATACTGGATAAAATTATTTAGAACAATATCCAAATTTTGACATAATAGATTATTATGGTATTGTAGTAGTTCCTGTGATATGAAGACTTCCTAACCATTCTGGTATTGTAGTAGTCCCATGTTGCTCTCCTTAGCATGAAAATTTCTAATTCATGATGCGACCATCCCCGGTGCTAGGAAATAGCATCTCATCCTTAATAGTCATAGAACAAATAGGATGCCAAGCACATTGCCAGGGAGGGAGACTCCCTGGAATGGAATGTAGAGGGAGAAACAACTTTGTGAAGCCCTTCTCGGAGCTATATAACAACCAGCTTCAGTTCAATAATTAACGGAGCTTGCGGGCTACATAGCCAAACATATTTCAATACGCAAAAAAGAAAAAAAAATTGAGCAGATGTGCTCCGGTATGTAGAGTAAGGGAATGATGTGCTAAGGTATGCCGTAAAAAATAATGAGAAGTGTAGTAAACAATACATTATGGCAGTGTAAAGCTTTGATTAATTCTTAAGATACAAGTGGTTAGACCAAGAATGGAACAAAGGGACATTTTGCAAGAGGTGTGGTGTGCATTGATTACTTTACATTTAAACATATAATGGCACGCACTTGCACATGAACCATGGGAACTGATCCAACATCCATGAAAATAGTAGGTGTCTAAATCAACAAAGTATATGATCTTATGTAATATGCAATATTATCTTCAAGAAGTCACGAGGACGGGAAAAAATAACTTGATGCGGCCAGACTTCTGTATTTGAATGCGATTATAGTGTAGTCAAAATCTCCATGGCTTCCGGCAACTCCAAATAAAATGAGTGAACCAAGACAAAGGTTCAGCACAGGAGGAACGTAAAAATATTTGTAAATATGTCTCAATTAAATATGCTTTATGCAATATTCCCCAATGTGAAGGGCAGTAACAACCCGCTTCAATCCTTCGAGGTTTTCAAAATATGCATCAAACTTATATTTGGTTATGATTTACACAAGATGGACGAAGACAGTCCACGAATATAAGTGTGTTTGGAGTGAATTTGTTTACAAGATTAGGAGCAAGGGGATACATACCACATAGAAAATTACACCGACGCCAAATCTTTCCACTTTCCACCAACGGACCCATGACCAAAAAGGAGGGATCCTTTCCAATAAAAGAACTTAGAAGTAAATTAACCTAGGATATCACAATCAACAAAGCAAAACCAAATGGACGAGCATACACGTATAACAGAGATGAATCAATCTTACGTTTGCAAAAGATATAGCGAGCCACCGATAATGTTGGGAAATGCGGCGATCATCAAAGACTGCAGGAAAAACATAGAACATCAGTTATGCACAACTGAAACTCGTTTCTAACCGAAATCGAACACAATAGATCTATTTAGTCTCTCATGATAGATTACAGGAAGATAGAATTTTCATTTGATTAAGACGACAAGCTCTTTCCACAATTTGAATAGACATGTAACCAATTCATTCACAAAAGTGTTCTACATGTGCTATATACGCCTCTTGCCTCAGCAAATTGATTATCATAAGTCTAGTTATCTTCTTTGGTTTGATCAGGAATCCTAATAACAGTCTTAGAACTTCTGTGGAGTTTGGTGGACATTTAAAGGTATGTAAAGTACTGTCTGTAGGTATGTCCCTCATGGTGTAACCAGTAAGGTCAGAAGTTAGTTGGGTAATAACTACAGGAGTATAAAACTTACACGACGAAAAATTGCCAAAAATGATGAACATATGGTGTGAATCAACTTGAAGTGTAGAGGAGAGAAAATACTGCAGCTCATAAAACATTATTGAACTGACCATTATCGTGCATAATTAAAATAGGTATACGACCAGCACGCTCATAGATAGTTGCTAAGTCAGTACACGTATAATCGGGATAACCATGCCTTCCAAGCATTTCCTCTTGAGCAGCAAAAACCTGGTAAGGAAAAAGGAAGAAGTTAATTATACGTGCATAAAAGAAAGTACACAAACCATTTCAAAAGTAAGAACTCACTATTATCAGCCAACATTGCAACCAGGAATCTGTCACGGTATCATCTTTGCATATAGATTTCTGGAGATAATCGTATTTACTATTTTACTTCAATAAGTGCATATGCATATGAACTCATGTCTTCCGGGATGACAAACACATGCATACCATACTGTGTTAGACATTTTTCCTATGTCAAAAAAAGCGGTTAGTTGGCAGATTTTACAATGGTTAGAGCAGTACGTCAGAGAGAAAAAAGAAGAAGAAAGTTCATGCAGATGTACTTGACTAAAAAATAAGGTTACTCTGCCATCAAAATATAAAAAGAAGCACCAAGTTCTCCTCCCCTATGGAAATAAGGAATACGTAGAGAAGACATAAGATCGATTTCTCTCTCTGCAATATACAGCTGTGGGCCTCTAGCTAACCTTGGATAAAGTATGTTCAGAAGTATGGTGACCCAAGAAGAATAGAGAAACATGAAAAAATAGCTATTTTAGAGCGTTGAGAAATTGTAACAAACACAAGTCGTGCATTGCCCACAAAATTTCTCTGCTCCCATGAAAGTGCCCCGCCGCATCCATGAAGCATATGCATCCTCTCAGCCACACCTGGAGCTTGGTGTCGACATGGAGCTGGCACATAGAGCCAGAAGATGGAGCGGGAACACCAGAGCGCCGTGGGCAGTCTCCGAGGCATATCGTGCACGGCCGCCACACCAGTCACCAGGCACGTCGGTCCCCCTAACCCTCCCTTGCTGCTAAGGTATTGAGGCACAAAGCTGTATGCGAATACCTTAGCCAGCGGCGTAAGGCACCATAGTGGACGTTGGGAGCAGAAGACTGAAGCGTCTACGTCAACCTCCACACGATGAAGAGAAGCCGCCGCAATAGAGCGCGTCGGGGAACTGGTGCGAGGCAACGACGAACATTGTACGCTGCGCGGATCTGGCGGCGGGAGGGCAACCGGCATGGTGCCGAGACGGGAGGAGTAGTGGCGGCGTGACCCGTGTTAGGGTTCCATGGGAGGAGGTCGGGGATGGCTCAGGGAAAATATGTGGAGGTCGTTTCTTTGGGTGGGGAATAGCTGCGGGATATCGGGATTGGCGAAGAGCGAAGGGGAAGCGAGCGAAGAAGATGGTCGGCGGAGATCTCTGGGCGTGCAGCGGCCGGCGGCATCGAAGGATACGGCGGTGGGGCTGAACCCTAGGCGGCGGCGGCTCGCGGTCGCAGTCGCAGGAGAGCTCCTGACGTGCTGGTGGCCGAGGGGTGTGGACGGAAGAGGAAGGATGCGTTGATACAGACGGCAGGCAAGCGCGGTTCTTTTGTTGGGCCGGAAAATCGTGGAGTTGGGTCGCGCGATGGTGCGTGCCATCGAGCGAGCGACGGACGATGGGAGTTGTACCTACCAACGTACGAACTCCCATTTAATAGTAAAGACTTGTGGGCTTGTAGCTCGCGCCATGCGCCGCGGTCCCCCACTCGTTTGCACTCCCCGTCGTAGGCTGGTCACAATGGGGAGTAACATAAGGTAGGAACCTACACATTTTTCTAGACTATGTTCCTACCTCCACAATGGGGAGTAACATGTATGTAGTGTCATGCAACAATGCATTTATTAGTCTATAGACTCATTGTTTTTTGGAGTGTGTGATGTTCTAGTTACCACAAGCACCTCTCTCTTCATTAAATACGTGACATATAAGCAAAATTGTATTGGAGTGTGTGATGTTACTCCTAAGTTCCTCCCCATTGTGACCAGCCGTATGCGTCTTGATGGAATATATACATGAGCGTAGATCGGTCGGTCGGTCGCTAGGCTGTACTGCACTGTAGTGCACGCCGACGCAGGACGGCTGGGCGTGGGCCACTTGGGCGCTTGCGACGATTGCTACAGCTAACTTACGTACGTACACCCACGCGCTCGTCGGCTCGTCGCCATGTACATGTACCGTACGTACCCGATGATTCGTACTCCACGTACGTGCCGCCACGGTGTTGGCTGGATGGCAGCGCTGGAGTTTGAATTGCCAAACGGGTTGGCAATTTGGAATTGGGCACCTTGTGCACGCCACGGGCGCATGTGGGCGTCATGTGGTACTGGACGATTCGATTTGATTGATTACCAGTACTGCCTCTCGCGATTCGCTGCGCTCTCTATTAAATTACTACTGTACTAGCGTTGATGCTTGTCATTCAATGGGAGCAAGTACTAGTACTACCGGAGTAAGCTAAATCATGTCAAGCAGCAAGTACTACCGGAGATTATTTATGGAGTACTGGCGCCGCTGCAATGATCGCCGTTCCGTGCGGCTTCCCATCGTTGGGGCCGGAGGCAACGGCTCGCAACCGCCGCTCCAAGGTCTTGCGGAGCTTGGGATGGCTACCGGAAATACAACCACCGACCACCGGGGCGGCGAGGGGTCACCGCGAGGTGTGGCTGGGCCGGTAGCACTTGAGTTGGAGGCCGGTTTATGTATGCTCGTATTGCGATATACAGATGGGTTTGCTCCGCCATCTCCCCGCCGGCCACTCGGCCTAAGGCTGGCCACAATGGGAGTAACTAAGGTAGTAACATCACACATTTCAAGACAATTTTGCTTATGTGGCATATATTTAATGAAGAGAGAAGTGTTTGTGGTAACTATGTTACTAGTAACATCACACATACCAACGAAAAATGTGTCTATAGCCCTAATAAATGAAGTCATGCATGACACCACAAATATGTTACTACCCACTGTGGAGGTAGTAACTTAGACTAGTAACATCATGATGTTACCACTCTTAGTTACTCTCCATTGTGACTAGCCTAAGAGCATCTCCAACATGGGCAAGAAACGTCCACGCGCTAAATCGCGTTTCCCGAGTTAGCACTTTTACAGCGCCGCGCGGTCGAACAGTTTTTCAGTCGCGCGAAAATAGAGTGCGCCCGCATTGCAGGGCAGACACGCCAAATTGCACAGCTCGCGCATTGCAGAGGTTCGAACTACTTTCATTTAAACTTGAAAATTCATACAACTAAAATTTAACTAAAAATCAACTAAAATCCGTCGTCTTCCTCGCTCAAGGACTCGTCGTCGCTCTCGCTGCACAGGGCGTCCCACCGGGGATTGTTGTTGTCCTAGGTGGTGACGTCGTAGAGCTGCGCATCAGTCGCGACCCTCCGCTCCGCCCTCCTCTCGGCCCGCTCAGCCGCCCTCATCGTCCAGAATGCTTCCTAGGCGGCAGTTTCTGCCGGGTGGCTTGCCCGCTAGTTAGCGACGAGTCACGCATCTCTCTCCGTGACGAGGACCCACGTCTGCGTCCGGCGGTTCGCGCGACGGTCCTCCGGCGTGTCCAAACGCGGCGGCGGCGCCAGCTCCCGCGCGTTGCGGGCATCGCCGAAATTCGTCTGCGCCCGCGGATGCCCGAGCTTCCACGCCGCCGCCTCGTGCGCGGTTCCAAAGGTACCGAGCGAAATCCGTTGTCGCCGGAGCAATTCTCGGCGTAGAAGCTGCCGTTGGGCTTGGCGTGGATGCCGCGGTAGCCGCTGAGGTTGCGGGCGCGTGGCTGTCCAGCGCGCTAGACGCGACGCACTATATAGACCGCGCTGAACCGCCGACTAGCCCACAACACGGTAAAATGGCGGTTTTCCCCGTGCGCTCCGTTTCCAGCGGCTGCTGGAGATGCTCTAATAACAACGGAAGAGCCCAGTAGCCGGTGAGCAGGCGACTTCTTGGGAAGAAACATATATACTGTACTCGGAAAGAAAGCACCGGGCACACCTCCGAAATCACTGGACCAATGAAAAAGTAGCGCTTGAACTATGACCTTCTCAGATGAATTTTATTCAAAGTAAATATCAAGTTAGTATGAACTGTAATGTAATACGGAGTACTACAAGTACACACAACTTTTTTGCGTTGGTGATTTCGAGAACCTTTCTAAGCATATCTTTGGTAGGGGTGGTATCCCCCTGCTCAACAAAACATTCCTATCGCTGAAGTTTACAGATGTACATACGGAGCCGAGCAGAACGCCCTACACACAGGGCTCCGAGGTCCGAGCAATGCACGTACTCCCTCCGATCCATATTAATAGGTGGTGAAGTGGATGTATCTAGCAATAAAACATGTCTAGATACATCCACTTTACCACCTATTAATATGGATCGGAGGTAGTAACAAAATTACTGTCGCAGTTTCCCTGACGGTCACGTGGTACATAAAACTTTTGCATGAACCTGCAGGCTTGAAGTTGATCATGGAGCTTCAGAAGGAACTCCATGGTAAGCTACAGAGGAGCGGTCTGAATTGGAAGGAACGCTGTTGTACTGACCATACCCAGCATAGACCCCCACCGCGATGAGACTAAGGATGACAAATCTATACCAGGCTTCTTCATGCAGCTGCAAACGAAAGAGTAGTAATCACCAATTGCACAATGACTGTCACTAAAAAGGGGGCTATGAAGGCGCCGTACTACCACAGAAGAAAGTACTAAACTTTTGTAATGAAATCATCAACCAAGAGCTCTGCTAAATACAGCTACAAGTAAAATCCTCTGCCTACCTGAGCAAACAAAAACATATTGAAGAAAACAGAGACCACCGGGACGATCGGAACTCCAGGACAAGAAAACCGAGGTGCCTCCACAGGAACATACACCTGAGTAAGCATGCAATATAACGTTAGAAGAACAACTGTATTAAATAGATGGGAACTGACATCCATGCATGACCATTTTTGTTAAATGACATTGGATGGTTGCAAACTGCAAAGCACGAGAATGTGATTCATGCAAGGCTAAGGAAGATACAAAATGATGGTGAAACAATGGACTATTTGGTTCATCTGCGGTTATACTGACGATATAACGATGCCTTTCTGATACTACAAATTGGCAGAAGACACACTACAAATTGGCAGAAGACACACTTTACCTGTCGAAACTGCAGAGCAAAACTGGCAACAACAGCTATCAGAAAAGCTCCTACGATGAAGGCAATGGTGTAGCTAAACCGGTAGGATATTCCTGCTACAAAACCGCAGAGAGCCACTGTGACGAGGCATAAAACACCCTCCTGCCAGACTGACATACTTCCAAGGGAGCGGGAATTAGTTGCTTTGTCGCTCCATCGAAGTGTGATCACACAAGCTGATACAACCGAGTAGCCTGTCTGCTCCCAGAAGAAAAGGTAAAACAAACAGTTAAATGCGACTAATGAACTGATCTTGTGTTACAGTTGCAAAAGGTATTGTGAAGCTTCCATACCAGTGTGCCAACTGAGAGAATATGAGAGAGTGCTTGCACATTAAAGAGACCAGCTAAGACAGCTGCAACGCAACCAACCCAGATCTGAGAGTGCAGAGGAGTATGCAGCGTCGGGTGAACTTTAGCAAATATTGAAGGGATTAGGCCATCCCTTCCAAGCCCAAGATACAAACGTGACTGTGGATCAAAGGAGGTGATGTTGGTAAAGTGGAATAATATGACTCAGAAGAAACTATTAGTGATTGCTGATTACATTAGAAGGTTACCTGAACATACAGACCAACAAGAAGTGTTGTAGTTAGACCAGCAACAGCTCCAATACTGATCAACACGGTAACAAATTTCAACCCCTTAGCAGCAAAAGCCTCAGCCAAGGGAGCATCTTCACCAAGTAACGTATATGGCACCATTCCAGTAATCACCAAGCACACAGCAATGTATAGTATGACACATGCCAGAAGGCTCCCTAGGATGCCAATAGGCAAGTCCCTCTGGACAATTTCATTTACATGATCAGTTACAAAAATTGTTTGCATCAGAGTCAAAAGAAAATTTAAAATTGATTATGATGACCAAAGGGAGAGCATTTAATGAAACTTGGATAACATATCCAAATTCTAAGAAGCAAATGAATTATGGTGAAAAAAGAGAAAACACCTACTGAAAATTGGAGAAACATTTCGAAATTCTAAGAAGCAGATGAATTATGATTTCAAAAGAAGACTTGAAGGTGATAGTATGGGAAATGTTAAAATTACCTGTGGTCTTTTAGCTTCCTCCGCAGAATTAGCAACTGCGTCAAATCCAACATAGGCAAAGAAGACTACCGTGGATCCGGTTACAACAGCTTTGAAACCATTCGGCATAAATGGTGACCAGTTTGATACATCCACCTCAAACACACCAGCAAATACAACGACTATGACGATGATTATCTGCATCACGTAAGCAACTACATCACTACATCAAGTTCAACAAAGCAAATAAAACCACATCCATAGTAAAATAGCCATTTGAGCAAATCGTGAAAACTTGATCATCAAAACTCATATTGTATTGTAAGTTATGAAAAATATTGCCTTGTGCCATCACAGAACATGGACAATTTGTGCTACAACCAGTTTGACCTAGCCACTTCAACTTTCAACAAGTTGCTGGTTGTGGTTAAAGAGAAAAAAAAAAAAACATGACAGCTTACAGACAATCTCACCTTTAATGTAGTCATAAAGGTGTTCACTGCTGATGATTCTTTGACACCATGGCAGAGGATCATAGTTAAGACAGCGAGAAGAATTGGAGCCAATAAGTTAACTGAAACAACGCCACCAAAAAACTCTTCTCCGTGCCCAATCCAGCTTGGAACATTGCCCTTGACAGACGGAATCAGCTCCAAGAATTGGATAAAATAGCTTGCTAAGCTACGAGCAATGCTTGCTGCCCCAATATGGTAATCAACCATCAATTGAGTGAACACCAAGAAGGCCGTGAGCTCATTAAACGCCGCATACGTGTACAAGTATGCTCCCCCGACCACAGCCGGAAAACGAGATGCCAATTCAGCATAGCACAAGGCATTGAGCACGCACGCAGCTCCAGCTAGGGCGAAACTGATGGTAACACCTGTTTCGGGCAACCGTGTTATTTACAGCAGAAATGAACATGGAAACAAACTTTGCAGAAGAAACTGAAACGAATGAACCATAACTACACGACACTGAGCAACAGGCAACAGCAACCTACTCATTGATATACTGTGCGAACTAGGAATTCAGATTTATTATTGCACAGCCACAATGGCGCACTACCCTCGTGAATTGTCTCACTCAATCGTTCATGCCATTGCGACTCATACGAACAAGCTGCTGCTACTGTTGCGAACTGCAGTATAACCAGTCTCTCCGTTGACCGAGTGCTAGTGCGAATGTGCAATGCCCACGCTACGATTGGCTGGTGTGAGAAATAGTAGAGGCGTAAAGGTGCTGATTAACCTGGGCCGGCGTCGCGGGCGACAGTTCCGGTGATGACGAAGATCCCGGCGCCGATGGAGGCGCCGATCCCGATGAGCACGAGCTCGAGGACGCCGAGCTGCCGCACGAGGCCCTCGCCGGAGGCGGCGGTAGAGGCGCGTGCAGAGAGGGGTTTGCGGCGGAGCGCGGCGGCGCAGAGGCCGGAGAGGAAGGGGCGTCCGGACGAGGAGGAGGAGGGCCTGTGATGCGCGTCTTCTCCTTCCATGGCGTCTGCGGTGGTCACGTGGAGCGAGTGGTGTCTGGTTCTAGGCCTTCGCGCAGTCGTCCGCGCCCAGACCGGGAGGAGTGACGTCGGCCCTTGCGTCATGGAGAGGCGTCGCGCCCCGTCGCGACGGGGGTTGGTCGCTGACTCGCTGGTCGGGATCCGGTGCCATGGAGGCAACTCCCAGTTGGGCTTGCCATTGCTTGCTTTTGGGCTCATAGGGTCTAGTACAACCCGTTACTGTAGTGGACTAGAAGGCTACTACATTGAAGTTTTTTTTTTGAAGCTTTACATCGCAGGGCCCAAACTATATCTGAAATCCCGCTTCGGTTGAACAGTTTTTGCCCAATAAAGTCAACTGTCATTTCTCCTCCGGAAAATGATGGAATTTGCACAAACTACCAGCAATTGTTTTTTTTTTTTGAAGATCAATTCCATATAAATAAGCAAACAAGCCCGCCTCATTAAAAATCTTCCGGTCCCCTTAGGTACCCTGGAAGGAAAAAAGTGCGTAAAAAAACTTGCTGCTGAGCGTTAAGTACAAAGGTATTAGACTTCTCCAATTCTCGGGGTAACCGAGCTAGAGTCTAGAGTGATTAGATCCCGAACACACTCAGGAGCTGAATCACGAATGATACTGGAATACCCCTTTTTACCTAACTGAGCTAGAACATGGGCGACGCCATTGCACACTCGATCAACTTTCAGCACCGAGATGTCTCTATAAACTTTAAGCAATTCACGTGCCTCCAAGATCATAGTCCAGCTTTCCGATGCCTCTGGCCCAGACGATGTGATGCTCTAAACCGCACGTAGGCAATCGGACTCAAGAACAGCGGGCCAACGCCTCAATGCAATGATGTGTCTGAGCCCTTCCAAGTATGCATGGATCTCAGCAGTTTCCGCACTTGGGCAAGCTGGTATGAACTTCCATTCAGAGATGATAGGGGTCCCAAGGTGATCCCTAGCCATGACCCCAATACCTGCATTTTTTGTTGTTTGATCCCATGCAGCGTCCATGTTGATCTTGATAGTACCCATGCACGGTGTCGACCAGGCCACCATCGCAGGTGTCGGGCATGAGAAAGACTCTAGGTAGTTTACCAAATAGGGCACCAAAGCAGAAATTGATGCCTTCCCATCCCCGTGCACCATGTTATTCCGATGGTGCCAAACACGCCATAAGAGGAAAACGATCCTCGGTCTTTGATCGGGCCTCGAGTTATCAAGCATTCGAAGAATCCATTCGTCGCCCCTCTCCGAAAATGCAATGTCAGGCGGTAAATCCCAGTGCTCGCGTATCTGGTCGCGTAGGCCACGTGCCATAGTGCAAGTGACTAAGGCGTGGTGGTCGTCATCGATGCCGTGTCCACAGATCGAACAAATGGGATCAAATTTTGGAATTCTCCGGTTGATGTTAGACCGAACCCCAAGGGAATTCGAGGCCACCCTCCAAGCGAACACACGCAACTTCGGGGGAACGTTTAGCTTCCAGATTAGATCCCATACTTTTCGGTCTCCCGATGGCGCTGCACTCGATTGTCCAGCACTGATATTTTGTAGCTTAGGATTTAGACCGATCCTATAAGCCGATCTGACACTGAATAGTCCATTAGATTCCCCGCTCCAAGCAATAAAGTCATCTGTCATTCGGACCGGAATTTTGATACTGAAGATGAAGTCTGCGTCGTAGTGTGGGCAACACTCACGAACAGCCACCTCATCCCACTGTCTGGTTTCTTGATTAATCAATTCCGAGACCCACTTCTTCCGTGTTGGCCCTCTTCTCTTATCAACTCCGAGTGCACTTGGCCTAGGGATCCAATTATCACAAAATATCCTCACACCGGTACCCGAACCAATGCGCCATATTACTCCCTGTTTCAACAGTTCCAATCCGAAAGTAATACCCTACCATGTATGAGACTGGTTTTTAATGAAGGCAGTATCCAAAAGAGAACCAGACAGGTAATACCTCGCCTTTAGTAGCCGCGCACATAAACTGTCAGCATAGTAAATCAGCCGCCACGCCTGCCTAGCGAGCGGAGCCTGATTAAAAATCTTCAGGTCCCGAAAACCCATTCCACCTTGGCATTTCGGTCTCGCTAGCTTGTCCCAAGATAGCCAATGCATCTTCCTTTTGTTTGTTTCATCTCCCCACCAAAAATCGCGGATAATGTGTTCCAACTCATTGATCAGTCCCACTGGAAATTTAAAAATGCCCATAGCATAAGTAGAAATAGACTGGAGTATCGATTTGATAAGGACTTCCTTTGCACCCGTAGACATATATGTCCGACGCATGTTTGGAGAATTTGCTCTTAATTGACTTAAAATTTCCTTTAGATAGTCTCCCTTCTGGAACAGTAATCCAAGATATTTTTCTTCGAAGCATGGGGTGTCATAATTCAAAATCCCTTTAATTGCAGCTCGTACCTCAGGTGCACAGCCTGGTCCATACATGATTGAGCATTTACCAAGACTCACCAGCTGTCCAGTTTCTTGTTCATACCGTTTGAGAATACCCTTTATGATTGTAGCTTGGTCCACCAATCCCTCAAAGAATAGGAGGCTATCGTCAGCAAAAAGTAGGTGGGAGATCCCCGGTGCTCTCCGGCATATGTGTAGCTCACGAACAGAAGAGTTCTCAATTTCCTTTCGAATGAGACGAGAGAGACCATCAGCAACAAAAAGGAACAAATACGGGGAGAGGGGATCACCTTGCCGGATGCCGCGAGATGGAACGAAGGAGTCCAACATTTGATCGTCGAGTATCGAACGGTGGTAACACACTCCATCGCCCACCGGATCCATGTACTATGAAAGCCCAGCTTCACTAAAACCCCTTCAAGAAATCTCCAATCCACACGGTCGTACGCCTTGGCCATATCCAACTTGTACGCGCAAAAATTCTTTAGAGATGCCGATCCATTATGAATCGAGTGTATACACTCAAAAGCCATTAGAGCATTGTCCGTTATGAGTCGTCCCGGGATAAACGCGCTCTGAGTCGGGGATATAATGTCCTACAACAATGGGCGTAATCTGTTAACCAAGCATTTAGAAACTACCTTAAAAATCACATTACAGAGGCTAATTGGTCTGAAATCCTTCAGTTCCTCCGGGTCATTTTTCTTTGGGATAAGCACGATCGCTGTTTCATTGACCCCATCTGGCATGGATCCAGAGTGAAAGAACGCCTGGACTGCTGCTATTACGTCATGCCTCATAATTTCCCAGTTACGCTGTAAGAACCGAGCATGAAATCCATCAGGCCCGGGGGCTTTTAGGGGGGCCGATTTGAAAGAGAGCGCCGTTGATCTCTTTCTCGGAGAAAGACGCGCAGAGTTTCTCATTCATTGCGTCATCCACACATGAGGTCATGGCCTCCAACACGGGTCCGGGATCAATATTCTCATCTCGAGCATACAGAGCCTGGAAGAAATTTGTTGCCAACGTTTCCATATCAGCAGTGTCACATGTCCACGTACCATCCGCCCGTTTGAGTTTTCGGATATTATTTTTCCGCCTTCTCGCTGATGCTCGACGGTGATTTTTTTTTGGATTGTGGTCACCCTCCCTGAGCCAAGCAATTCGCGAACGTTGCGTCCACATAATTTCCTCACGATATAGTAATTCATCCATTTCTTTCTCAATGGCGATTGTGGACTGTACACTAGCCTCATCCGATCGGTTTTGTAGTTCTGATTGCCCTTTTCTTCTCCATCTCCAAGGGGATGGATTTAAAATTCCTCTTGCGCCAGTCCTGTAGGTTATTCATTACCGAATGCAGCGACACCACAACATCACCTAGGTCGTTACATGGTACCCGGCGGTACCAGGCTACCTCCACGGCATCTGCTAGGGAAGGTTCCCTCTCCCAAGCAACCTCGTATCGTCTGGTGCGCTGGTTGGTCTTGCGTGGAAAGTGGTTATCAGCAAATAAAAGAATAGGGCAGTGATCTGATCTAGAGGAAGCAATATGCCGTAACCTATGCTCCGGGAACATATTGGACCAATCTAGAGTAGCAACCACTCTATCAAGTCTCACTTTGACGTTTCTCTCGCCTTTTTGCTTGTTGTCAAAGGTCCACGGAACACCCATGAATCCGATATCATGGAGATCCGAAAAGGAGAGGAAATTTCGGAAATCCTGCATAAGTCTTTCTGATCTTTTGGTTTGGGAAAAGTGTTCCTCTTGCCACATGGCCTCATTGAAGTCACCGAGCATCATCCAGGGACATGATGAGCGGGTTTTTAATTGCCGAAGTCTTGCCCACATGAGATGACGATCATTTGCTCTTGGTTCTCCGTAGATAAAAGTTCCTCTCCACATGTGATCATAGGGTCCTCCACTTACATGCACATCAATATGGAAATTGCTATATGAAAGAAGATCGACTGTAACATCCTCTGTCCAGTAGAGAACTAACCCTCCTCCTTTACCTTCACCTTTAACATGAAAGCATTCTTTCATGCCCAATCTGAAACGGAGATTTTCAACTCGATCTTTACTTTGCATAGTCTCACAAATAAAGACTAGGCTGGGCTTGTATGTTTGCACCAGGCAAACAAGTTCTTGAACAGTCGCAGATTGCCCAAGTCCGCGGCTGTTCCAGCCTAATGTCGTCATTGGGCCCTGTCGAGACATCGTAGTAGTTTTCATAGACGGGGGTGCCATGAGACTACGGGTAGAGACGTGGGGAAACGGGATCACGTTGAAGACAAAGACACAGGATTTACCCAGGTTCGGTACGTCGTAATAGTATGGCGTTCCTACTCCTGCAATCCCACTAATCAGGACTAAAGCCTGTGTATACAATTACAATGTGAGGTTCTGTTTAGCTATTCGCTGAGGATCAACTTCCCGGCGAGTTAGCCTGTAGCTTCGTGTGTCTATCATATCTCCCGTACGGCTTTATATAATAGCCGGGGTAGGACATACCGATTAGGAAACCTAGAAGACTACGGTAGCTATTAACTTGGAAAGTAAGGAATCCGCCTTCTCCTCCAAGCCAGATCACGTGGGCCGTGATCCGGGTCCTTCTAGAATCCGGCTTCTGCGCATCAGCTTACTGGGCCGCCCAATGGACCATAGCCCACTACCACTTGGGCCACCCTGGTAATCCGGCACTTATGACCACCATCTGATATACCCCTATTCAGTATATATCCGACAGTAGCCCCCAAGAAGGATTAAAACTCTGATTCGCCGTCTTTCGCCAAGTATATATTGTCCGAGAAATATTGGCCAGCAGTCTTGATTCTTCTTTTTCTTCTTTTAAAAGAGATGGTAACGTAAAACTCGGAATTTCGAAAATCCGGCTTTTCTCTCACGATCCTTCGTAGAGAAGGAATCTCCTACGTCAGCACTTTAATCAGGCTGACGTAAGGGACGTTTGGGTTCCAGGCGGGAAACCCAGAAACATATCTCTGACAGATTCTCGCGGGAAACGAGGAGATAACCATAATCACCCTATCGATTCATTTCCCGGATTTTCCGGCGAGTGACACGCGTTGATCATCCAACGGTCAAAAGAGCCGTTAGCACGTATCGTGACGGATTTCCGGCTATAAATAGCCTTCTTCGTCCTCCCGGTAAACCTTCCGCTCTCACTTCCAACGCCATTACCGCGCCCAAGCTCTCGAGCAGAGAAAATCTTCCGAACGCACACCGCGCCCAAAACGTCACCGGAGACGAGCCAGCGCCGCCACCCAATGGCATCTTCGCCGTCTTCGCCCGCCCGTACTGTTGCGCAAGACATCGAGGACATCATCAACACAATGGATCCTTTGTTGGATTCCCCGATGCACGCCGGCGGCGAGCCGGTGAAGACCGCGGGCACCGCGGCGGACGGAGGGAATCCTTCCGCCACCGTAGATCTTGCGGACTCGAGCTCCGCTCCCTCTCCTCCGTTCGCTCCCGAGACGGCGGAGGAGAAGATCACACTCGTTGGCGACGAGCTCGCCGCTGCAGAGGCTGCCACGTCCGCCGCCGCCGGAGCTGACGAAGAAGTGGAATTTGTCGGCAACTGGAGTCCGAGTAATATTCCTCCTCTCCTCCTTCCTCAAATGGAAAGGGAATGGCTAATAATCAAAGGCAACTGGCGGAACTCGGAAGGTGAGCTCGAGCCCATACCAAAAAACGGGGAACGCGTCCTCCTTACCTCTCACATCGCGAGAGGTATGGGTTTACCGCCTTCCGCCTTTTTCTTGGATGTCCTTAACTATTATGGCGTTCAGCCACACAATCTTTCTCCCAATTCCATCCTTTATCTAGCTAGTTTCCAAGCCCTTTTTGAAGGGTACTTAGGAATAGCACCTAGTCTAGATTTCTAGCGATATTGCTTTGAAGTGAAGCATAACCTCACAGAAGGTATTCCTCCCATATGCGGAACTATTTCTTTCACTCTCCGGAAGTTTAGGGAAGATTGGTATCCGAAGATAAAAACATCGGAACCCGTCAAATCCTGGATGGGTTCCTTCTTTTACCATCAGGACATCCCGTTCCCTAGTAAGGAAAGCGGGGTTCCTCGTTAATTCCGCCGCCTCTCCTCAAGAGAGTTGGGCAGTTGAAGCAATGCAGACATTGCCGGAAAACCTGATGAAGACAAAACGGTGTATCGCCAAGCTTACTTCCTCTCAGCCTCCCTTAACTGGAAAGGATATTGTTTTATGTTGGTTTGGACGCCGTATTCAACCTCTTTCCTTTCGTTCCCGGCTCCTTTGCGAATATGAAGGGCCAGAAGATAGCATGAGGGGGACGGACAAGTCCTATACCAAAAAGGATTTCATAACGCGACTCCACCAACTGGTCGTCACGTGCGATCAATACGCAGAAAATCTGGCAATATATCACGTGGAGAATCCAGCCCCCAAGGTATTTATATTTTCCTTGCTTTCGGGTTTTTCTCGGATTATCCTCCTTGTCTGACTTTAAACGCATCATTGCTACTTCCCTAGTTCGATGAACTTGAGGGAGCTGGTCTTGCTTCCGACGCCAAGCTTAACAAAATACATGCCAGCTTCTACGGCGACCGGAAACGTAAAAGGCAGGTGACTTTTGAGGAAACGATAACTATTGACGGAATTCCCGTCGCCACATCCAGGTATTCTGCTGGAACTTTTTTATCGTTATTCCCCTCCATTTCTTCGAGATATTTATTTCTCGGATGTTCTCTTTTCAGCCTCGCTCCAACTCCTTTGAAGACAAAGAAATTGAAGAAACGTAAAGCTGCTGCTAAGAAAAAGAACCTTCTTCTGCTGCAGCTTCACCTCCTTTTGCTATGTCTGGGGGGACGAACCTATCCCCAATTTGGACAAGAATATCCGGATAAAGGAAGAACCATTTGATGAACTCGGATATATTCGTCCTGAAGCTAAGAAATTCTTCGCTCCTGCTCCCCTAATTTGTCCTTGGCCACAGGGCGGGCTGGTTATCCGAAACGATTTCGTATTTTCACCTCGTCAGGTCATACAAGATGGCCTTCATCACGTTGGGATTCTTTTTTCTGAATATGCAAAAGATTTCAACGAGACTTTGTCAAACTTGTGGGAAATGAGTCAGGTAATATCTCTAGCCCCCAAGCAATAAGTTGGAAACGTACTTTCCCCTTAATTCTTCTTTATTACGCTTGATCTAACTTAAAAGTTTGGCTTTTATTTCCGCATTTCAGCATACTGCTGATGTAATAAACTTGAATTTTTTTAATAAACTTAACGTCAAGAATGAAGAGGTGAAAACCCTTCAATATATTATTAAGTTTAAGGATAATGAGCTGGCATCATCTCAGCTACAGCTATCGGAAACAACAGGTACTTTATTCTGTTTTATCCGGATTATCAATAAGTACTTTCTCGGGATATTTCTAAACTCGGAATTTTTCCTTGCTTTCCAGCTGCTTTGGCTAAGGCCAAGGAAGTAGCTGAAGATGCCGGCAATGCCGAACGTCTCCGCAAGGAGAATTTGGACCTTCATAAGGAGCTTATGAAGGTTCAACAAGATCTGGAAGCCAGTAATCTGGCCCTTGGAATTGCTCAATCCAAGGCTTCTGATCAGGCGGAAAAAGATAAGTCTACTATCCAAGACTTGGAAAGTATCTTAATCCTTCGCCTAAAGGAATGTTCCGAAATTGACAAGGTTCTTGGTAAGTTTTATTTCATTTACCGATTCACCATGTCTTGCTTTCTTTCTATGTTTTGTCGCCTAACCTTTTTGGAGGCTTGTTCCGAAAAAACAGGAAATTATCCAGGTCTTTCTCGTATGGAAAAAATCCGAGCCTTTGGGAAGGTATGGAATGCGATCAGGAATGCTGGGATGCAACTGATCAACAAGTTCTTCCCTACAAGTACCATAGAATTCTCGGAAGTTTATAAACTTCCGGGTGCTATCCTGGAGGTGGCGGAGTCTAGGGAGTCCACCTTACGCTCCACAGCACGGGGTGGTGCACGCATGGCTCTCGGCCTTATGCGCATGCATTACCCTGGTGCCAAGTCTTGGCGCGTGGCATCCGGTATCCCTCAAGGATACACCGAAAACTAGCGAACTACCATCTTTGATGAAATCAAAGGCCATGCCACCAAGATCGCCTCCATGGTGAACATCTCCATCACCTATCCGGAATAGGAGATCCCCGAAGCCCCCGAGAATGACAGCAGCGACAAAGACTCGGATGCTTGAAGGGCTGTCCTGATCCTTGATGGTGGAAGTAGACAATAGGAGCATTACTGCACTTTTACAATGTAATTTATATTGTAATGCTTCTATTCCTTTTGTATAAATAAGAACTCCGCCTTTTGCAGTTTTAATTATGAAATTCTTTGCAAGGTTTCCGGGTTTTAATATTCCTTTGCCTTCTAAGTTCTCTGGCTTATGTGTTTTAACTGTCCTTAGTGTTTGAAATGGCTCAATAGTACTGTGAATCATCATGCCGAGTAACTGGGTATAACCAATCAGTTTAAACTCGGAAACATGGATCATACTAAAGGCATTTTTACTAACTAGCTCCAGTGACCCAATACGTAAACAATCAGATAATACTTAGAGAAAAGTAAGGATTTTTTTTGAAACTTGGGCACGCAGGCACAATCCGAGTTTCCTTTAGCCGTTAACAGGCTGAAAATCATTCAGTTTTTAAACACCGAGCACGCATGCACAATTCGGGTTAACATTGAGTATTTTGCAAGATCATTGGGAAATAGATAAGGTGGAATCATGTTTTGTACTATAATAAACTTGTAAAAACATGGATATAAGAATTCCGACAACTTTATTTCATGATCTCAAAGATGTTTACATAGAAATTGAACTAAGTATAGAAGGGACGTAACTGCTGGATGCTCCAAGGCCTCTTTGTCTCTCCTAGTTCATCATCTATCTTTCTCTTTCTTTTGCGATTCGGCTTTTCGGGATCGTCTTCCGTGTCCCGAATATCTACAAGATAATATGACCCATTTTTCATAGCTTTGCTGATTACAAATGGTCCTTCCCATACTGGGGCCAATTTGTGCTTTCTTTGCTGCACCAATCTCAGCACTAAGTCACCTTCTTTAAAAGAATGATGCTTGATTTTCCGACTATGGTAACGTCGTAAACCTTGCTGGTAAATGGCGGATCTTCGAAGCACAAGCTCTCGTTCCTCTTCTAAGAGATCGACGGTATCCTGTCGTGCTTCTTCGGCATCCGAGTCGTCGAAATCCCGCACTCTTGGGATATCATGGATCATGTACGTTGGAAGGATCGCTTTCGCACCATAAACTAGGAAAAACGGGGTTTGCCCAGTTGACCTGTTTGGTGTCGTTCGAATACTCCAAAGCACGGAAGGTAGCTCCTCCACCCATGCTCCAGCTGCTCTATGAAGAGGAGATTCGAGTCTTGGGCGTATTCCTTGCAGGATTGAGCTATTCATTCTTTCAACCTGTCCATTGGATTGCGGGTGTGCTACAGATGCGAGATCTAGACGAATTCCCGTTTGTCGGCAATATTTTGCCAACTCTCCAATGGAGAAATTTGTCCCGTTGTCGGTTATGATGCTGTGTGGAACGCCATATCTCATGACTATGTCAATGATGAAATTTCTGCCAGTTACACCGTCAAGCTTTTTGATGGTTTAGCCTCCACCCATTTGGTATACTTATCCACAGCTACAAGTAGATGTGTAAGTCTGCCTTGCGCAGTTTTGAACGGTCCCATCATATCTAGCCCCCAGACCGCAAACGGCCATGTAATTGGGATAGTTTTGAGTGCTTGAGCCGGCATATTAGTCTGCTTGGCGTAATATTGACACCCTGCACATGTGTCGACTATGTGCTTAGCATCTGTCTTGGCTGTTAGCCAGAAAAACCCGGCACAGAATGTTTTTTTAACTATGCTTTTTGATTGGCATGATGTCCGCAATCTCCAGCATAGATTTTTTGCAGGATTTCTCGTCCTTCTTCTGGTGAAATACACCGCAGAAAAATTTCGGAAGTACTGCGTTTGTACAGGCAATTGTCGATTACCGTGTATCCTTTGCATCGACGCTGAATTTGCCTCTGCAAGACTTCGTCTGCTCCTTCCGGGTACTTCTGGTTGACTAAGAAGTTTAAATATGGAATTGTCCAGTCCGGGTTAACGAGCATAACTTCAATTGATTCGGAAGCCAGGGGGTAATCGATATCTCCACCTTTTATGGATGGCTCGTACAAATGCTGGACGAATACACCTGGTGATAGGATTTTTACCCTTTCTGACCCCATGCGGGCTAACGCATCCGCGGTCCAATTTTCCTCCCTTTTAACGTGGAGTACTTCAAATCCGAAAAAACAAATGGCGAACTCGTCCACCGTTCTCCGATATTCGGCCATTATAGGGCTTTTTGCGTCCCATGTTTGGTTAAGCTGATGTTGTACCAAATCCGAGTCGCCGTAGCACATAATGCGTTTAACCCCTATTTCTTTTGCAATGTGCAAGCCATGAAGCAGAGCTTCGTATTCTGCCACGTTATTGCCGGCGTTGAAATGTATTTGTAATACGTACTCCATTGTGTCTCCTTTAGGGGATTTTAAGACTACACCAGCTCCAGCGCCCTCCTTCATCTTGGATCCGTCAAAATGCATGATCCAGTACTCGGACTCCGGCATTGGTGTTTTCTCCATTGCTTCCGTTCAGTCGGCGACAAAATCTGCCAGAACCTGGGATTTTATTGCCGTCCTTGGCTGATACTTAATGTCGAAGGCTGCTAGCTCGATACCCCATTTGGCTACTCGGCCAGTTGCCTCCGCATTGTTTATTATATCCCCTAGTGGTGTTTTACATACCAATGTTATGGAATGTCCTTGGAAGTAATGGCGTAACTTTCTAGATGCGAAAAATACGCCATATGCCAGTTTTTGGTAGTGTGGGTACCTTTGCTTGGACTCGGAGAAAACTTCACTTATGTAATATACCGGATGCTGATCTGGTATGCTTTGTTCGTCTTTCTTCCGTTCCACCACAATTACCGCACTAATAACCCTGTTTGTAGCCGTTAGGTACAATAGCATAGGTTCTTCGTCTTTTGGGGATGCCAAAATCGGAGCTTACATCAAAGTTTCCTTTAACTGGGTTAATGCTGCATCGGCCTCTTCTGTCCACTCGAATTTGTCGGATTTTTTCAGCAACTTGTAGAGTGGTAAGGCTTTATCCCCCAGCCGACTAATAAATCTGCTGACAGCAGCGGCGGAACCCGTCAATCTTTGGACATCTTTCACACACGTGGGTTTGGAGATGTTCAAGATTGCTTTGATTTTTTCCGGGTTAACTTCTATTCCTCTGTGAGAAACGATGAAACCCAGAAGTTTTCCTGAGGGA
Organism: Alopecurus myosuroides; assembly: GCA_028641055.1. NCBI lineage: Eukaryota > Viridiplantae > Streptophyta > Magnoliopsida > Poales > Poaceae > Alopecurus > Alopecurus myosuroides. Next base: position 126,653,239 of record CM054060.1, read on the forward strand.
ACCCCGAATACACACTTTGATGGATTTAACTTCATCTTGTAAGTGCGCAAGTTTTCGAAGGTTTCTCGTAAATCCTCAAGGAGTGTGTCTTTTTCCTTGGTTACGATAGCAATACCGTCTACGTAAACGTGGAAATTTTTGCCAATCTGACTATGCAAACAGCGTTGCATGCAATCTGGTAAGTTGCGCCTGTGTTCTTCAGGCCAAATGGCATGGTTACGTAATAATACGTCCCGTACGGGGTTATAAAAGAAGTCTTAATTTGATCTTCCTTTTTCATGCGTATTTGGTGATACCCGGAATAAGCATCCAAAAAGCATAAAAGCTCAGAGCCTGCGGTGGCGTCTATTATTTGATCGATTCGCGGTAACGCGAACCTATCTTTTGGACACAATTTGTTCAAGCCGGTGTAATCTATACACATTCTAAGAGCAGTAGTGTCTTTCTTCGGTACTAATACTGGATTTGCAGACCATTCAGTGTGGATTACTTCCTGGATGAAATCTGCTGCTAAAAGCCGGATAATTTCCTTGCCAATAGCCTTCCGTCTTCTTCCGTCAAATCGACAGAGACCTAGTTTGACGGGTTTGGAGCCTGGAATCACCTTTAGTTGATGTTCAGCAAGTTCCCTGGGTACACCTGGCATGTCAGCCGGACACCAGGCGAAAATATCCCAGTTCTCACGGAGGAACTTGATGAGCTCGCCTTCCTATTTGTCGGTCATCCCAGTTCCTACTACGACAAATTTTGTCGGATCTTTGGGATCTAGGATTACCTGTCTTGTGTTCTCGGATGCCTTGAAGCTATCTGCTGGCTTCCGAGTTTCTTTTCCTGCCGGCATTTCTGTCGGCGATACCTCCTTAGCCAGCTCCTTCAGCTCTTCCTTTGCTATAATCTTCTCAGCACAAAGGGCGTTTTCTTTTTCCAGCTTGTTCGTCAGCTTGAAGTCTCCAGTTATGGTGATTACCCCTCCTTTTGGCCCTGGCATCTTCAGCTCGTTATAAAAATAACATGATCTTGCCATAAATTTGGCGAAAGCTGGACGTCCGAGAATTGCGTGATGCACGCTTTCGAACAGTACCACCTCGAAGGATATTTTTTCCTGACGGAAGTGATATTTTTCTCTGAAAGTGACATCTAGGGAAATTTCTCCTAGGGATCGTGCTTGCCTGCCGGGAACAATGCCATGGAAGCGTATGTTGCTGTGATTGAGCTGGGTCTCGGAGATTTTCAGATGTCTCAACGTATCCAGGTACATTATGTTGATGCTGGATCCTCCGTCCATCAGCACTCTTTTTAGCCTAGTGTTCTGGACAATAGGGCTTACAATAAGAGCTTGTGTGTCGGGTTCAGGGATATTTCCGGGATGATCAGACTGATCCCATGTGATTGGTGTGTTCGAATACTTCAAGAATTTTGGGGTTGCCAGAACAACCGCGTTTATTTCTCGAAGTGTTCTTTTCGCCACCTTTATTGATGGAGTTGCTAGGAAAGTTAGGGCGCATTCTCCATCAACTCTCGAAAACTTGGGTTCGCCTTTCCGCTGTTGTTCCTGGATTTTTTCGTCAGTGTCCGATTCACTGTCTTCTTTCTCAGCTTCTGGCTTTTGTTTAGAGAATTTCCTTTTGAAACTCTTTCCCTTGTTTCCGGATCCTGCACTGCCTTTCATGTGCTTATTCAGCCGGCATTGTGCGTTCGTATGGGTGGGTTTCCCGAATTGCGAATGGTGGACGCCGGGTTCCGACTTAATCTTCTCCCACTCTTCTTTAGTGTACTTGATTGGTTCTGAACTGTGTCCTTTCCATATGTTCCCTTTTTCACTTCCAAAGGCTATGTTAACCTCTTTGGGTTTTGGTGTTGCATCTGAAGTTCCTTTTTTCTCAGGGCGAGGATTTTTCTTGGCCAGTATCAGTGTATCGATATTGCCTCCTCTTGCTCTGATGTCGTCTTCGGCTGCAGCATGTTCATTGGCGGTTGTCAGCATAGATCCGAGATCTTTGTGCTGTTTGGAACCAACCATGAACGGTACAAGTCCGGGTTTTAGGCCATTGACGAAAGCATGCATTGCTTGTACGTCAGTTACTCCAGAACAACTATTCTTCATTGCAGTCCATCTGGAGATGAAATCCACGTATGGTTCATCCTCAAACTGGGTGCAACGGTTCAGCTGGTTGATGTTGTTCGGGCGTTTATAAGTTCCCCGGAAGTGCTGAGTAAATACTCGAGCCATATCATCCCAGCTGTCGACAGGTCTTGATGGCAATCCATTAATCCAATCTCTGGCTCCATCCAGTAACATTAGGGGAAGAAACTTTACAGCTTCCAGGTCTGTCCCATTGTTAATCTGGACGGCTGTATAGTAGTCTGAGAGCCAGGTATCCGGGTTTGTACTGCCGGTATATTTCTGGTACGTTGGACCGATCTTGGCGAAGCCGGAATGCAGGGTTATCCTTCGGATCCTATCAGTGAAACACTTAGGTCGAAAGTATAGATCATCCTTTTCCGCCCTATCCATGTGTGCGGAATATCTACCGGCTGAATGGACAGAAGGGGATCTACTCCTTTCTTTTCCATTGTTGCGCGGACGCGTTTTTCCGGGATCGTTTCTATTTCTTTCAAGATCACGCCCTTTTGGATGAGGCGGAGTTCTACTCCTGTGCCTTTCTTTATCCTTGGGGGGTGTCCGAGATCTCTCACTCCTGTGAGGTACGTCATGTCTTCCGGCTTTTTCAGCAGGGTGTCTCGGAGGTGGCATTGCTTTGCCATCATTCCGGTGTTTTTCTTCCCGATCGTGGGGTTTGCGTCCACCTTTCGGGAGATGAGATCCAGTTCTAGACGCTTCATCCCTATTGTCGGGATTTTTCTTATCTTTTCTCGGATCTGCTTTCTTATCCTTTGAATTGTCGGAATCTGCAGGTTCTTCCGGTCCAGGTGCTCCAGCGGAGCAAGTAGCTGTTTTGCATAGGGCAGAGTCGTCGTGCAACTTCCCTGGTCGCTCTTGGGCACGCTGTTGTTGTTGCAATGCTTTTCCTAGGAAAGCATACACCCCTTGGAGTTTTTCACCGTTGGAGTACATGTCATTGTTGAGGATGGCAAACGCTGCTTCCGCATTTTCTGCTGCGGTTTTGTATATTGGTTCGCCCCTGGCATCCTTGCCGTTTACTTGCTTCTGCCAAGATGGGTTGTGAAACCTTTCTTTTGGCGGCAGTACTTCCGGTCTTACGATTCCGGGTAACCTTGTAGGTTTAATGCTAGATCTATTCTTTTTCTCGTATTCCTCGATTTCTTCCTTCATGATCTTGATGTCATCCTGCGTTTTTTGGAGGTGTTCACGAGTTCTGAATAGATGCTGATGTTGCCTTTGGAGAGCTTGTCTCCTAGCTTCTAGCACTTCAGGGGGTTCATGGAATCCCACTGGTGTTTGTAACAATTCCTGTTCTTCTTGCTCTGCCATTGGCGGAACAAGGATTTCTTTTGTTTTCTTCTCCGCAGGTTTTATTCCGCTTGCATCTCCTATTTCCGGGCTTTCATCAGCTGGATCAGCCAATTTCTTCTTCCGGAGTTTGTATTGGAGTTTTTTAGCGGCCTTGTTTTTTTTCTTGGAAGAGGGAGGTTTTTTAGCGGGTTCATCCTCTGTCAATTCCTTGACGTTGGGAAATATCGGAGAAGTTTCTCCATCTTCTCTCTCTTCCTATGGCGGAGGAGTTATAGGGCTTTCCTTACTGCCGGCATCCGTGTTTTCAGCCGGCTTCGCCATTAGTACTTCATGGAATCCCTCCTGAAAAGATTTAACTTTTCTTTCGAAGGCGTCCACGTCTTCGTCTTCGGAATCAAAATCATCTGATCCGGTTTCTGATTCTAATCTCGCCTCAATGGCGGCTAGAACAGAATCAGCTTCCGAGTTCATCGCTGGATTGGCGGATGTCAGATCTTCCACCTCTGTAACGGGTTTGCTGTTTTCTGCCTCTTGCACGGGATTTCCGCCATCCGTGTTTTCGGCGACTTCGGATTGCACCATACCGATAAAGTGCGTATCACTTTTATGTGGGCGATCTGAGCAAAATCCGGGATCATAGTCATCCTCGACTGGGTATAGGGCGGGTGCGATAAATTTGCTTCCACCGCAAAACCCCATGGCCTCTGCAGTTAGTCCGATAAAGATATTAGCAGATCCGATCGGTAACACGCAGGCACTTACCAGATGATTTTGCGCCCGTATGTAGGATCCATTGTCGAGGAAGCGTCCGACGTCATCGTCGAACTCCAGGCTTCCGACAGTTATGGAACTGCCTATTCCGCCGAGTACCCCAGATCGGAACTTAACGCCTGACGTCGTTAGCCCCACGGTGGGCGCCAACTGTCGAGACATCGTAGTAGTTTTCATAGACGGGGGTGCCATGAGACTACGGGTAGAGACGTGGGGAAACGGGATCGCGTTGAAGACAAAGACACAGGATTTACCCAGGTTCGGTACGTCGTAATAGTACGGCGTTCCTACTCCTGCAATCTCACTAATCAGGACTAAAGCCTGTGTATACAATTACAATGTGAGGTTCTGTTTAGCTATTCGCTGAGGATCAACTTCCCGGCGAGTTAGCCTGTAGCTTCGTGTGTCTATCATATCTCCCGTCCGGCTTTATATAATAGCCGGGTTAGGGCATATAGATTAGGAAACCTAGAAGACTACGGTACCTATTAACTTGGAAAGTAAGGAATCCGCCTTCTCCTCCAAGCCAGATCACGTGGGCCGTGATCCGGGTCCTTCTAGAATCCGGCTTCTGCGCATCAGCTTACTGGGCCGCCCAATGGACCATAGCCCACTACCACTTGGGCCACCCTGGTAATCCGGAACTTATGACCACCATCTGATATACCCCTATTCAGTATATATCCGACAGGCCCGGCGGTCCTCCTCGAGGGGGGGCGCCGATGTTGCCAAGTCATTAGAGGTATTCATCATCTTGAGCTATTTTGATCTGTCCCGCGGATTAGTGTAACTCGGTGGAGGGGGTGGAACAATGGTAGTAGCCCCGGAACTATTAGCCTTGCTGCCATTATCAGGTGCCTCAGTACTGAAATCTAGATTTTTCTTCACCGCCACCATTGAGTCGGGTACCTCCGGTGTTGTAGCAGGAGGTTTTAGGGGGGCTAGTGGCGTCGTCCGCCAGCTCCGTCTCAGAGTCAAGGGCTGCCTCTTGGGACGAGCGTTTTCTTCCAATATCAGTAGGAGCTCTGTATCCTGCTCGCCCCCCTCGGCCCCGAGGGGTAAAAGATCTCGCTTCCATGACGGGCGGAGCCGCACGCCTCGTAGCGAGCATGAAATCACCATATTGTAGCTCACGAGTAGACCAAACTCCGTCGCCACATTCTTCATGATTCTGCCCAATCAGACCGCAATGTTTACAAAAGAACGGTATTTTTTCATACTTAATGAGCAACCTTTTTGTTCCTTCCCCTTCAACGCTAAGCCCCACAACGCGCTTAAGGGGTTTGTCCAAATCAATGAGCACACAAATTCTCACATAGTTCCCCTCAAAGAACAGTTGTGGATTCATCTGAACCTCTTTTGTTTTCCCAATCCGACGCGAGAGGTTGCCAATCACCGAATTTTTGCGGTACAGTTCTGGAATTCCGTGAATTTGAGCCCACACGTATAGACCACCGAAGGTCACTTTTGCTGGATCATCTCTTCCATCATAATCCTCAATGAGCACGGCCCATCCCCGAAACGTCCATGGCCCCTGATGAACCACTTTCTTCCAGTCTCCAAGGCAGTACATCTGAAACACAAAGAGGTTATTACCCACTTCTCTACACTATGGTTCTCTGGAGAGGTTCCAAATCGCCTTCAACTTGCCGAATAGGGCTTCGGAGCTGAACGATCTCGTTGTATGAACCCTAGCCACCGCGAGCCACCTAGCATCCTTCTCGAAGACACGGACCTCATCGGCCCCAATCACCACATCATCCAGCTCGTCGTCACGAAGGTCCAGATGCGATAACATGTTGTCGATCTCTGTATTCACCTCATTGGCCGCCGCCGAACTTGCAGCCGCCGCCATCGCAGAACCTGATACCCAACACAGGCCGGGATCAGGTAGATGTAGACCCCCCGCAGCCTGGCAGAGATTGCCTAGATCGAGGGGAGGCCGAGTCGGAGTCGAATCCAATCTCACGGGGCAAGATCGCCACCGGAGCCCTAAACCCTAACGAGAGGGTACGTACATTGCGACTATCAGAAAGTTATAACTACCAGCAATTAGGGTACCCTCTACCCTCTCTAGTTCGTAAAAGAACTACTTTTGTGATGATATCATCATTTTAGAAAACTTATTTTTAAGCCTAACGATGACAGTTTGGTTACCTTTATTATCTATAGTTAAAAAAATAAAAAAATAAGTTTTCTAAAATGATGATATCATCACAAAAGTAGTTCTTTTACGAACTAGAGAGGGTAGAGGGTACCCTAATGGTGACCAAATGGGACTATTGCGCAGACTTCTCGTTGTATATTTCCTACAAATCATCAACTTTTGAGTAACATGTTGTAGATGGATCTAAATGACAAATTAACTCGAAGTCATGAGTGATTATGTGTCAAGTTGGATGTCTATCGTGCCATAGCTCATATTTTTCTAGACTCGTCTAAAAATTTAGTGGTTGAATCTTAAAAATATGACCAAAACTTTTGAACAGCTTGTAAAAATGTGTACCAATATTCTGGCATGTCAATTAGTGTCTATTGTTTTCGTTACTAGAATGGTTTCAAGAAAACCTTGAAAATGTACCGAATGTTGACCAATAACAAGATCAAAATATGAGATGGATCACACATCAAACACATATATACCACATAAACACATACTCACATGCTATTAGTCAGGTTAACCTAGGATATATACCTATGTGCAGGGTTGAAAATGGAGCAGGAATTTTCCATTCATTTCCATAGAAAAAGGAAATGAAGAGCAGAAAATAGGAATGGAAATGGTATTTTAAGGAAAAGGAACGTAAAAAAAATATTTGAAACAGAAATGGCGACAATCCCACCAGGGACAGATAAGGCACGAAAACTCTTTAAAAAAATACGGAAAATTTCTCAAAATAAAATCTAACCAAGCCCGACTACTACTTCGAGTTAGTATTTTTCTTTGATGTTCACTCTGAGCTCATATGTACGTTGCTTCATGCCATACATATGTGCAACTAGGTCCTATATGTAACCATTGTGCGTCTTAATTAGTGTCTGTGAAACTATTTATGTGAAGTTCCATGCTTGTCAAAGTGTTCAAATATGTGTATTAGTTTATGTTCAAGTGTCCCTTATTGAATTTGTGATCAATCCCGTCTCTTGTTGTCTATTTACTTATGTGTGCCCTTTGGTGTAAGTCTCAATGTATTATACATCTACCGTGTTCTCGCAAATGAATGTTGATGTATCGTATCTGTTTCTTGTTTGTTTCTGGTGATTTCGCTTCCATACTTTTATGAGATTTTTTATTTCGCTCCCCATTCCGACAATCCAGCGAGGCAAACGGAAACACAAACGATGTACAAAAAGAAATCACATCCTTCTCTGTTATGTTTTTAACTCGTGCAACAGGTTACATGAAAAGTGGGTGGTGTATACAAAAAAAAACAAATTAGTAGTCTATGCTACAAACTTAGCATTAATTTGTGATTTATGCAATTTTTCTCGTCCACGATTGAGCCACTATGGGCCTCTTTGAATCACAAGATTGAAAACCATAGGAATAGCAAAAACAGAGGATTCTCACGGGAAAACAGAGGATTGCAAAACACAGAAAAATCCAGGAATAGTCTTTTGGATAAAACGCATGAAAAATGTCTCGATCCTAGCCAACCAAGTCTTAAAAAGTGATCGGAGTAGATGTTTATATTTCTACAGGATTAAGGCATAGGAATCCAATTCAAACGAATTTTGTCTACACCATTCCTTTGATCCAAAGATAACCCATATAGAAAAATTCTAAAAAAATTGTAAAGATTGTAATGCTACAAAAATCCTGTGAAATTTCTGCAATTTAAAGAGGGTCTCTGAATCTGCGGAGAGAGAATGGACACAAATCTGTTCTGGTATGGCCGGCGTTGTTGTCACAACTAAACAACAGGAAACCATTTTGTGCCTTCGTTGGTCGAAAGTTGGCGTTGCCTAAATTTCCAGATCCGTTCTGCTGCCGACAAACCATAACCACAATAGTTTGTAGCCGCCTAACCGGCCACAACAACTGAGCCTAGATAATATATATTGGATCGATATTATTATTCGGGCAAGAAAACTAGTGTAGTAGGAGTACTCGACAATGATTGCTTCGCTCCCAACAACATGGGCATGGATGCGTCTGCTTTGCGTCTGACGTGGAAGATAAGCATCTAATGCACCAAACCTTAGGTTTATTAAGAATTAAGTGCACGTTAGAACTCAGAACAGCCTTGTTTCAGAAAAGAATAAGCTTAGAGCAGTGGATCGAATTACAAGGTTAACGAGCGATTGCCTGCAGACTTGCGGTTGGGCTCCATCTCCATATCCACGTCTGCTCACATGCATCCGCCAGCGCCAGAATTTATGTGGTACAGTTCTTTTTTCTGAGTTTTTTTTTTAATGTGGTACAGCTGAACCGATCGAGACATTTTACTCCGTGTGTCAGCCCATGGCACAAATTATATTCTATCGACTGAAGTCTCGTTCGTAAGCACTGTGTATCATGTACTTGTCGCATCAGATAGCATTAAAAAATATCAGCACTTGAAAAGAAGATACCCGAACCTGAATGTGCATATAAAAACGTCTTTGAAATGGTCGTTTTGCGTTACACGGTCACAAAATATCAGCAAAAGCTCTTACTAGATCGGTGCGTCACTGGATCGCAGCTATCGCTTGGTCCCACTAGAGTATGATTTTTGCGTGCACTGAATATGCATGACTGCGACACCGACACGGGGAATGCGCACCAAAACAAACGTCGACATATTGCGAAAAGTCGACCCCACTTTTTTTTCCCATTTGCATATGTTTGAATGGGCCATGCGATTAAGCAAGCTGATTAATTGGCTCGCGGGACACCGAACACAAATCCTTCACGTTTGCAGCAAATCCATGCTGGACCTGAAAGTCGGGCGTAGAGAGGTCGCATCTAGTAGCACTGCGTGGTTTAAGTCATAAAGAAACCTACCTTCACTAAGTAGTTTCTACTCCACTCTATGCCGATGAAACACGTATATGCCCAACAAAGTGTGAGCGTGACCAACTTAATTAATGAGGCAAAAGTGGGTGGCCAGCGAAGCATAACTCACATGGCGTACTAAACCCACATGTGACGTGTTGAGGCTAGCCACAATGGGAGTAACTAAGGTAGTAACATCACACATATCAAGACAATTTTGCTTATGTGGCACATATTTAATGAAGAGAGGAGTGCTTGTGGTAACTAGCTATGTTACTAGTAACATCACACATACCAAGGAACAATGTGTCTATAGCCCTAATAAATGAAGTCATGCATGACACCACAAATATGTTACTACCCATTGTGGAGGTAGTAACATAGTCTAGAAAAACGTGTATGTTACTAGTATATGTTACTCTCCATTGTGACTAGCCTGAGATACCGGAAAGATCATTGTTTAAAGGAGTTGTGAATATGTCTCGTCGAGTCGCTATGGTCGAAATCAAACTACCGCGTCATAAATAAAGTAAATGTTACTCAGACTAGGTGGCCGGCTGGATTTAGACCATAATACGCTCCAATTTTCTATTAAAGCATATATAACATATAACATTAATAACACTGGTATATGAGAAAAAATATTAAAAGTATATTTTATGATGATTTTAATAACACTGGTTATATTTTTTTATGTTGATATTTCTCATATATAATTGGTCAAACTTTACGAAGTTTGATTTGACTAAAACTAGAACATAAGGGTAACTAAAAACGAAGAGTGTTGTCAATGTTGTACTTTACAATAGACGCCGATAAATGACTTGACATGTGTTTCCCCCAACTATCTTTTGTAGGGTCCGTCTACATCTTGGTCACTTATAATTTCTTATTTCACGATTAACTACTCCCTCTATTCCGAAATAGTTATCGTGATTTTAGTTCAACTTGGACTAAAATCACGACAACTATTTCGGAACAAAGGGGATACAATTTAGTTCAGTGAAACTTGTAACTCTTGATTTTTTTACCTAGTCGAACTTTTGGATTTTTTCACTAAGAAAATTTCATAAATTGTGTGAGACTAAGATAAACCTCAATCAAGCGAGAATTGTCATAAATCTTATTTATATTGACCTAACATACCATATGCTATTGCATCCACATATAAGCTTAGCTAAAAACTAAGAGCTATTCCTCGTTTACTTCTTCTCCTTCATCTCAACATGGATGGAGATCTTAGAGCTTGCCGTAGTCATGGTCTTTTGATGAATATCTCAAGTAAGGGTCTATATTTTTGTATTTAAATTGAATCGGACCGTTTGGTAGCCGGCCAATCCCTTCTGACTGCCTAGCACTAGCACGCTCTTCTCTTGGCCTTCTTTCTGTCTGCTGGTGGTTGCGCTCGTTTCCACGGTTCTTCGCCGGCGTGTTGTGTTCTTGGGATTAGGCCGCCACGCGGCAACCCGAAACTGGGCTCAACCAATCCACCACAGGTCGACCGACCCCGTCATCGTCCTACCCCACCTGTCATCCTCCAATCACAGGGAGAGAGAGGCGGCCATAGCAATCCAATTCCCCGTGGGCCGTTGGCCGGCGTTCCCATTCGTTCGTTTCCTTCGCCTTCGCGGAGTCGCGGCTCGCCCGCGAGAGAAGACAACCCGCCCTTTAAAGAACTGCTCCCTTCTCCCCGAGCAGTGCCTCCACCCGTTCCCCGCTTTCCGCCTCTCTTCGCGCGCGCAGGCGTGCCTGTGTGCGGGCGGGGCAACGGAATGGGCGACATGGGGGGCAGAGAGCAGGAGGCGGCGGCGGCGCCGCCACCAGCGCCGGCCGGAGGCGAGGCCGACCACCTGGTCGTCATGGTCCACGGGATCATCGGGAGGTACGTCGGCCACTAAGCTTGCGGGGCTCATGGGGCGATCTTAGTACCAAATTTGGCGTTCAGTTTGGTCGCGTGATTTGGCTTCCTAGACTGCTCGGTCCTCGTGGTAACACGTACAGTTTTCCTTTTTGTGGGTGGGGACTGGGGACCTGTCGGCTGTACCGGTAACGCTGCAGATTCGCGATTGGCACGATAGTTATCTTGATTTTCTACCTCTGTCTTTTGAGTTCTAATTTGGAAGGATTGGGGAACAATGGTACTAGTTTAGACTATCACAGGTAAGCACACGCGAGCCGCAAGTTCATATAATACGTACTATGTTTTGACAATAAAATGGAATAATTTGATCACTAGAATATTGTACTGAATTGAGATGGTGTATAGGAGTAGTGTTAAATCTTAACAGAACGCTATGTGGTACCCGAAGACTCGCAGTTCAAGCTAAGTAGGCAAAATTAGGTTCCAATACTAATGTTTTCAGAGTACCTAACTAGCTGAGCTTAACACGCTTTTGTTTTCAGTGCATCCTGACATGTATGTTGCAGCCATGATTAAGCGAGCTGTTACTACTTTGGCATTGTACTGATCTTTCTCTTGTCATTTGCACAGCACGGCAGATTGGAAATTTGGAGCTGAGCAATTTGATATATTGCTACAAGACAAAGTCATAGTTCATTGTAAGGTCTACTCATTGGCGTGTGTTCCTTTCCTTTCTTATTGGTGTGTAGTTTAGTGAGTTGTTGCATTAGCACACCTCCGGTACATTGCACATTTGCCAATTCTAACATAATGATGATATTTTCATCTTAGCGTACCACAAGTACTAGTCCTTATTAGTTATTACTTACTGTTGATGGGTTTGGATGTTCAGTGTACCAACCTTTATCATTGAGGTGCTGGGTTCAAACAACAACACTGTTCTGAAAAGCTTCCTCTTTATTGCTACCATCACCTTTTCTTTTGCATTTTCCGTGACTCCATGCTGTTGGTACAATGATAAGGAAAATAAGAACAAGTAATCTTCTTCATTGTCATGTTTTGTTGGGAAATTACAGTATTCTCTACTTGTAGAAATTGGCACGATGAAAAATGGAGCATTATTGCAGGTGACCGTGCTGCTGTTCATTTGTGCAGCACCAGTTGTCACAGTGAAATAAGAAAAAACAATTGTATCAGACAACATAAGATTTCCTCCCTCCTACTTGCTGCATCTCATTGGAATCATACATAACGTATTCATTTTATAGTATGTGTTCTTTCTGGGTTATGAACATTTGCTTGCAGTCAGTTCAATGATATTTTGATTCTGTAGGTAGTAACCGCAACATGCACAGGCTAACTTTAGATGGCATTGATGTGATGGGCGAACGGTTGGCACAAGAGGTTAGTTTTTCGTTGTGCATCTAGCTCTTTCTCTGAGTTTGTAATATGTATGCCCTTTCTATGCTTTATGTCTTAATTCTCCCGATTTAATGAAAAAAGTCTGGTAAATCAGGTTATTGAAGAAATTAATAAAAGGCCACAGATCAAAAAGATATCTTTTGTTGCGCACTCTGTTGGGGGTTTGGTCGCAAGGTATGCTATTGGGAAACTATATAGATTACCAAGACAAGCACTAGAAACTGCTCCTCAAAATTTGAGTGAGAACAACAGAGGTAGTATATATGGGCTTGAGGCGGTCAACTTCATAACCGTTGCATCGCCACATCTTGGTTCTAGAGGAAACAATCAGGTACTAGTTAGTTTAATTTTATCTTACATCATTGTATTCAGGACAGGAGCATACAATATTTTTGTCTTATGTCATTGATTTCTTAACCAAAATGCAGGTTCCTTTCCTTTTTGGAGTTACCGCGATAGAGAAAATTGCATGCTGCGTCATTCACCTCATATTCAGAAGAACTGGCAAGCACCTATTTTTGACTGATAATGATGATGGAAAGCCTCCGCTGTTACAACGTATGGTGGATGATTGTGGGGACCTGCAGTTCATGTACGCTTGTCGTTACTAACCGCCTCTATGTGCTTGGATTGTGAATATTCTTGTACTTCTCATGCTTACTGATTTCTTATTGTAGATCTGCTTTGCATGCATTTAAGCGAAGAGTTGCATACTCCAATGTTGGTTATGATCGTATCCTTACATTACTCCTTAAATAGGCTTTTAAATATAAGCACTTCTTTTGAGGTTTTTCCGTAACTAATATTGATTAAGATGTTGTTGGCTGGAGGACATCATCAATCAGGGGGGCCTCCGAACTACCCAAGGTACTGTTAATGAACTTCTGTGTGTAAAATTTTCTTTTGGTCTGTAGCTGTGAACCCATATATAATGCTTTCACATGGTTTGCCAGTTGTAACATGATCTGATTCTATTTTGCAGTGGGTTGAGTCAACTAGCAAGATCTACCCACATATTGTATATGAGGAACTATCAAAATCAGAAACTCTTGATCAGTGTGCTGATGTTGCTGATGTGGACAAGGACAACTACACTCTAGAAGGTGTGCATTATAATTTTTCTAAACTAGCATTCCATTGTATTTCACTATGTGTGACTAGTCTTTAATAGGTAATAGGATTCCTGGAGAAAATAGTATTAAATCCTTGTGTATAATGCAAAGTATAATTGTGGTTTAAACTTTCGTATCTGTGTTATTTGAACTACTGTTTTGTTTATGTATTACTAGATGGGAGTTTGTGGTGATGATGCTGACTTTTATGCATGTTGGTATGCCATGCTGGAAATGAACTTCCTGGTTCATGTTGGGTTGAAGGCAATAAATGCTCATATTTATATGCAAAATAAGTTTAGATGAATCATATTGTGTAATTGTCCAATCCTGTTGGTTGAGGCACCAAATCAGTATGAAAATGGATGAAAATATTCAATATTCATACTTAACTTTTCAAGTTCAAATTCGTTCTTTATGGATATAGAAAAACAAGAAAGCGGACGCGCAATAGATCAAAAGGGCAAACATGTTGATGGCATAATTTGAGTTTAAATGTGAATCTAAAGGGTATTACAACATTGCATATACTTTAAAAAATACACAAATATTTTCATGATGATTTGGTGCCCAACTGAAAGCCGGGTTGTACACTTATCCTTAAGGGAGCTGCTCCTGGTATGTTGCCTTCAATTTTAGACTTTCTTTGTTCTATCTAGAAAATTTAAGCATATTGCTTCTCAGTGTGGACAAACTCATTGGAGCAGTCAGGGCCAATTGTCATGTTGCGGTTGCTTAACGCATTGTGCCTTGTTTGATGGGGACACATTCTGTTTCCTTTTCTTTGCGTGGATACACATCATGTTTCCTGGGATGCTTATGATTCTACAATGTTTGGGTATAACATGACATCGGCAGATATGGTTACGACTTAAACCACGTCCAAGGACAGTTATCTGAATAATTCAGATAAAATCATTGCTCCCAAGTCCTGTCTTTATGTTCACTGACATCGGTTTTCATGTTTCATGTTGAACTTATGGTTGGACGGTCAGCGTTTTATACGATTCTTTCAGCATGAGTTTCCATAAATTGTCTAAAATGTACTATGCTATCCAAGCAATCAGATCAGAAAATGCATGTCGTAATTCGACATGTTCTTAGTTCCTAATATCAGATGGTATATATGTAAAGCAGGGGCGAAAATGATGGGCTAACTTGTACTTTAATTTGTAGAACTGCTTCTGAGAGGACTTAAGCGTCTGTCATGGGAAAAGGTGGATGTCAGCTTCCACAATAGCAAAGTAAGATCTGCTGCACACAGTGTAATTCAGGTATATCTTTGGCTCGCAAATCCCATGCTCCATCTCGCTAATGGTTGGTAACGTAATGCTGAGATTGAACTGTTGCGCTCTTATAAATGGAATTGTAACAGGTAAAAGACCCCGTCATGCATAGTGAAGGTGCCGATGTCATAAAGCACATAATCGACCATTTCATTATCTAGTGAACAATCCTGATCTCAGGAAAGAAAGCTTGTGCCAGCACACGCAAGTTGCTAACTTATGAGTCAGCCAAGCCTGGTGAGCACGTTTATTGCGATCCCAGGAATCGATTGTCTGATGCTCCATGACGATCAAGAAGGCGGAATTGTTGTATAGATTAAAGTTAATATATAGGTCGTGTCCTGTTGTTCACTGATAATTTGTGTATTATGTATATGATGGGCAGTGTAACCGTAATATCAGCTTGTCCTTGTAACTGTTTCCATTGTTTTATTAATGTTGATGCGTTGGTGCGCGCTTTTAAGTTCCAGGTGCACCTTTGAACTACCCAATTAATCACTCATTATATGAATCGTTGTCCATAGCCGCCACATACGCGGGTGTATGGTAGCAGGGGAACATGGATTTTCATTACCGGGCTGAGCCAAGCATTTGCCAATGCAAACAATTTTTATGATGCCTATTCCAGCTAGCTTAATGAAACACATACCACCATCATGCACGAACTGGTAAACAGCAAGTAACTAGACTCGTCTTTTGGAGAAGATGGTCAATTCCTATTTGTACACTCGCTAGAACAGCGAAACTCTGTGAAAAGAAATCAGCTGTACCAGTGGCAAGCTCCACGGTTCTGCCCTGTCAAACCAACTAGAAACATCGCTTCATCGCCCTTGACTTAAGTAGTTGCAGTTACAGTACCCCAGTTTTGCAAAGAAAACATGGAACATGTCAAAGAAGATCTTTCGCTAGCTTTAATGGCACATCTACAGGATTCAAGTCAGTCGATGGTGCTGGCAACAGGTGCTTGTCCTCATCACCCTCATCGCTGTCCGAAGAAGATACTGAATCCAAATCATCATCTGGATAATATTTAAGAGGAAACAATCAAGATGGGTAATAAGGCCGCACAAAATTATCATACCGTATAAGAATACACTGTAGTTTCACAACCCCACACTGTTTACGGGTCTTACAAAATGTGGTTGTTCTTATTAGAGGGTTTACAAGGGTAACTTGAATGGGCAATTATTCTAGTACTGCAATCGAATATACCAAAAGAAAGAAGAGTATCCAGCTAAAGCATACAATATTATAGTTTTTAATTAACCATTTTGTGTAGATAATGTTATACAAGTAACACCGACAGATTTGCGCGCTTCGTCCACAACTAGATATTATTATCCGAGCAAACAGCCACCGTTCTGGGCAGCCCCATGCAGACTATTTCGTCTCGGGAATTGATGATTGGTATGACGAAAACTACTAGAATATCTTTAACTTCTTTGCTTTGCTCATTCAGCACGAAAACAAGAAAACTGGAACCTGATCGATGCACCTATAACTACACAAAACTTGGAAGATTTTAAATGCTGCATGAGTTACATGAAACACAAAGCGCCATATGTGTTTTCATGTGTTGCAAAGCATTCTCATAAGATAACTCGCTTATAAGAATATAATGATGAATTTGTGACGAGCATTATTCAAGATGATGTCTTCAATGATAGCACGATGTGATTCTTGTGTAACACAATTGATTACTACTCCCTCCGTCCCATATTAAGTGTCGTAAAAGTGGATAAGAATGGATTTATCTAGACATGTTTTAGTGTAGATACATTCATTTTTGTCTAATTTTACGACACTTAATATGAGACGGAGGGAGTATTTACTACTAGTACTAATAGCTAAACCATGTGCAAGTTACCAGTGTGCCCAACATTCTAAAATTAACTTCATTAATAGTTCAACTAAAAGAAGGATATAGGAATTAAGTTATGAAGAATTTTGACTACCATGTAAGACAACCTCCAAGGAACGACAAGGGACCACATATTAATCGATTAAAATCGTGCAGACTTTTTTTTTAATGGAAAGCAAACTATACAACAGCATTTCATCTTAGCTTCATGATATTTCACAAGAAAGACACACTAACAAAAAGAAACTACAGAGAAGAAAAGGAATGGAAGACAAATTAAGGAGATACAGACCAATAATTGGACGAAGGGTTGGGACACGTCCAACAGGAGAAACCTGGACACTTTCTGGTAGTAGACAGTCAAAAACCGAACCTAGAGTTTTAAGAAAGAGAATGCAACCAGTTAGCTATGATTTTCACTAATCCAGGAAGTAAAAACATATGATAGTGATACCAACCTACTCTGGCCAGCCGATTCACCCAGCCAGGGATGGGTTTTCCAGTCAAGTTCTTACATACATCATCTGTGAAATGATTGCAATTCTTTGAAATCAAATGATATGTGTTGCCATGATACTTCCCTGCAAGTTTTTCAATGAACGAGCGGAACTCTTCCCGAGACATGTCAGTTGTGCCTAGCCATACCGTCTTTCTATAGACAAAGCCAGGGCAGCATTTTGATTCCACCTCAAATACACCACTGGATGAGAAATCATGAGCCCCAAATCCATATTCCATGCCATGAACTGCTCATTTAGGGTGGAAGATGGGTAAGAAACATGAGTTCAAGCTTTTGACATGCACATGCAGAAACGGAAAATATCAAGTAATCCATAGCGAACATAAGTGAAATGGTCCACACATCGGTGCTTGATTCAGCCTGATTTCCGCAATGCATATGCAATGAAATAAACCTACAGTCGGTTTCAGTTTTTGAATTTTAGTGTATGGCAAACTACACTTATGGAAGTCTTTTCACCTGGATGCCCAAAGAATCTAGGAACAATAATATTATAAACTCTTGAACCTTGACAATCAGAAGCCATCATGTTTCATGCAGAATAGAATGTACCAGGACGGATGTCATGCATAATTTTCCTTGAAATTCTTCCCAAGGAAATTCTATATTTGTTTCCCCTTCCCCATTATTTCCTCGAGCATTGACCAGACATCGGAATATATTTTCGGAAATCATCCAACAAAACTCATTATCCTACCATTGAAGTAACCAAAACACCTTATCAAAATTGATCCTAAAACAGCAACGGTAATAACGAAACTGTTAAATCCACCATCGTACCCATACCAACAGGGGCAGAATCACGGGCATGGAAAGAATCCGCCGCAATATTCAAAGGGGAGGGGAAAACCACAAACCAATACCTTCGATTCCGGAGTGGAAGACGCCGAAACCGAGCCAGTAGAGATAATCGTTGACGGGCGTCAGGTCGTACACGTTGAGCAACACCGGCGTCGTCGTGCCGTCGTTCTGGGCGTCCATCTCGTCCCGCCGGCGAAGCCCACGAGCTCTACAGATCTCGCAGCCCGCCCACCATCAACTGGCAGGGCTAGGGCTTGGTCGGAGCGCGTGGGCCGGACGACGACGACGACGCCGAGACGGTGGTAATTGAGTTTCTCTTTTCCTCGATTTGATTTTGGTTTTCTGATTAATTAACACGGATAATAAGCGGCCGTTTCTGTAGACCATGTGACGCTATCCTAACGCGCAGCTGTTTGCTCTTTTTTTTTTTTTTTTTTTTACAGGAAGCTGTTAGATTTTTCTGATTTTGGAACAAGTCAGTATAATTCAGTTCATTGGAATAAGGACAAAGGGGATTTCCGGAAAATGGGTACGCATGAAACCCATCTTCCTACATGGTTTGAGTGGATCCAGCGCGCCTCGGAGCCCATCCCTACCCTTGGAGTGGATACGGTGTCGGATTCGGGCTAGACTGGCCAAAATCTGGTGACCTTCTAGCAACCTCGTTTACTTAGGGTTGTGGGTGCGACCGACCGACGGGTGCCTCCTGCTATCGAACCGCCATGTATGTGGGCTGACTGGCTGGCTCTGTCCTTCTTATGTTCGCTCCGGTGGAACTGTCGTCATGTCATTTGCTTCTCCGTGGGGGCGGGATCTTGAATGTCGGGGCGGTGGCTCCAGAAGGTGGACTGGAGGGACGTCTCTACGACAAGTGTCATGGCAGTGGCGGTGGTCGTCTTCTTTGTCCACGTGGGTGGAGAGGAGTTGGTACTGGGATGCGTGTACGGGAATTTAAAAGTTTCTGCATACAAGCTATGCAACCGCCAAGATCCATTTATGAAGATACAAGTGAATAACAATTCCAAGATCTAGTTCTCGAAATCGTGTGCCAATCACCGTAGAAGCGGAAGATGAGTTGATGACAATGTCGATGAAGTCTGTAAAAGATCCTCACGCACAAACCTGTGGGTGAGGATGTTGCAGCACCTTGATCCAGCAGAGTGATGGTCTCACGTGTTACCCATATGAGAGTATGCACACATACATCGGGGCCAACTCTGCAGCGCTTCGCCGTCCAAGACTAGCGCCGCAGATGTATACGAAGGTGGAGTTTTCAACACATGAGAGATAGAAGGTAATTAGAAGCTATATCTAATTGGGAGAGGACACCTAAAAAAGTCAATTAGAAGAAGCTCTAATTCAATTAGAGAGACTCTAATTAGAAGCTGTAATTAGACCCTCTAATTCTACTAGAGAGAGAGACTTGAGAGGCAATTGCTCACAAATTATGTTTTGCCTCAAGCCTTGGGGGTCCTTTTATAGTTGGAGGGGAGGGGAGGCATACCAAAGAGGAGGAGGAGTCGTTGTTGAGCTAGGGGGGCTAGCCGCACCAAGGAGGTGGCTGCACCCCCGCTCCTTGCTCAATGATGCGTGTGGACACACGTTCGTTGGGAGACTCCAAGAGGAAGGTATGAAAAGTGAGCAGCAAGTTTCCCTCAGAAAAAAACCAAGGTTGAATCGACTAGTAGGAGAAAGAAATTACTTCTGAAGGTTGTTGGCACCTGATGTTGGCAGGGCGCACTACGAGGCTTAGCAGCAACGTGGAATCTGCACACGACACAACCAAGATACTTTGCCCCAATGAAACAGTGAGGTTGTCAATCTGACCGGTTTTGCTAACACAAACGATTAGATGTATAATGTGGAAAACGGTGTTTGTTTGCAGTGAATGAACAGAGAACAATGATTGCAGTAGAAAAACAGTGCTTGCAGTAGGTTATATTATCGGTGTAAAAGAATGGACCGGGGTCCACAGTTCACTAATAGTGTCTCTCCAAAACAGATAGATAACATGATGGGTAAGCAAATTACAGTTGGGCAATTGACAGAAATAAATGTTGCACCGTAGTGCATATGCAAGACATGATGATTACTATAAGATTCATGCGGGCATTACAACATAATTCATAGACCGTTATCCAACTGCATCTATGACTAACAATCCACCCTCGGAACATAATCCAACCAGACTTTGGGTATTAAGTTGCAAGCAACAACTTATTAAGTAAAGTGCGTAATGTAAACAATGAAAACATTGTTGTTTTCTCCCTAATGGTGACAACACATTCCCCATCCGTCACGTTTCTATCACTCGAGCACAGATGAAAAGGAGGCATAAACCCACTATAGAGCATAAATACTCCCGCTTGGAGTTACAAGCATCAACTTGGCCAGAGCATCTACTAGTAACAGAGAGCATGCAAGATCATAAATAACATAAACATGATAGATTGATAATCAACTTGAAATAGCATTCAATATTCATCAGATCCCAGCAAACACAACATGTAGCATTACAGATAGATGATCTTGATCATGTTAGGCAGCTCACAAGATCTAAACATGGTGGCATAAAGAGGAGAAGACAACCATCTAGCTACTGCTATGGACCCGTAGTCCAAGGATGAACTACTCACGCATCACTCCGGAGGCAGGCATGGTGATGAAGATCCCTCCAATGCTGATATCCCCTCCCGACAGGGTGTTGGGGAGAGCTTCAGAACCCTCCCGAACTAGGGTTGACGATGACGCCGGCTACAGAACTTTTCGTGGATGGAGGCTCAGGTATTTAGGGTTTTCCGGAGAAGAAGTATAAATGGGCGAAAGGGCGATGTCGGTGGGCGCCCGAGGGGCCCACACCACGTGGTGGCGCGGCCAAGGGGGTGCCACCCTATTGTGTGGTGGCTCTAGGGGGACCCCTCTGGGTCTCCTCCGGACTCCGTGCACGTGACAGAAAAATAAGACCCTTAGATTTTGTTTCGTACAATTTCGAGAATGTTTTCAGAACAACTCTTCTGAAATCAAAAACAACAGAAAACATGAACTAACATTGTGGCATCTTGTTAATAGGTTAGTCCCAGGAAATCCATAAAAATGATGTAAAATGTATGGAAAACATGTAGCAATTGTCATGAAAACAACATGGAACATCAGAAATTATAGATACGTTTGAGACGTATCAAGCATCCCCAAGCTTAGTTCTAGTCGTCCTAAAACGATAAAAACAAAATAATTTCTAAGGTGACATGCTACCAAGATAATCTTGACCATCATATTTGTAAAAGCATTTGTAAGCTGAGATCATAGTACTCTAAACATAGGCATGATAGATATAATTCTAACAATAAAACTTAGAAACCATGTTGCAACATGAAAAGTAACACAAACAAAAGAACATGAATAATAATGCACTTGAAGGCTATATGTTTGTTTCGAGCATAAAAAAAACATAGCAAAGTGGTATTCCGCTTGTCCTTAAAAGTGAGAGCAAAACATTAATGCCAGGACACCTTCAAAGTTCAAGTGGTGACTAGAAACAAATAATTTAAGAACAAGTAGTAACATATCATGAATCAATCAATAATAATCTTTGGGACTGATGCACATTATACTCAGAATGACAACTATTCTCTCTTAATTGTGCATAAAGTTAGAAGACGAAGACTCAACATAAAAGTAAAAGAAATGCCCTTCGCAGAGGGAAGCAGGGATTAAATCATGTGCTAGAGCTTTTTATTTTATTAAACAGAGGTATTGAAAACAATTTTTTAGAGAGGTGTATGTCTATGTCAACGAATGGTAAACAGCAAATACAGTACGTCACAAGTTAACTAGACTTTACAAGAGCAGCTCCCGTTGAAGGACGTTATTTCTACTGGGGTCAGTAGATCATCCCTCTTCTGTTTTGTTTACACAATTATGCTTTAACTGATAAATCAGGAGCAAAAAGAGCGAAGAGAATTTATAGTAACCAATTTATGGAATGGGCACCCCGTTGTCGGCTCTTCTATCAATTTGGATAAGCGGGTGTGTGATGGTGCAGGTCTTGCACTCGTTGGGAGACCCCAAGAGGAAGGTTTGATGAGCACAACAACAAGTTTTCCTCAGAAAAGAAACCAAGGTTGAATCGACCAGTAGGAAAAAGAAGCAACTTCCGAAGGTTGATGCAGCTGAGGTGGCAGGGCGCACAACCGGTTCAGCAGCAACGTGGAACCTACACAACACAACCAATTCACTTTGCCCCAACGAAGTATTGAGGTTATCAATGTCACCGGTTTTGCTGAACACAAAGAGGTTAAACGTATGGTGTGGAAAACAGTATGAGAACAATATGAAAACAGCAGTAGCAGTGTGAAAATAGTGGAAGCAGTGGTTGTATTATCAGTATGAGAAAATGGACCGGGGTCCACAGTTCACTAGAGGTGTCTCTCCATAAAAGATAGCTAACATGCGTCGTGAAAAAATTAAAGCTGGGAAATTGATAGATAATGAAACATGCATGACATGATGATTACTATGAGATTCATGCGGGCATTACAACAAGATACATAGACTGTCATCCAACTGCATCTATGACTAATAATCCACCCTCCGAATATCATCCGAACGGTATTAAGTTGCAAGCAACAGATAATCACAGTAAGCAAAATGTGTAATGTAAACAAAGTAAACATCATTGTTTTCTCCCTAATGGAAACAACACATCCTCCATCTGTCATGTTTCTGTCACTCGAGCACAGATGCAAAGGAGGCATGAACCCACTATCGAGCATAAATACTCCCTCTTGGAGTCACTAGCATCTACTTTGCCAGATCATCTACTAACAACAGAGAGCATGCAAGTTCATAAATAACATACACATGAAGACAACATGATAGATTGATAATCAAGAGACATAACATTCAATAATCATCGGATCCCAACAAACACAACTTGTAGCATTACAATAAGATGATCTCGATCATGTGAGGCAGCTCACAAGCTCTAAACATGAGGCATAAAGAGAAGAGGACATCCATCTAGCTACTGCTATGAACCCGTAGTCCAAGAATGAACTACTCACGCATCACTCCGGAGGCGGGCATGGTGGTGTAGAGCCGTCCGGTGATGATTTTCCCTCCCGGCAGGGTGCCGGGGAGAATTCCAGAACCCTCCCGATCTCGGGTTGACGATGACGGCGGCCTAAGGTGTTTTTCGTGGAAAAGTGGTCTCTTTAGGGTTCACGCATCAGGGGGATATATGGGCGAAAGGGCGATGGCGGTGGGCGCCCGAGGGGCCCACACCACCCCTAGGCGCGGCTAGGGGGCGCACCGCCCTATGGTGTGCCCTCCTCCGGGCCTCTTTGGGACTCTGTGGAACCTTCGTGAATTCTAATACTTCCAGGCTTCGAATTTTCCAATTCCAAGAATATTTCTAGAACAACTTTTCTGAAACTAAAAACAGCAGAAAATAGGAACCGGCTCTGTGGCATATTGTCAATAGGTTAGTCTCGGGAAATCGATAAAAATGACATAAAGTGTAAGGAAAACATGTAGCATATGGCATGAAAAAAACATCAGAAATTAAGGATACGTTTATGACGTATCAACATCCCCAAGCTTAGTTCCTACTCGTCCTCGAGTAGGTAAACGATAAAAACACATAATTCCTGAGGTTACATGCTACCAACATAAACTTGATCGTCTAAATTGTAAAAGCATAAGCATAGTTGAGATCATAGAACTTTAACATAAGCATGATAGAGATAGTTCTAACAATAAAACATAGCAATCACTTTGCATCATGAAAAGTAACACAAACAAAAGATCATGAATAATAATGCACTCGAAAGTTATACATTTGTTTCAAGCATAGAGAAAACATATCAAAGTGATATTTTGCTTGTCCTTAAGAGTGGGGCAAAACATAAATGTCAGGACACCTTCAAAGTTTAAGAGGAAGACTAGAACAAATAATTTGAGAACAAATAATAACACACCATGAATCGATTAATAATGTTTCTGGGACAAATGCACATTAAACTCAGAATGGCAACTATGCTCTCTCGACTGTGCATAAAGTTAGAAGATGGAGACTCAACATAAAAGTAAAACAAAGACCCTTCGCAGAGGGAAGCAGGGGTCAACTCATGTGCTAGAGTTTTTATTTTATTAAACAGGTATTGAAAACTTGACACTCCTCCAAACCATCTTTCACAAACCATGGCTAATAGAATCCTCGTGTGCCTGCGAACAATCACATACCATGGATAAGTGTCTATATTTTAAGAGAGATGTATGCTTATGTCAACGAATGGTAAACTAGAAAATACAGTACGTCACAAGCCAACTAGACTTCACAAGAGCGGCTCCCATAGAAGGACGCATCTAGGTAGAAGGTCATCCCTCTTTATCTTTTGTTTACACAATTATGCTTTGACTGATAAATCAAGGGAAAAAATAGTTAAGAGAATTTGTGTTATTAATGTGGGGCTGGGCACCCTGCTGTCACACCCAGTTTTTGGAATCCTGCAGTGTGTTCAAGAAGACAAAAATTAGGGCCAACATTTTTTTTTCTAACCAACATGATTGTTTGAACTAACATGTGTTTATGATCCTAATCATATTTGCAATACAAGTTTTGTTTCTTGATGAAACCATTATCAATTTTTTCTGAAAACACTTTTATAATATTTTCCCTGTTGTTTTCTCTGTTGATTACTTGAGTGAATTTTATTCCAAGACTTGGATCATTCTTGTTTGAATCTTAAAATAAACATTTAGCTTTGTTGGATCCAAGAAAACAAAATTTCAAAAATGATTTATAAAAAATTTCTTTTAAGATTTCTATAGAAAATATTTCCTGAAAATATAGCCAAGTATCTGTTTTCTACCTTTGTTTTCACTAGGCTATAAAATGTTATTTTATGTTTTCTTTACTTTTATTTGTTCCTTGATATATGTACTACAAATACATAAGCTTGGTTTTATTTTTGGATTAATAAAAATGATATTTTGCTTGTTGTCTTTGTGGTATAAAAATAAGACAGAAAAAGGCATTTTTGGAAAACAGAGAAAAACAGAAAGTACACCTTTTCCCACATTGTTTTCATGGATTTAAACTATTTCAATTTTATTTTCAAAAGTTATTTCTGAAAGTTTAAAACATGGTTAACAAGTTCCCACTTTGAAAACAAAGATTGGTTTTTATTTGACCCTGGAAAACAATGCCAACTTTCTGATGTTTTTAACAGATTCCAACACTTAGAATTTTTCACAAAGTCCTTAACTGAATTTTCTGAGCTTTTTAGAAACAGTGGCTGATACAATTTTGGGTTGATGTTTTCTTTGTTTTTCTTTGCAAATTTTGAAGTGTAACTTTGTCTAGTGTGTTGACTAAGTTATGGACTCGAACCAGGATGTGTTCTTTTGCTTCTAGAAGA
This sequence comes from Alopecurus myosuroides, assembly GCA_028641055.1. Taxonomy (NCBI): domain Eukaryota; kingdom Viridiplantae; phylum Streptophyta; class Magnoliopsida; order Poales; family Poaceae; genus Alopecurus; species Alopecurus myosuroides. The sequence goes on from CM054060.1 coordinate 126,678,708, forward strand.
CTTGAGTGTGAAGAAACCAAGAGAGAGAGAGTGGTGATGTGGCAAGGGCATGGGCCTCCATACCTTGCCCTTTTCCCTCTTGACTTGACTCATCTTGCCTCCAAAGGCTAGGCATTGACTTCCCCTTGGTGGTCTTTCCCCTTGGCCACCCTTGCCTTGTTGTGCTCTGACCAAAAAAAAAACCTAGATCACCTCCTATGCCATTGCTTGGTATCAACCCAAGCCAACCTAGACCATTTCCCTTTTCACCACGGCTATAAACTACCATAGCCTGATCCTTTGCGCCACTTCCCTCCTCCACATCCACACACCTCCCCCTAGTCGAATGGAAGCACTGCCCTGGCCCCTTGGAGCGTGCCCGAGCCTTTGACCCCGACGATCACCGCCGGGAGATCGAGGTAGTATCCCTCTTCCCCGTGCCTTCCCATTCCCTCCCACCGCCTTGGATGGACTCCCCACACTCCCACAACACCGTCTGACACCTCCCCTTGACCTCTGCTCCGCAGGTACGCCGCCACCGTCGAGCACGCCGCCACGGGCGCCCCTCCGTGCATCGACGCCTGGGGCCGCCCCCGAGCTCAGACTCGGCGCCCCTCCACCGCCCCGAGTGCCAGCACCCTCCCACAACCCCGTGCCCTCCCCGCCGTGCCCCACAGTGAGCCCCTCAGCCTTCACCGTATCTCAGTCGTGTCCCGAGTGAGAGATAGGAGGTGAGAGGAAGAAGAGGACGCCGGGAGCGTCGATCCTGAGATCGACGGCTCCCGTCGAATCTGGCCGCTTCCCGCGCCCGCGCGTGCGCAGAGTGGCGTTGGGCCGCTCGGCCGCTTAGCTGGGCCGCGCCGCAGAAAACCCAGCCCACCCCTCTGTTTTGATTTTTCTTTTAAAAATCAGCAGAGTTTTGCTTGTCTACTTTTGACCTGTTAAAAATAGTTATCAGGCAAATTAAAATCAACCAAAAATTATGGCATGACTATTATGTTTTCTTAACCATTTAAAAATTGTAGATCTAAGTTTTGACTTGTATTTTTATAACAAGATCTGTTTTGCCACAGGGTGTCTGTAGGGTTGTTTTTGGCATAACTTTTTGGATCTATATCCAAAAGGGTAAAACTAAATTGTTTTGGATAGCTATTGAATCGATCTATTCATAGGACTTGGCCTCACATCAAGGTGAGTTACTAACTGGAAATGCCATACATTTTGGTAAATGACCAGTAGGCTTTTCTAGGATTTTTAGAAGGAGTTTAAAAATGATTTTTAAGGTGAATTCAATTGGGTGAGTTTTCTTATGACTAGATCTACCTAATACTAGATTGGATTAATTTTTGGAGCCCTAGATTAATTTAGGTGAGCCTTTTTAGATACAACAGCTTTTCTGTTTTTGTTGTTATGTGTGTTTTTGTTTGAAATAAAATGTTTGATTGTGTGAGACTTGTTTCCTAGAATGTATATATGTGTTACCACTTGTTATTAGGTTGTTTTCGTGCAGTACATCTACCATATCAAGTGTGTGCATGCTTGTGAAATCATTTGGCTATAGAAGTAGCATTTGTTATTTTCCTATTTTTATTATTTGGATTATTGTGTGAACCAATCTTGTAGGATTGTTTTACCTAGGTTTGTGTTATGTTTGAGTTGAGTCCAGTACGATTTTGGTACTGTTATCTTGATGTTTTCATCTCTGTTAGCTTGCAACTTATTATATAGCAAAGCATGTGTAATATTTGTTGTTTGTTTTCACTAGTATGAATAGCTATGTGTGGATTGCTCTGTTAGATTAATTTTGTCATGTGTTACCAGAGGCCTTGTTACCTCTTTTGCCTTGGTATTAGTGGGCCCGTAACCCACTGGTCCCATTGCATCCTGGTTAAGGATGAAAAATCCCCTACCATTGCACTAGTGTAAAAATAGCATGTATTACTACATGATTGATTATTATTTTCCACCAAGGAAAATAGGTTGTTTGTTTCACTTATGCAAGTGAAGAGTTTAGTTCTTCTTTGTGAATACTAGTATGTTTGCGTGTGATTCATTTGTTAGCATAATATTCCTTAGGAGTATCATGTTAAGAAATGCTTCACTATTGTTTGCTTAAATTGAATTGTTTGCTAGTAGAATAATTCCTTGTGATTGATAGATTATTTGTGAATGATTTTTATTGAGTGTTTGGATTTTTGAAAGTGTTTAGCTGAGCTTGTGTTGAGTGCATAGCTACTGGTTGTATAGCTTGTACCTTGTTTGCTTGCTATTTAATTGATTAGAAAAGCATGTGTTACTGGAATGGATTGATGCTTGCTTAGTAGATGTTTTCATAGAATTATTTTAGTGTTTATGCTTACTAGCATGTGTAAGGTGTATGTGCTGTTAGTATGTATTTATATTCATGAGTTGCTTGTTTAATATTATGCATTCTCTTATTGATGTTTGCTTCTCTAGTGATGAACTAGTGTCACCACTAGATTGTTTGAGTTGCTCTAGTATTGTTGTCTCTTATTTTATGAGTGTATGCTTTATTCTAAGCATGTTTTAGAATGTGACTACTTCTGTTATTATGCCATGACTTCTTGAGTTTCTGGTTGCTATATTGTAGAATACAATTATTTCTTATAGCTTGCTCGTGTAGAATTTTCCATACTAGTATGCTTTTAGTGCACTATTGTGATTATGTTGTTTGTAGGATTATTATCTTGTGTGATGATTGTGTTTTAGATTATATTTTATGACTTGTTACCATTGATTGATCTACTTGTTTGTTTGTTTATTTTCATGATTGATGGATTCCTTAACTTTGAGTAGACATATGCATAGCCTATATCTAGCTTATTCATGTGTGGTTTGTTTGCTTACTGTTTGGGAATCATCTGAGTGCTAACATTAGCATGAGTACTGCACTTATGTTTTTGTTGTGATAGTGTTGTGGTTGTGCTTAATAGTATTATATTGTTACCTATGCATTTAGTTTAACCATGAACTTGTTTGGTGATGACTGCTTGTGTGTTGCTAATACCCACTGCCATGGGTATTGGTTTGATTGATTGTTATTATTTTAGTAGCCTCACCATTTGTGCCCACAGCTATATTTTTAGCTTCTTGAATATCTTATTATGAGAGTGGTACACCCACTCCATATATGGTATGAAAGATGTGGGATATGGTTTCTCAGCCATATGTTTGTCTGACGATAGTTTTGTATCCTGAGAGTTTGTGAGATAGATTCCTCGATACCTTTTGAGTGCTTGCGCTAGTATAAGTTTGCTTGTTGTATGTGTTGTTTGGTTTATTTGTTTGGTCTTTAGTTATGAGTGTGTGTCTTTTATTCTTTTATGACGTTAGAAAACGAAGGAGAAGAAGAAGCAGTTGTGGATCTGTGCGTCAAGTTCAAGCTACTTCAAGGCCAGGGACATTAACAGTTTAAGGCAAGCCATCCTGATGCTTGCTGTTATACTACACTTATCATTATGTATCGTGCATGTTTTACTTCTAAACGTTTTACAAAAAAACTTTGATTACCAAAAACTATTTTTCAGTGACTACTACTACTATTATATATACTATGCCAGTAGTTGATACTTGGTGTTACCAAGCCCATAGCCACCATATGGTATTTTACTACCATCACTAGTATTAGTCCCTAAGTGGACACCTTGAAAACATGTTTTTGCAAAACAATGGCTTTATGGAAAACCCGGTGGAAAGGCGAAGCCTTATTCACCGGAGGATTGTGGAAGTGGTTATTTTTGGGAAAATGGTGTTTTACAAAAATGACACATAACCTAGTCTTCGCCGGACAACCTTTATCGTACTGCCACTTTACCCCAACATGGGCACGGGGCTTAACTTGAAGTCTTTTCTTGTTAGTGTGTGTTCTATCTCAATTGCTATAAGGTACATGACTTCCCTCTAACCGAAATGCCGACAGTCATGAATCAAATAGGCATATAAAGTGTGGGATTAATTTTCCCTCCGGATGCGACCGTTGGGTCTCCTGCCGTGGCGATGTGTGACATGGTGTCGGGGAGAATAAACCCAGTTGAAGATATAGTCATATACTAGCTTGAGCATAGTGGATGGTTAGGATCAGTTATCTGATGTTTACATACTGTTATTACAGTCCGTGGTTGTTCACGGCGGATATACTGGATCTGGTGGATTGTGTACACCTCTTCAGAGTAGAACTATTTCGGAATAGCCGCTTCCTCGGATATGGACAGTTGAATGGACATGTAGCTAGCATTGTGTCAATGTTTTCAAAAAGGAGTTTTCAAAAAGGTGTTGGACACATGAAGTTCTGAAAGGAGGAAATCTTGTACCGTGGAGGTACCGTTGATGAAAATCCAGAAGTTGTTTTTACAAAAAGTTTTGCAAAGAAAACCTTTCTTTTCTAAACAAAAACTGGAAGTTGATTCCAAGAAGTTTTGCAAAGAGAAAACTTTCTTTTAACAAAGTTTTACAAAACCTCTTGTACATGCGATATCTACAAGAGAAAGAAAACTATATTATTTTCTTTTGAAGTATCTTCTTCAAATGAAGATACAGATATTTTTCAAAATCAACTATGATATATTTCATATATCATGGATAGTGAACCCTATGTATAGCCTACCTATTCCACTATATAAGAATACTTGCATTTTGGTAAGCTACATGATGGGGTGTCTTGCTGAGTACATTCAAATGTACTCATATTGGTTTCGTCCCTGGTATTTACTTGCCAGACATCGAGAAGGATTCTCGGAAGGAGATCTACGAAGAGGAGTACGGAGCTGATGGCTTTGCGAACTAGGATCGTCTCCCGGTCAGCAACATGTAGGTTAAGGCGTGACTTGGGCTCTACTACGTTTATGTGTGTTTAGTCTTCCGTTGTGTGTGTTGTGTGTTTGACCTGCGTGGCAGTTGTGTGGATTTGGTCATGTGACCATGTCTCTTTTGTAAGTGTTTTATGCAATCGTGTAATGGATATTGTATCTGTGTACCAACTTGATATGTTGTTCACGACTGGTGTGATATGGGATCGTGAATGTATGCATATCGGAGGTGTCCTTGAACAGTGGTTCTGGGGGACCTTACACCTGCTGCCAGCTCTTCTATCTTTGGATAAGCGGATTAAGCCACTAGTCTAGGGTGTGAAAGTCCAATCAACAAGTGAGATAAATATTTTCTATTTACGTCCTCATGAGCTAAAACAGGAGCACAAAACAGGAGTAATTTTGAAAGTTTTAAAGGTAACACATGAGCAATTTACTTTGGAGTGGCGGCTAAATACCACATGTAGGTAGGTATGGTGGACACAATGGGAATTTGTTTGGTTTTAGGGAGTTTCATGCACGAGTAGAGCTCATACGCAGTACAGGTGGAGGCTAGCAAAAGACTGGGAGCGGCAAATCAAGAGAGCATAAGAGCCATAATCATGCATAGCGACATAACATCATTAATCAAAGCATAAGTGGTTCCACAAGTTCAAAAACTAAATGATCATGGAGGCTATTCGTGACTCGTAAACATGGTGTGAGCATGCGCCAAGTCATCCAAATAAAACATTCAAAGGAGAACACCACAAATTTATGCTTCAATATGACAAGAACAACTCATGATTCTTTCAATGGCACATCAAACACTCTCAGCTATTTGAGGATATTCATGATACTCAATAACCACAAGGCTTTAAAACTAAAATAACATCTAGCATGATATGAAAAAGTTCTAGCCACAGTCTATACAAGCTTCTACTTGCAGCGTTAAAAATTCTACCTCAAGCAACAGTTTCTTTTCCCAACAAGCACCATACAAAACATGCTTTAACAAAAAGTCTCTAAATGCTACAACAAGCAAACATGAGAGGACTCACATAACACTACTAAAACTAACAGCTCTAAACAAGAGATGCAATGAAAACAAGTGCTAAACAGGAATTTTTGCAGCCACTAGAAGAAAAACTAAGAATACTAGCATAGCAAGTATTCAAACAAAAAAGCGGAGCGTGTCTCTCTCCCAAACAAAGAATGCTAGGATCCAAATATATTATTGCAGCAAGGAAAAAAACAAAGGAAAACAAAAGAAAACGAAAGAAAAACAAACAGACACTCCAAGTAAACTTCATATGATGTGACCGAATAAAAATATAGTTTCACGAGAAGTGACCTGATAGATAGTTGATGAAGAAGGGGGTGCCTTGGGCATCCCCAAGCTTAGATGGTTGAGTCTTCTAAAAATATGCTTGGATGAACCACGGGGGCATCCCCAAGCTTTGACCTTGCACTCTTCTTGATCACATATATCACCTCTTCTTTTGACCCTTGAAAACTTCCTTCACACCACACTCAAACAGTAATTCGCATTAGAGGGTTAGTCCAACAATTAAAAATCCATTGGCTCTGTATGGCACAAGTGCTATTGATACTTTTAAACATTATCTACAGCCACTGATGTTTCGTGATGCAAAGAAATCCACTTGACATCACAAAAGAGCAAAGGCAAGAAAAATGTCAGAATCGGTCAAAACCAGAACTGTCTGTAAAGACGAATTTTTTCGAGGCACTTACGTTGCTCACACACGGGCTGACAAAGCACATCATAGTACTATGCCTAAATGAGCTCTTGTTCCCTCCTCCAATAGAAAGGGTTCTGAGAGGTGCGAACCATAGAGAAGAACGCTTGCACTCTCATTGCCCTAAACTCGCTCTTGCTCATGCCCTTCAGAGTTGTGATCCTATCGAAAGGGGACTTCTTTGCCACTTCTTGCCTTTACATCTTCTTAGCTGCCTCTTGCATAGCCTGCTCTTCCCTCATAGCCCTTCGCTGAATCTGATTCCCGGTCACTAGATCGGTGACTGGATAGTTCCTTGAATGAGTACGTAAGCATGTTGTTTCTTTGGTGCCACATTGGGATTGGAGGAGGAAGCCTTGGTCTTTTTCCCTGAAAACAAACGGACAACAAAACCAAATAGAAGAAAAGGGGTAAGAATGCATGTCCGAGAGCCAAACGAAGAAACCAACAAGAGATATTGGGCATAAGTTTCTGATTTTGCACCGGAGTCTCCGGCCTTAGGGGGCAAAAGCTCCGGACCACACCGGAGTCTCCGATTCTGGGGACCGGAGTCTACGGCATTGCGGCAGTTACTCCAAATGCAGAACTAAGAACTTGTAAACCACTATCTCATGATGTTTTCTAGATGAAAGTTTCTCCAAGGTGAGGTCTACCACATGGGACAAGGGCAATTTCCCCAAAAGGAAACACATCTAGGTCAAACCCTAGAAGAAAAGAGAGAGGGAGAGGGAAGAAGGTACCCTTTTAAGACATGGTGTTGTTTCATGAGGAGAAGATTCCCCCTCGAGGAGGAGTGGAGGAGGGCCGGCGAAGGCGGATTCCGGTGGCTGGGGGCGGCCGGATGGGGTCCAGGAGCGACGGTGGCGGCGTAGGAACTCTTTGGGGTCGGGGTTGGAAAGAGGACTGTGAGAACCCTCCACCCCGATCCCCTTTTTGATACTGCAGAAACCGCCAGGCCGGAGTCTCCGGCCCAAGCCCCGGATTTTGCGTGCTTAGGGCAGAGATTTTGGCCAGACCGCCCCAAAGCTCCAAAAACACCCAGATTATGGGTAGAACATGCATGAGGCTATAAAACTTAGATTTTATGGGATTTTTTTGCTTGGCATAAGAAAAAACAAATAGGGATGGTACTTTACACTCAAAGTTTGCAAGATCCAAACAAGTAAAAACCAAAATTTGAGTGTGTTTCCCGAGAAAACCAACTAACTCAAAAAGAGAGAATAAAGGCAAATGAAATCCAAATATCAACCAAATAAGAGCCATCTCTTCAAGAGAAGAGATTATTGGCCTAAGACACCATGTAAAAGATCATGGTATGACACCACGAAGATATATCTTTGGTGCATTGCCAATTCTAGACATTGAAGCTCACAATTCAGCATTAGAAATAGAGAGATAACAATGAATTTTTGCTTTGGGCATACTGGGGGAGGGAGAACCTAATGTATTAGGATAACACTCCCCCTATGTCCATGCCTACACCTAAACCCAAACACATAGTCAACTATAGGGGTGTGTGTGTGAGATCCTCAAATCAAATTCCTTGAATCGATGATATTTAGCTCATTCCTCAAAAACATGAATCTTGAATCATCTAGAGGCTTTATGAAGATGTCCACGAGATTATCCTTGGTTCGGACATATGCTAGCTCAATATCACCTCCTGTCACATGATCCCGGATGAAGTGATAATGAATCTCGATATGCTTCGTCCTTGTGTGTTGCACGAGGTTGTAGGCGATCTTGATGGAACTCTCATTGTCACACAAGAGCGACACCTTATCCAAATGAACATCATACTCTTTGAGAGTTTGCCTCATCCATAGAAATTGGGTGCAAGCACTAGTGGCCGCCACATACTCGGCTTCGGCGGTGGCGAGGGATATGCAATTTTGCTTCTTAGAATACCAACTCACCAAAGACCTACCAACAAATTGGCAAGCCCCGGAAGTCGTTTTCCTATCATCTTGATCACTGGCCCAATCCAAGTCCGTGTACCCTTGGAGAGAAAATCGTGCCCCCGTTGGGTAACACAAACCAAATCTTGAGGTATGAACCAAATACCGGAAGATCCTATGGACCGCCACCAAATGGCTTTCCTTAGGAGCCGCTTGATACCTGATACGTCCAACACGTATCTCCTTTTCCGAACACTTTTGCTATTTTTTGCCTCTAAACTTGTGAGTTTTGGATACAACTAACACGGACTAACGATGTTTTCAGCAGAATTACCTTGGTGTATCGTTTTGTGCAGAAAAACAAATTTCAGGAAATACCCCGGAAAAGATTCCTAACTCATTATTTGATCCAAAGACCCCCGGAGCCAGAAGAAGAGACGGAGTGGGGACAAGGAGGGGCCCCCACCATGCCTGGGCGCACCCCCTAGGCTGCGCCTACAAGTGGTGTGGTGGCCCCAGGAACCCCCTCGGGCTCCCCTTTCGACTACTTATGCCCCGTAAACCTAAAGCTGAGGGGGGGGGTCATCATATTCTAGAAAAACACATCAGAGCATCGCCACCACCTCGAAACTCAATTCGGGGATCAGAAGTTCCTCTTCTGGATCCCTACTGGGATGGAGATTCGAAGGAGATCATCGCCATGGTCACCGCCACCACTTCTCCATCAACCATCCATGATTCCCCCATCCATGCGTGAGTAACCCCCGTTGTAGGCTGAGAGGGATGGAAGAGATTGGATGATATCATTCATGTAATAATGCCAGATTGTTAGTGCATAGTGTGCGGTGACTGATACGTCATAAATGTATCCTTAATTCTGATGTTCCATGTCCTTTTCATGTTGTTTCCCACATGTTTGCTATACATGTTATGTCATTTTTATCTATTTCCCGGGACTAACCTATTGACAAGATGCCACAAAGCCAGTTCATGTTTTCTGCTGTTTTTAGTTTCAGAAAAGTTGTTCTGGAAATATTCTTGTAATTGGACGATTCAAAAGCCAGAAATCTTAGAAGTCCTGGAGGGTCAAGGAAGTCCCGAAGAGACCCGGAGGGGGCCACACCATAGGGTGACGCGGGTCCCCCTGGTCGCGCCACCAGGTGGTGTGGGCCCCTTGGCCACCCCCCGGCATCGCCCTTTTGCCTATATATGCCCCCGATGCATAAACCCTAAAAGAATCGTACTTTTCCACCAAAAACATCCGTAGCTCCGCTGCCGCCGCCGACAAGTTTCGGGGGACCGAAATCTCTGTTCCGGCACCCTGCCGGACGGGAAGTGCCCCCGGAGCCAGCTTCATCGACTCCACCACCATCTTCATCGCCGTTGCTGTCTCCTATGATGAGGAGGGAGTAGTTCTCCCCCGGGGCTGAGGGCTCTACCGGTAGCTATGTATTTCATATCTATCTCTCGTGGTGTGATCTTTATGTGATTGGGAGCTTTGTAATATAGTTGAATTTATATATGTTACTCCTCATATGTTATGCTCCTCGAGTGGTTTTGTTATGAGATCTCCGTAAACACTTTGATCACTGCGTAAAGGTGACAGTGTGTGCACCGTGTGGTTTAGCATGATATTTATATTTTGTGTTGGATGACCCTATGAAATTGTGGTGTTTGTCTAGTACCTTCTAGGGCACTCACAGTGACAGTGTGGGGTTAACTAGACATGGGAATGCGACTATTGGTGTTTGTTATTCAACCGTAGAGTGGTTCGTTGTAGCATAGTGAAGAGAGATATTTATGCATTCAATTATGTTATCATTGTTGAAAGTGTCCACTAGTGAAAGTAGTATCCCTAGGCCTTGTTTCTAAGCATTGAAACACCGTTTACAATCAGTTCTGCTACATGTTTGCTTGCTGCCACTTTTATTTCAGATTGCTATTATCACTTATAATCATCCATATCACTTGTATTTTACTCTCTCTTCACCGAACTAGTGCACCTATACAACTGACAATTGTATTAGGTGTGTTGGGGATACAAGAGACTTCTTGTATCGTAATTGCAGGGTTGCTTGAGAGGGATATCTTTGACCTCTTCCTTCCTGAGTTCGATAAACCTTGGCTAATCCACTTAAGGGAAACTTGTTGTTGTTCTACAAACCTGTGCACTTGGAGGCCCAACACTTTCTACAAGAATAGAAGCGTGCGTAGACATCAGTGACCCAGCACACCACTTCATGTGTAGTGCACAAGTCGTTGACATAATGCTCACAGAAGGACTTATCCGTGAATATTACATCCCTCAAAGTGGTACAACAGAAACATAGCAGGTCCAAGCAAAGCTATATGATACAAACTCTGATTACAAAATCTCGAGAATCTCTTTGATCAATCAAAGAAGATCTCATGCAAATGAAACATCAGAAGAGGAAATTCGAAGCTCCAAGCTGGAGAAGAACTCTAGCTCATAACCTAATCCACTACGGTTGATGTCAGCCCTAATCTATGGCTTGTGAGAATCTAAGTCCAGGAACGAACTCCACCTACACCTTGATAGCTTCTTCCCCATCGGTGTTGTTGACGATGATGCTTCACCGGATAAGTAATATATACTCCTCCTAGCTTTAGTAGCTAGCGATGGCTTATCGATGAAGATCTCCCTTAAGGCTTCAACTCTAAGCAGGGGGTCAAATGGGAACGAATGAGTAACGAGCGTTACTCAACAAGTTCATGATATACGGTGGGTAATTTGATGCACTAACTACAAATTTAGAATCGAAAGCATCATAAGCTAATGCAAGGTTTTTGTAAATCTTTCTTCAAGAGGTTGCTTTTAATACTGAAAACTATGCCCGCTAAACCATCAGCGGACTAGAACTTCATGGAGTTGTCTTTCCTGTAGTGTTCGCAGCTCCTTCTCGGAACATGCGGTAACATGCCACATCCTTTTACACTCTGCAGAGGTGTGTTACTTTACCCATAGGCGATCAAGACCAGGTTGCACAACCAGGTGTACATTCCTGTCCACTCCCACTCAGGTGTGGGGCCGGTTGTTGATCCAAACCATGCTTCTCCGCACAACGCATGCCCACCCATTTCTACCACGCAGGTTGAACACCTGATTCTACCCCTCATGATAGAGATCTAGGCGCCTCGGGTAGACACTCATAGATTCCAGAGTCCTTGGGACGTAAGGGCTCCCACCCATGTGCATGTAGTCCTGCAAGACCTACAACGTACGTCTCTGGTAGTGTGTTGACATGCGAACGAGAAAAAAAAAGCTTGCTTACTCGCCCCATATAAGACCCATGGTTAACGCGGTATTTACGGTGCACCGAGTTCTGACGGCATTTGTGGTTAAGTCCTAGGTAATACTTTCTCATGCATATGGAAACTTCCTTTGACCTATTCATCTTACCATGGTTCCATCCGCCCACCAAACAGAACACTACCACTTGGGTAGTCATTCAGTTAGTCATATTATTATAAAAATAAGATCATGCATTCTTTTGAGAATAGGTGGTAATACGATAGTTTTTTTGCAAATAGTTCGTTAGAAAATACTGCAAAGGATATGAGCAAGTGATGAACTTGCCTGAGATAGAAATAATGACAATAATCCATGTCTTCGGTGTTCGAGGGTTGCTTAGAGAAATTCCGAGATCTGAAAGATAGCAAAGTAGTCCCGGTAAGGACTAATGAAAACACTGGCAAGATGATACATGCATAGTAATGAGATGCATTGAAAAATACCCTGAAAATACCCCATCTTACAAGTGTAAGCTACGATCGATACGATTCTAAGATCACATTTGTTTTAGGTCACTTAGAGTTGTTTGTTTTCTTGTGGTGATTATGTTGTTACTTCTTTTATATGTACATGTGTCTCACTGTTATTTAGAAAATCAATTGTTTTCATGTATAAGTTATAAGTAGTTATCACATGGTTAGGTAAGGAAACAATATCACATTGAAAACAACTTTTAAAAGATACCAAATGCATTCTTCATATGTTGTTGAAAGATGTGGAACTATGATAAAAAAAATTAAATGTAAGTGAGTACATACTAAAATCAAGTCTATCATCTTGTAATCCAATAATATTTGTCACGAGAATTAAGAAGTGAAAACTTATTTGGGTTTAATATTAAAGAAGATAGTGTGGTGATGGTTAGGCCTCGTTATATTGGAATCTTATAGACTTCCCTTATACATCTTAAAATAGAATTCATAAGTTAACAAAATAAGTTGTTCTAGACATAATGAGTTTGAAAATGTTGTTGTCTTTCCTTTGGTATATTATTTGATTGTTTCTGAGAAGATCTGAATAAGTTACTAATTTCTCAGTTTTAAATGAATTAGATGACTAGGAAAAATATTGCACACATGAAAACTTGTTTAAATGACTTTGAAAATATCATATACGAGTTGCATTTCTCTTTCTAAGCATTTTGGTTTACAACTTGTATTTTTCTAAATTTATTGAATTATTCCTTATTTTTCTCAATTTTAAATGATTTAATTTAAATTCAAATAATATTTAAATTTAAACTTCATCGAACATTTTTTAAAAGTTTATAAACCTTTAGATTATATTTTTCTAAACATTTTCATATTTTTCTGATAAACAGAATTAAAGTTATTGTATTATCAAGTTTTAATTATTTCCTGCTATTATTTAAATTGACACGTGGGTCCCACCTATCATATTCGATTTTTAAATAAAAAATAAAAACAAAAATGATCATGACGTCATGATGACATCATGGTCTCGTCAGCAGTGGAGGGGATCCTCTAGTTTGATTCCAAATCCCGCAATTTCTACCGAATTGATTCAATTCAATTGGTTCTAGAGCTAGAGGAGGTCACGACGAGTCAGTGGGTACCGGTGGAGTGACCAAATGGTCACCGGAGTTACTCCGACGACCACCGGCGCAATGTCGGGCGGCGGCGCACGGTAGCTACTCGATTTCAACAACGAACTTCAAATTGGAGAGTACTACAAGATGCAGCAGCTCACCGTGGAGCTCGTGGGCGCGTTGGTGACCCGAGGCGAGGTCGGATTCGCTGGTGAGCTTCCACGGCGGCCGGCGGCTGAGGGATAAGGGAACGACAAAATTCGCGGGTTTTTGGTCCTCCCCGTCTAAGCGCATGCTCGAGGAGGTAGAGGCAAGCACGATGCATCTCCCGGTGGTCTCAGCAGGGCTTCCCGTGTCCGGACGTGGCGACGGTGAGCGATGGCATCGGCAGTTAGCGTTAGGGTTTCGTTTTTGGCTCTCCCCCGAAAACGAACAGAGAGCAAGAGAGTGCATGTGAGGTAGAGTGAGCGCGATGCGAACGTCTCCCTGCTTCTTATCCACGCACAAAGACGGCGAGCAGGAGGTGGCATCGACGGTGACAACACGACACTCTCCTCTGCCTTCTGGCGGGAGGAAGAAGAAAGAAATTCCATTTGTCGAAAATCCCCAGGAAGTTTTGGAATTCCCGTTTAAGTCCTTCTGCTTAAATAAACTTAAATTAAAAGCTTGTTTTCTGGGCCTTTTTGAAAACAAATTTAAAAAGAAGATTTGGAAACCTTATAAAAATTCCAAGTTCACCATGTTTTGGTTTTTTCAATTTTAAGCAATATTTATATTTTTACTTAGGGTGCTCAATTTTAGGTGATTTTTGTTATTTCTCTCACTTTACATCCCAAATGAACTAGAAATTATTTTAGTATATGCCATGGCATGAAAACACCACCACCAATATGTTATTTAAAGAATGGTGTGTTCACATTGGACAATTTTAGATATGATTCTTTTTAGAAAATAATTTGGTAAAACTAATTAGTAGTGTTTTTATGTATTATGGAAAAATCACCAACTATGGAATGTTCTTCCAAGTCCTACCAAATACTTTGGTTAGCAAATGTACTTGTTTTATTTTGTAATACTATGTAATTTTCGTAATTGAAACTCTTCACAATTTTGATTTTAGAACATGTAATCATTTGCATGATTATGTATAGATGATTTTTTGTTATTATCCATTTGTCTTATGTATGAGAAGGATCTGGAAAACAAGGTATTAAGCTTGTTACCATTAACCTCAACATAACACAATACATTTAAATGCAATGAATTGTTATTATTTCATACTTTATAATTTTTTTCATTAAAGATATAATTATGTGACCCTTATCCCTATGAGCTTGACTTGGGTTAGAGGTTCTAGATTTTAATGTTGCCTAAAGATACAGTGGATGGTTAATCTTGTCATAATGCCTTACTAAGTCAGTGTTGCTTCTTGTTGACTTATGTTGCCTGATATACATGCCTCTAGTTGCCACTAGTCTTCAGATACTTCCTTTGCCACTAGCAAGTAAGATCATCTCTTGGACTTCCTAAGTGTTTTCTCTCCCTTGTTGGTCTCTTGACTTCACAAATTCACCATTAGAGTCTATAGGATATCTGGACTGGTTCCCAGATACTAAGTTCAGTAGCAATTTGCATCTCTTGTTGAAATGCATTCGTTTGATTCCATAATCATTTCATTCTTGTGAAGTATTCAATTATGGTGAAGATAAGATTACTGAAACTCAATTGTTTTAATGCTTACCGGAATATTCTGTTCACAAGGTTGGCCTCACCTTGTAACCAAATTATTCTTATATAACACCAAACACTTGGATTTCAACATGTTGCTTGTTTTCTTCCTTATCTTGGTTTCTTACTTACTTATAACTTGCGTTTGTTTCTCAAGTTATAATGTGGTTTATTATTTCCTCCTTGTTATTCTTCTCCTTTCATGGATCATGGTTGTATATATAACAGAATATAGGTGTATTTTATAACATCAATTTGACCTATTCATATGAGAAGAATCTGTTAACAAGATTGCAAGGCTTTCCCCCAAATTACTTTTCATATCCAAATGGATGAGAAGTACAAGATCACCAAACCTTCTGTTTATTTGTATATGACACTCAATTGTTAGAACCTACAAAAGTGATTTGTTAACAAGGTTGCAAACTTGTTACCAAACTACTTCTATATAACACCAACATTGGAATACCACATTGTTTCTAGATAGTTTAATAATAATAGATCTTGGTGTATAATTTTCCAAATTCTCCAGGGTAGACTGAGTTGGCACTTCTAGGACAACCAAAAGAATCCTTCTGAAGATCTTTTTGTGATAGTTCCTCCTTTCTTGTCGGTTTCTTCTCTTGCAGAACGACTTAGAGAAGATTGGGGAACAAGAAAATAAGATAGTCTAGACAAAGTAACAGGATGGTATAGACAAGGTAGAAAGATCTAGATTAAGAGTTAGTTAAGCTTTTATTCTCCTTCCATATGCTTCTCATTTTATTTTCCATAAGATATGTACCTATTTCATATATGATTGGTTTTACTTAGCTATCAATTCGATTCCTCTAATAGAGGTTATAGCTTGTTGTTATTCATTAGTTGTATTCAGAGATACTTTAGTTGTTGAATGTTCATTTGAATAAAAGTTTAGAATCCTTATGGAACGACGACTTAAGATAGTATGTTGATTAAATGGTTCATTTATGAGTTGAGATCTCATATGCTCACTGGTATAAGATGAATGAGACAATGAGGATATGAAGGTTATTGGGGTTTAATGATTTAAATCATAGTTGTTAGTTGGTTTCTCAAAGTATCAAGTTGTTATTTTATATTGTTCTTTTGTAGTCTTGGTCATGCAGAATGCAGACATGGAGGTTTGGGAAGATCACATATAATGATCAGGATTTAGTACTAGTCTAAGAATGTTAGTTTCATCTTTTAAATGCTTCCTTTGTTGTTGATGAGATATGTACATATTCTATAAATATGTTAATAATAATAGTTATGTCATTTCCCACTTGTGGGTTTTTGAGTTAACACTTGTTTGTATCATTTGTGTTCTATTGAACCTTTGTTATTTACTTATGAAGGTTCACTTAGTAGTTATTAGATAATTTAGAAAGATGTTGTGTGAATGGTTGATAACTTAAAGAGTTCATGTTTAGAGGACATAATATCTCTACTGATGAGATGGTTCAATTGTGCATTACTATCTTGTGAAAGTGTGATCATAAGTTATGTGATTTGGATACTCACCCCTCTTTGAGTTCTAGATACCTAGTGAATTGTCTCAAGTCACTTATAGACTTGCGGTTAAGGTTGTTGAGAGTTTGTGTTGGTCATAACCAATTCTGGTTTGTCTTATTAAATGACTAGGTTGGTAGGATACTTATTATAAAGATCACTCCAAATGTACTCTCGACCAGATGATCTAAACCTATTTCATCATGTCAAGTGAAAGATTGGTCACTTTGCTTTGTTTAAACTTTCGCGCCAAAATTTCCCGTATTTTTAGATGCATGCTATGAAAATGCATATATTATATTTTGATCCTTATAACCTCCCAAACACCGGGATGTTACATAGTGCCTAGTATCCGTTGTTAGTGCTTTATATCGTTGTTGCAACTTGTTATGCTTAATGCTTGTCACTAGGGCCCGAGTGCTATGATCTCAGATCTGAACATGTTATTGTTTCATGAGTATAATTATGTTTCTTGATCATATCTGCAAGTTGTTAACACAAATTTTTGTCCGAAACCTGAGGCCCCAAAGTGGCAGAAATTGGGACAACCGGAGGGGATGTGTCGAGACATCGTAGTAGTTTTCATAGACGGGGGTGCCATGAGACTACGGTAGAGACGTGGGGTAACGGGATAACGTAGTAACACAGAACACGGGATTTTACCCAGGTTCGGTACGTCGCGACAGTACGGCGTACCTACTCCTGCACTTCTCACTAATTGGGACTAAAGCCCGTATAACAGGGTTACAATGTGAGGGAATAGATCTAGCTACTCGGCGAGGATGAGCTTCTCGGCGAGTTGCGTAGAGCTTGAGCTTGTGTCTAACTTAACTTGTTTAATCTATCTCCCGTCCGGCTTTATATAATAGCCGGATTAGGGCTTACAGAATAGGAAACCTAGAAGACTACGTTTAACTTGTAACTTGGAAAGCAAGGAATCCGTCTTCTCCTCCAAGCCAGATCACGTGGGCCGTGATCCGGGTTCTTCTAGAATCCGGCTTCTGCACGTCGGACTACTGGGCCGCCCAATGGACCTAAGCCCATTACCATGTAGGCCACCCTGGTAGTCCGGCTCTTTGTCTACCATCTTCTATACCCCTATTCAGTATATATCCGACAGTAGCCCCCAGGAAGGATCAAAACTCTGATTCTCCGTCTTTCGTCAAATACATTTTGTCCGAAAAATCTTGATTCAGCAGTCTTGATTCTTTCTACTTTCCTTTTGAAGGAGATGGTAACATAAAACTCGGAACCATGAAAATCCGGTTTTTCTTCTCGCGATCCTTCGCGGAAAAGGAACTTCTAACGTCAGCGCTTTAATCATGCTGACGCAGGCGACGCTTGGTTTCACGCGGGAAACCCTGCAACGTATCTCTGACAGATTCTCACGGGAAACGAGGAGATAGCCATCATTCCCCTGTCGTTATATTTCCCGTAGTTTCCGGCGAGCGACACGCGTCGAACATCCAACGGTCGAAAGAGCCGTTGGCACGTATCTAAACGGTTCTCTGGCTATAAATAGCCATCATCGTCCTCCTCCGTAACTTTTCTCACTCCCTCACTGCCTACGCCATTGCTGCGCACGCGAGCTCGAGAGCAAGTCCTTGTCCCAGGCGCACTTAGCATCCAAACGCACCGAAACGCACCACCAAAAGATGGCCTCCTCGCCGTCGTCGCCGACCCGCGCCGCCATCGATGAGCTCGTCAGCGATCTGGATCCGCAACCAGGATCGCCTAAGCACGCCGGTGGCAAGCCGGAGAAGACTGCTGCTTCCGCGGCGGGCGGAGAAAACACTTCCGCCGCCGCGGACATTGTGACATCGAGCGCCGCGACAACCCCGTCGTTTGCACCTGAAACGGCGGAGGAAAAGATCGAGCTCCTCGGCGACGAACTCGCCGCCGCGGAGGCCGCCGCCGCCGCCGCCGCCGGAGCGGACGAGGAAGCGGAATCTGCAGGCAACTGGAGTGCCTGCAGTATTCCCCCGGCTCTCCTTCCAAACTTGGAAAAGGAGGGCCTGGTTCTCAAGAAGAAATGGCGGCTGCCAGAAGAAGAAACCGAACCCGCGCCACGGGATGGCGAAAGGGTACTCCTTTCTTCCCACCTTCTGCGAGGTATGGGGCTTCCGCCATCTTCCTTCTTCCTCCAGGTTCTCTCTCATTACAACATCCAGCCCCACAATCTTCCCCCCAATTCCATTCTATACATGGCCGGCTTTCAGGCCTTGTTCGAAGGCTACTTAGGGCTAGAACCTAGGTTAGATTTCTGGATGTACTGCTTTGGAGTTAAGCGAAACTCTTCGGAGGGCGCACTCCCAACTTGCGGAACTATATCCTTCACTCCTCGGAGATTCCGAGAGGATTGGTTCCCCAAGATAAAAACCTCTGAATCCGTCAAATTTTGGACGGGTTCTTTCTTCTATCATCCCGACGTGCCTTTTCCTAAAAAGGCCGTCGGGGTTCCACCTTTTGTGAACTTTGCCGCCGTTCCCCAGGATAACTGGGGAACAGAAGCCGTCCAAGTTCTGCCGCCAGATCTGCTAAAGATCAAGCGGCGCATCGCCAAGCTCACCTCCATGGATCCGCCTCTAACCGGCATGGACACGGTTCTATGCTGGCTGATTAGGCGGATCCAGCCACTAGCCAACCACAGCGGCCGTCTCCTGTGCGAATACACGGGAGTCAAGGATCCGATGCGGACATCCGCCAAGGATTGGCCCGCAAAGGAACTTAGGCGGCGCATCAACCAGTTGGTCGCATCGCGCGACCAATACACAGAGAGTCGGCCAATGTACACGGCCGAAAATCCGGTTCCCATGGTAATTTTTCAGTCATTTGGGTACAGTTCTTTCTTATCTCGGATTTCCTAGCTTCTGATTTTGATCTTGCTTGTTCGACAGTTCGAGGATCTTTCAGATTCGGACTTGGTGTCTGAGGCTGAGCTGGACGCGCTGCGCACCGCCGCTACAGGTGGACGCAAGCGCAAGAAGATAACTTCCTCGGAAGAAATTATCGATCTTGACGGAATCCCCGTCGCCACCTCCAGGTTCTTTCTTCTGGAATTTTCTTTTATGGGAACTTTTTTCATCCATCTTCGGTGTTTTAACCTTTTCCGGGTTTTTATGTTTTTAGCCTGCCACCTTCCACCCTGAAGCCGAAGAAGCTGAAGAAACACAAGGTTTCTTCCAGCCGAGGCAGCCAACCTTCTCCTGCCGTCGCCCCGGACACGCCAAGCACGATGGCGGAAGAGCCTACTGCAGCCCCCACCACCAAGCCCCCAGAGCCCAGCCAACCCATTGTGTCCGACCCGGACACGAGGGAAAGGGCGGCCCCAGAGGTGGAAAAATTACCTCGGACTTTCGACGAGGAAATTCCCACCTTTGACAAGGATTTCAAAGCTATCAATGACGGCTTGGACGCAGCCGGGAATCTCTTCGCGGAATACGCGAAAGAGTTCAAAGAAAACTTGGCAGGTTTGCAGCGCATGAGCCAGGTATATAACTCTAGCCCCCAAGCATTAATTAAAATGCGTGCTTTTTGCTTTGATGCTTTTTGTACTCATTCTTCTCCTTGCTATGTTTCAGCAAACCTCCGAAGCCATCAACAGGGAAGTTTTCAAGAAGCTTACCATCAAGAATAAAGAAGTTAGAAGTCTTCTCTCTATTCTTGAAGAAAGGGAAGCAGAGCTGGAATCAGCTAAGCTCGCATTGTCGGAAACACAAGGTAAACATTTTCCTTCTGAAATTTCCGATTCAATTATTTGCCTAAGTTTTTTCCGAGGAGCTGGTTAACTCGGATTTTTCCCTTGCTTTTCAGCTGCATTAGCTCAGGCTAAACAAGCAGCAGAAGATTCTGGCAATGCCGAAATTCTCCGCAAGGAGAATGTTGAGCTTCACAAGAACCTTGTGAAAGCACAACAAGACTTGGAAACCAGTAATCTGGCCCTTGGAGTTTCTAATTCCAAGGCTTCCGAGCAGGCGGAGAAGGACAAATCTACCATTCAGGATTTGACCGACGCTCTGAACCTTCGCCTGGAGGAAGTTTCCGAGATCGACAAGCTCATCGGTAAATCTCTTACTCATTTGTCGTCTTTCCATGTTTTACTTGCTCTGTTTTTCCGTCTAACCTTTTTAGGTATTTTACTGGAAAAAACAGGCGATACCCCAGATGGCACTCGGACTGCAGGCATCCGAGCTTTCGGGGAGACATGGAATTTGATCAAAGCTGCTGCAACGCAGCTGGTGGACAAGTTTCTTCCCGAAAAATCTGGGGAGTGCTCGGAGGTTGAAAAACTTCCGGGTGCCATCATGGAGGTGGCGGAGTCTAAGGAATCTCTCCTTCGCTCCGCTGCACGGGGTGGTGCGCGCATGGCTCTTGGCCTCATGCGCATGCACTACCCTAGTGCTAAATCCTGGCGCGTGGCGTCCGGTGTCCCTCAAGGATACACAGATATGCAGCGAAACACCATCTTTGGTGAAGTCAAGGGCCACGCCACCCAGATTGCCTCCATGGTAAATATCTCCGTCAACTATCCAGAAGCGGAGACCCCTCCAATCCCCGAAGACGAAAGCAGCGAGGAGGAGTCAGATGCTTGAAGGGTTACCTGGAACCTGGATAGAAAAAATAGACAATAGGAGCATTACTGTTCTTTTAATGTAATCTAAAATGTAATGCTTATTTTGTATGAATGAAACTTCCTTCTGTTGCAGTTTAAATTATGAAATTCTTTGCAAGTTTTTTGGGTTTTTATCATTCCTTTATCTTCTAAGTTCTCTGGTGTGTATGTTTTAACTGTCCTTAGTGTTTGAAATGGCTCAAATAGCAATATGAATCTTCATGCCGAGTAACTGGGGACGAACCAAGCAGTTTTTGAAACTCGGAAACATGGACCATGCTAAAGGCATTTTTACTAACTAGTTCCAGTAACCCAACACGCACACAATCAGATAAGACTTAAAGAAATCAAGGAAAGTTTTAAGTGAAACTTGGGCACACAGGCAATTCAAGTTTCCCTTAGCCGTTAATGGGCTGAAAAATCATTCAGTTTTGTAACACCGAGTACGCAAGCACAATTCGGGTTAATGTTGAGCAATTTGTAAGATCATTGGGAAATAGATGAGGCGGAAACACCTTGCACTTATAAAGGATATGGATGACAGTATTCCGACAACTTTATTTCATGATCTCAAAAGATGTTTACATAGAATTGAACTAAGTACGGAAAGGTACATAACTCTCTAGACGTTTCCAGTCTTCCGCAATCCACTTGACTTTGTCGAATTTTTTCAGCATCTTGTAGAGTGGTAAGGTTTTAGCCCCCAGCCAACTGATAAATCTGCTGACGGCTGCAGCGGAACCCGTCAATCTTTGGACATCTTTTACACATGTAGGTTTTGAGATGTTCAAGATTGCCTTGATCTTTTCCGGGTTAACTTCTATTCCTCTGTGGGAAACAATGAAACCCAGAAGTTTTCCTGAGGGAACCCCGAATTCGCACTTAGATGGATTCAACTTCATCTTGTATGTGCACAAGTTTTCGAAAGTTTCTCGCAAATCCTCAAGGAGTGTATCTTTTTCCTTGGTTACGACAGCGATATCGTCCACGTAAACATGAACGTTTCTGCCAATTTGACTGCAAACAGCGTTGCATGCAACGCTGGTAGGTTGCACCTGCGTTCTTCAGGCCAAAAGGCATGGTTATGTAATAGTACGTCCCATACGGGGTTATAAAAGAAGTCTTGATTTGATCTTCCTTTTTCATGCGTATTTGGTGGTACCCGGAGTATGCATCCAAAAAGCATAAAAGCTCGGAGCCTGCAGTGGCATCTATTATTTGATCGATTCGCGGTAACGCGAACCTATCTTTCGGACACAACTTGTTCAATCCTGTGTAATCTATACACATTCTAAGAGCAGTGGTGTCTTTCTTTGGTACTAGGACCGGATTTGCGGACCAATCAGTATGGATTACTTCCTTGATGAAATCCGCTGCTAAAAGCCGGATAATTTCCTTGCCAATAGCCTTCCGTCTTCTTCCGTCAAATCGACGGAGACCTTGTTTGACGGGTTTTGATCCGGGAATAACCTTGAGTTGGTGCTGAGCAAGTTCCCTGGGTACGCCTGGCATGTCAGCTGGACACCAGGCAAAAATATCCCAGTTCTCACAGAGGAACTTGATGAGCTCGCCTTCCTATTTGTCGGTCATCCCAGTCCCTACGACGACGAATTTTGTCGGATCTTTAGGATCTAGGATTACCTGTCTTGTATTCTCGGACGCCTTGAAGCTATCTGTTGGCTTTCGAGTTTCTTTTCCTGCCGGCATTTCTTTCGGCGATACCTCCTTGGCTAATTCCTTCAGTTCCTCCTTTTCTATAACTCTCTGAGCGCAAAGGGCGTTTTCTTTTTCCAACTCGTTTGTCAGCTTGAAATCACCGGCAATGGTGATTACTCCTCCTTTGGGTCCTGGCATCTTCAGCTTGTTGTAGATATAGCAAGATCTTGCCATAAATTTGGCGAAAGCTGGACGTCCGAGTATTGCGTGATACACGCTTTCGAACGGCACTACTTCGAAGGATACTTTTTCCTGCCGGAAGTGATCTTTATCTCCGAAGGTGACATCTAGGGAAATTTCTCCTAGGGATCGTGCTTGCCTGCCAGGAACAATGCCATGGAAGCGTATATTGCTGTAGTTGAGCTGGGACTCGGAGATCTTCAAGTGCTTCAGTGTATCCAGATACATTATATTGATGTTGGATCCTCCATCCATCAGCACTCTTCTTAGCCTAGTGTTTTGAACAATAGGGCTTACAACAAGAGCTTGTGTGCCGGGTTCAGGGATATTTTCGGGATGATCAGACTGATCCCAGATTATCGGTGTGTTGGAGTACTTCAAGAATTTCGGGGTTGCCGGAACAACCGCGTTTATTTCTCGAAGTGTTCTTTTGGCCACCTTTGCTGACGGGGTTGCTAAGAAAGTTAACATTGCTTCTCCGTCAACTCTCGGAAATTTGGGTTCGCCCTTTCGCTGTTGTTCCTGGATTTTGTCATCAGTGTCCGATTCACTGTCTTCTTTTTCAGCTTCTGGCTTTTGTTTGGCAGGTTTCCTTTTGGAACCCTTCCCCTTATTTCCGGATCCTGCATTGCCTTTCATATGCTTGTTTAGCCGGCATTGCGCGTTTGTGTGGGTTGGTTTCCCAAATTGCGAGTGGTGGACGCAGGGTTCCGACTTAATTCTCTCCCATTCTTCGGGAGTGTAATTGATTGGATCTGGACTGCGGCCTTTCCACTTATTCACCTTTTCTCCTCCAAAGGCTATGTTGACCTCCTTGGGCTTTGTCGTTGACTCTGGAGTTCCTTTTTTGTCAGAACGAGGGGTTTTCTTGGCGAGTATTAGTGACTCAATATTGCCTCCTCTTGCTCTGATATCATCTTCGGCTGCAGCATGCTCATTAGCGGTTGTAAGCATAGATCCGAGATCTTTGTGCTGTTTAGAACCAACCATGAACGGTACAAGTCCGGGTTTTAGGCCATTGACGAAAGCATGCATTGCTTGTACGTTAGTTACTCCAGAGCAACTATTCTTCATTGCAGTCCATCTGGAGATGAAATCCACGTATGGTTCGTCCTCAAATTGGGTGCAACGGTTCAGCTGGTTGATGCTATTTGGGCGTTTGTATGTTCCCCGAAAATGCTGAGTGAATACTCTCGCCATATCATCCCAACTGTCGACAGTTCTTGATGGTAAACCATTGATCCAATCTCTGGCTCCGTCTAGCAACATTAGGGGAAGAAACTTGATAGCTTCCAGGTCTGTCCCATTGTTGATTTGGACGGCTGTATAATAATCTGAGAGCCAGGTATCCGGGTTTGTACTGCCGGTATACTTTTGGTAGGTTGGACCAACTTTGGCGAAGCCAGAATGCAGGGTTATCCTTCGGATCCTGTCAGTAAAACACTTAGGACCAAAGTATAGATCATCCTTTTCTGCTCTATCAATGTGTGCAGAATATCTCCCGGCTGAATGGACAGAAGGGGATCTGCTCCTTTCTTTTCCATTGTTGCGCGGACGCGCTTTTCCGAGGTTATCTCTATCTCTTCCGTGTTCACGTCCTTTAGGCGGAGTTCTGCTTCTATGCCTTTCCTTATCCTTAGGAGGTGTCCGGGATCTTTCACGTCTGTGAGGTATATCATATCTTCCAGCTTTTTCAGCTGGGTTTCTCGGAGGTGAAATTATTTTTCCATCATTCCGGTGTTTGTCTTCCCGATCGTGTGGTTTATATCCATCTTTCGGGAGATGAGGTCCGGTTCTAGACGCTGCGTCCCGGTTGTCGGGGTTTTTCTTGTCTTTTCTCGGATCCTCTTTTTTATCCGAATCTCCGGGTTCTTCCGGTCCAGGTGCTCCAGCAGCGCAAGTAGCTGTTTTGCAGAGGGCGGAATTATCATGCAGCCTCCCTGATCGCTCTTGGCCTCGCTGCTGCTGCTGTAATGCTTTTCCTAGGAAAGCATACACCCCTTGGAGTTTTTCCCCGTTGGAGTACAGATCGTTGTTTAGGATGGCGAACGCTGCTTCCGCGTTTTCTGCTGCGGTTTTGTATATTGGTTCGCCCTTGGCATCCTTGCCGTTTAACTGCTTTTGCCAAGATGGGTTATAGAACCTTTCTTTTGGCGGCAGTTCTTCCGGTCTTGCGATTCCGGGTAACCTAGTAGGTTTTAAGGCAGATCTATGCTTTCTCTCGTACTCCTCTATTTCTTCCTTCATGACTTTGATGTCATTATGGGTTTGTTGGAGATGTTGCCGAGATCTAAGCAGATGTTGCTGTTGCCGTTGAAAAGCTTGTCTCCTGGCTTCCAGCATCTCAGGGGGTTCATCTGGTCCCACTGGTGTTTGTAATAGCTCTTGCTCTTCCAGTTCTGTCATTGGCGGAGCAGTGATTTCCTTAGATTTCTTTTCCGCGGGCTTTGTGCCGCTAATATCTCCAACTTCCAGGTTTTCATCAGCGAGATCGGCTGATTTTTTCTTCCGGATTTTGTATTGGAGTTTTTTAGAAGCACGGTGCTTTTTCTTGGAAGAAGGAGGTTTTTTGACAGGCTCATCTTCTGTCATCTCCTTAACATTGGGGAATATCGGAGAAGTTTCTCCGTCTTCTCTTTCTTCCACCGGCGGAGGGGTTTTAGGGCTTTCCTGGCTGCCGGCACCCGTTGTATCAGCTGGTTTTGCCATTAGCACTTCATGGAATCCCTCTTGAAAGGACTTAACCTTTCTTACGAAGGCATCCTCATCTTCGTCTTCGGAGTCGAAGTTATCCGATCCGGTTTCCGACTCCAACCTCGCCTCAATGGCGGCAAGCACGGACTCTGCTTCCGAGTTCGTCGTCTGGTTGACGGATGTCGGATCTTCCGCCTCTGTGACGGGTGTTTGTTCTTCCGTCTCTATGACGGGTAGGTTGTTATCTGCCTCTTGCACGGGATTTCCGTCATCCGTGTTTTCAGCGATTTCGGATTGCACCATGCCGATAAAGTGTGTATCACTTTTTTGTCGGCGATCTGAGCAGAATCCGGCATCATAGTCATCTTCGACTGGGTCTAGGGCGGGTGGGATAAATTTGCTTCCACCGCAAAACCCCATTGCCTCTGCAGTTAGTCCGATAAAGATGTTAGCAGATCCGATCGGTAACACGCAGGCACTTACCAGGTGGTTTTGCGCCGGTATGTATGATCCGTTGTCGAGGAAGCGCCCGACGTCGTCGTCGAATTCCAAGCTTCCGACAGTGATCGATCTTCCAATTCCGCCGAGTATCCCAGATCGGAATTTCACGCCTGACGTCGTTTGCCCCACGGTGGGCGCCAACTGTCGAGACATCGTAGTAGTTTTCATAGACGGGGGTGCCATGAGACTACGGTAGAGACGTGGGGTAACGGGATAACGTAGTAACACAGAACACGGGATTTTACCCAGGTTCGGTACGTCGCGACAGTACGACGTACCTACTCCTGCACTTCTCACTAATTGGGACTAAAGCCCGTATAACAGGGTTACAATGTGAGGGAATAGATCTAGCTACTCGGCGAGGATGAGCTTCTCGGCGAGTTGCGTAGAGCTTGATCTTGTGTCTAACTTAACTTGTTTAATCTATCTCCCGTCCGGCTTTATATAATAGCCGGATTAGGGCTTACAGAATAGGAAACCTAGAAGACTACGTTTAACTTGTAACTTGGAAAGCAAGGAATCCGTCTTCTCCTCCAAGCCAGATCACGTGGGCCGTGATCCGGGTTCTTCTAGAATCCGACTTCTGCACGTCGGACTACTGGGCCGCCCAATGGACCTAAGCCCATTACCATGTAGGCCACCCTGGTAGTCCGGCTCTTTGTCTACCATCTTCTATACCCCTATTCAGTATATATCCGACAGGATGGCTGTGATGTGAGGATCACATATGTTCATGGAGTGTTAATGTTTTGCTCTGGTGCTTTATTAAAAGGATCACCTTAATTACCAGTAGTTTCCCTTGAGGCCCCGCTGCAAACGGGTTGTTAGGACAAAAGATGGTGTGCATGTTTCTCATTGCGAGCATGTATGACTATATTGGAACACATGCATATGGTTTTCCTAGAACTTGGATGCTTTATTATTATCTATCAGCAATGCCCATGTTTGGATTATTATATGAACTATCTTATCCATGCAATGCCCGTTCATCCATCGTGTCGAATCAATAAATTTGGATTTTACTTTCCTCGAAGACTGTTGCGATCCCCTATACTTGTGGGTCATCAAGACTATTTTCTGGCGCTGTTGCCGGGGAGCATAGTTTTATTTATTTGCTCACTTGAACGTGATATTGTTTGTTGCAAGCCTTTCATCATGGGTAAAACTCGTGATGGAAAAGTCTATATATTACCATCCACTACAAGGAGAAGTACAACTCTGAACACCTCTGTTGCTCTTGATTCACCATTGGTAATGAGTAAGGTTCTTACACCACCACATGCTACACCCACTGCTACTTCTGTTGAGTCTGAAAATGCTTCTCATACTTCAGATGATGCTTCTACTGTGCTTGATGATACTGGTTCACTAGGTCCTTTCCTAGATGCTACAATTGCTAGAGCTAAACAAATTGAAAACACTGAAATTCTTGTTGAAAATGTTGGTACACCTGTTAATTCACCTGAGTCTAGAGAAATTCCCAGTGATGATCTTGAGGAAACCTACATTGAACTTAATTATGACTCTATTGAAGAAGTTCAAGCTACTACTAGTGCAAGTGCTCTTAAGAGTCTTCTTGCAAGACATGCTGTTAAATATAAATCTTCTCTTGATGCTAAGTTTGCTACATCTCCCATACACATTAAAGATAAGGATTATGATTTTTATCTCTAGATTTATCTTATATATCCATTGTTGAGAAAGAACCTTTTTGTGGTACTGAAAGTAAAAGTGTTATGGAACATATGAATGAGCTTTCATCTTTGAGTAGTTTATTTTATTATGATATTAAGATACGCACTTACTTTCCCTTTTCTCATTGAAAGATGAAGCTAAAACTTGGTTTAACAATTTGTCACCTGGATCTATTGATAGTCCTATGGGTTTGGTTAATGCTTTATTTCAAAAAAAAAATCCTGCTAGTGCTCAACATGCTGCTTTGAAGAATCTATTTAACTTTAAGAAAATTGAAGGAGAGAAAATGCATGAATCTTGGTCAAGGTTTTGTTCTTTAATAAGAGCTAGCCCTTGAAATCCATTACCTAAAAATAAGCTCCTAGATATATTTTATAATGGACTAACTGTTGAATCTAGAACATACCTGGATAGTTGTGCTGGTTGTGTTTTCGGGAAAAGAACTCTGGAAGAAGCTGAGGAATTATTGGCAAAAATAGCCAAAAATCATGATGATTGGACTGTACCTGAGCCTACACCAACACCAGAACCAACACCAATACCAACACCCAAGAAGAGGAGAATGATTGAATTAAATGATGAAGTGATGAGGGAAGCCAAGAAATATCTTAAAGAGAGGGGTATTAAATCTGAAGATGTGAAGAATCGACCACCTATAGAAGAATTATGTAAGCCAATTTCTCATCCATCAACAGGTGAGGTACACTCTCTCCAATATTTTGATGATAGAGATATTCCTTATTCTAAACCACGTGATCAATTCTTAAATGAATTTGATAATTATGTTGTTAACAAAGACAACTTTAATATGAGAATGCAAAATCATCTAATGGAAAACTCTAGAGCTATAACTTGCATGGTATTATTGAGAGAACCTCTAATGATGTTTGATGCACTTTGTTGGGAACCCCAAGAGGAGGGTATGATGAGCACAACGGTAGGAGTTTTACCCTTAGTTAAGAACCAGGGTTATCAATCCAGTAGGAGAAAGAGTACCTTCAGAAAGTTGATGCCAGTAACGGTGGTGCAGGCGCTTCACTGGTGTCAGCAACAACGTGGAACCTGCACACAACACAACCAAAATACTTTGCCCCAACGGTACAGTGAGGTTGTCAATCTCACCGGTCTTGCTGAAAACAAAGATTAGACGTATAGTGTGGAAAACAGTGTATGCTTGCAGTAAGTAAAGAAAGCAGGAAATTGTTGTGGTTTGTTTAACAATGTGGAAAATGGACCTGGGTTCATAGGTTCTAGTGGTGTCTCTCCATAAAGATAGCATGTTGGGTGAACAAATTACAGCTGGGCAATTGAAAAATAGAGGTTGCACCGTAGTGCAAAATATGACATGAAGATTACTATGATATTTAGTGCGGGCATTACAACAAGATACATAGACCGACATCCATATGCATCTATGACTAATAATCCACCCTCAGGTTATCATCCAAACCCCCTTAGGTATTAAGTTGCAAGCAACAGATAATTGCATTAAACAAAGTGTGTAATGTAAGCAATGATTATGCACGCGGGCACTCTCACCGTTGTTTTCTCCCTAATGGCAACAACACATCCTCCCCCTTCACGATTTTGTCACTCGAGCAAGGCGAAAAGGAGGCATGAACCCACTATCAGGCATAAATACTCCCTCTTGGAGTCACCAGCAACTACTTGGCCAGAGTAACCACTAGCAACGGAAATCATGCAAGATCACAAATAGCATATGCAAATAAAGACTATAATCAACTTGGCATAAGTTCAATATTCATCGGATCCCAGCAAACACAACATATAGAATTACATAAGGTCAATCTCGATCATGATAGGCAGCTCACAAGATCTAAACATGGAGGCATATGAGGAGAAGACAACCATCTAGCTACAGCTACGAACCCGTAGTCCAAGGATGAACTACTCACGCATCACTCCGGAGGCAGGCATGGTAATGTAGCCTCCGGTGATGATCTCCTCTCCGGCAGGGTGCCGGAAACAGCTTCAGAACCCCCTGATCTAGGGTTGACGGTGACGACGGCTGCAGAACTTTTCGGGGATTTTTGATCAAGTCTTTAGGGTTTTCCATCCGAGGGGCTTAAATAGGCGAAAGGGTAAAGGCGGTGGATCTCCAGGGGCCCCACACTTATAGGTGGCGTGGCCAGGGGGACCCGCGCCACCCTATAGTGTGGCCCCCCTGTTGCCCGCCTTCGACTCCTCTTCGGTGTTCTGGATGCTTCCGGGGAGAATAGGAACTTCGGGCTTTGTGGGGTCCAATTCCGAGAATGTTTGCAGAACACCTTTTCTGAAACCAAAATCAGCAGAAAAAAGGGAATTGGCACTTGGAATCTTGTTAATAGGTTAGTCCCGGAAAATGTATAAAAATGCTATAAGTAAGGGAGAAAACAAGTAGCAATTGGCAAAATATGATCATGAAGTATCAGAAATTATAGATACGTTGGAGACGTATCAATGTTAAAATGCTCGTTAAACATTTTCATATGGTTCAAACTCAAATTGATCAACTCACTAAGGTGCAAAAAGATTTGCTAGCTAATGCTTATAGGGAAAAACATGTTTATGAAATAATTACTAGAAGTGGTGATTCTACTCAGGATTCCTTGTATCCTGAGGGATATCCTAAAAGAATTGAACAAGATTCTCAACAACCTAAAAACAATAGTTCTCCTTCTAAGAAAAAGAAGAAGAGACGTAAAAATATTGTAGAATCTCCTGAACCTGCTAAAGATCCTAATAGTATATCTATCTCTGATGCTGAAACTGAAAGTGGTAATGATAAAAGTGATGCTTCTGATAAAGAAGAAACTGAAGTTGAACCTGAAAACCAAACTAAAACTGTAAAGTATACTAGGAAGGATTTCATTGCTAATAAACATGGTAATGAAAAAGAGCCTTGGGTACAAAAAGCAATGCCTTTTCCTAATAAGAAACACAAACCAAAGGAGGAAGATGTTGGGTCGCGTAGAGATAAACGAAAACTTTTTCCTACGCGATACTACCAAGATCTAGCCGAGGTAGAAGGCCACGAGTATTACCACTAGACGCGCAGGTGCAGATTATCGATGTAGCGCGTCGGGTCGGGGCAGTGCAGTCCCACGATCCGGTCCGGCCGATCCAATCCCTCGAACGTCGAAGTGTTGAACGTACAGCACCTCTGCCGGTATCCACACGTACGAGGAGGAGCTCCGACGGCGGACTGCTAGGTCCGGTGCGGCGGCTGGACTAAGTGGGGCTAGGGTTCCCAACGCATGGGAGAGTGGACTAACGTGCCCGCTGGGCAACCTGCGCCCCTCTTTATATAGCGTATGGTAATGGGCTTCACAACACTTGTGGCCCATTCCCTCCGTGAGTCCGACTCACTAACTCAGTCCATTTCCGGTTCGGGTCCAACCCAACCAATTCTTGCTCCCGCTCTTAAGTGTGCGACCCTGCAGGCTCATGGCGACATGGACACGATTGGAGTCCTACTCCCAATCGATCAATCGGTAGCGGCTCCTAGCAGAACGTGCCGACTCCCAAGTCCCATTGAGTCATGACGACATACCTTTCAATGCGATATTCATCTTAGTCCCTTTTGCCTCACGATATACCTTGTCGAGCTATAGGCGATTTATCGTCATCCCTTAAATAGCTCAACTCTCTTCTCGATCCGTGATATGTGATTCACCTGACTAACTCTTAGCCAACAGACACAGTTAACACTTAACTGAGTTGCGCATGGCCATGCTTACTGAATCATATCACTCGAGAGGGCCCAGAGAATATCTCTCCATTCGGAGGGGCAAAATCCCATCTTGATTATCCACATCACGCAGCTTGCTTCTCATTCGACCCGAACTCTGCCTTTATAGTTGCCTTGTCACAGAACAACGTTTGACAGAACCTAAGTCGGTGATCCACAACTCGGATTGTGCGACAACCTCAGGTCTAAGGATTACATTGATTGAGACGTGCAAATGACGACTTGATCGTTGCATCTCAATATGGGTCAGTCCGACTTGCTAAACTCTTTAGCCAAGTCCGTGAACGTTGGAATGGCATCACCATGCCCATGACAAGTGGAACTGTGTCATCAGCCAACACTTACATTAGTCTAGGGTGTGTGTCCAGCACAACCTAAATGACCAAGGACAATCTAGTATGAACAACATGAATACATGGTTCCACAATCGAATCACATATTCAATGACATGTATCAGATGTTCAAAACAAGGACAACTTAATAACTTTATGAATACAGTGGGAATTACATCATACATGATTGCCTCTAGGGCATATTCCCAACAGAAGAACATTATAACAAGTTTTGTGAGTGGATGAAACCTCTGTTTGTGCAAATTCCTTTTACTGATGCTATTAAATTTCCTCCTTATTCTAAATATATGAAAGATATTGCCTCTAACAAAAGGAAAATTCCTAATGAGAAAATTTCCACTATGCTCGCTAATTACTCTTTCAATGGCAAGGTTCCAAAGAAGCTTGGAGATCCTCGTATTCCCACTATTCGTCGTTCTATTAAAAATAATTATGTTAGAACTTCTTTATGTGATTTGGGAGCAGGAGTTAGTGTTATGACCTTTTCTCTCTATAAGAGGCCCTCTCTAGAAAAATTGATACACACTGATATATCTTTGCAAATGGCTGATAAATCTACTGCTATTCTTGTTGGCATATGTGAGAATGTTCCTGTTCAAGTGACTACTAACTGTTTGATATTAACTGACTTTGTTGTGTTGGAAATGTGTGAAGATGATAATATGTCTATTATTCTTGGGAGAACTTTTCTTAACACTGCAGGGGCTGTTATTGATTTCAATCAAGGAAAAGTAACTTTTAGTGTTAATGATAAAGAGCACACAATTTATCTTCCCAAGAAGATTGAGAGACCATAAAGATTGGAGAATTCTATTGTCCCATTCTAATGCCACCAAAAGAATATGAAATTATTATGATTGGGACTATGTCTATCAAGGTTGAGGTAACATAATTATTTAGTGATATGCAAAGTTTCGCTTCATATAAAAATGTTTTGGTAACAAGACTTGATCAACCTTGTTAACAAAGTAATTTTTTAATAAAGAGGAAAATGTTTTCACTATGTTTTCACCTTTACCTTTATGTTTTAACATCTTCTCACCATGCTACTTTAGTATAATTATGTTTTCCACCATCCATAGTCATGTTTTCATCTAGATTACCGTGGTTACTCAAGTTTTCACCACCCATAATTTTGTTTTCACCACTTCCACCTTTGTTCCACTGGTTATTTGTCCTTTTGTGTGTCCTAGAACCTCTGTAGTTATGGTTTTAGTTTTCTTTTCCACATTCCCACATTTGTTCTTCTGGTTTTTAATTATTTATTAAATTCTGGAAATTTCTCGAAAATAAAGTTTCTCTAAAAATTCCAGAAAAATTATATTCAATTTCTACGTCAAAAACGAGGAAGAGAGGCACCTCGTAGACCCCAGGGGGACCCACCATGCAGGCACACCATGCCTAGGCGCGACCTGGCCCCTGGTGGTGTCTGCACATGGTGTGGGCCCCCTGGCCCCCCACTTGCTCTCCTCCCTGCCAAACACTCCACTCTCTCTCCCAAACTCTAAAACATTCCAAGAACCCGAGCTCTTGCCGTTCTTGTTCGCGAATTTCTCGATCTCTTTGCTCAGCCTATCATTGTTGCTAAAATTTGGTGCATTTGCTCTCCGGTATGTGACTCCTCCGATTATCCAAGTAGAATTTTATTGGGTGGAGTTTTTTTTTTGAGTATTTTGGTACTGTAGGTGACAGGTTGTGTGAGCTAGCATGCTTGATTAGTGTGAAATAATTTAGTTTTGATGCATGTTTAGCCCTCCTACAAGTCTCTATAGTAGTTCCTATCATATAGTTGCTTGAAATCAATTTTTGTAATGCTTGTTTCAAAATTTCAGAAACGGAGTACAATGTGTATCAACTTAACCAGCATGAGTTGGAATTGCATGAGGTCGTGCCAGTACACTGTGAAGAATGAGTATTCCCATCGATTTATCCATGCCAGGAATTCATGCACGCTACAAGAATTCTGCAGGATTTCCGAACTCTTGTGGCTAATGCAGGATTGGAATGTTATATTGAGGATGAAACTACCCAACATATTAAACTAACTATGTTTGTAATGCAGGATTTTTGCTTTAGTTGGTTCTTGCCTAACCCCATGGTCCATTATAAAATTTATAATAAAGTTGTCGACTTGCCTTTCGATGATTTTTGTGCAGCTATCAAAGTGCCACAATGGGGATCATGTGGGAAGATAAGAGGGCAGCCCAAACCATTGATGGATCTATATGAAGAAATTTTCCAAGGTAGAAGCTTCACAGGAGAGAGTGGGAAGGATGGTCACTCTCAGAGAGCGAGTTGGATGCATACATTGAGCAGCATCCCCAGCTTGTAGAGGATGCTGGAGAGGGGGGCAAAAATGATTTCATCCAGCCCTCCAACACTGCGGGGTTTCCATACTAGCACCCCGGTTATGATTATGCGCCTGCTGCTTCATCTTCTTCATGGGCGTCTAGTACGACCATGCTAGGGACGACCCACCAGCGTGGGGATACTTCCCGCGCCGTGATTGATCTCCACTTAGTCCAAAAGCCTAAGCTTGGGGGGAGGTATGCTGACATCACTCTCATCCATATATCACGTTTCTGTCGGTTCTTTGTATATCCATGTTTTCGTTTCTTTCGCTTCTTTTTGCTTCTTTCGTTTCCTTTTGTTTTTATTGTATTGTTCTTGCTTTCCAAAACACAGAAAGACCAAAAATATTTCTGTTCTTTCTCTTTATTTGCTTCTTTAGTTTCTTTTGTTGGTTTTCTTTACTTTCTCGTTTTGGTTTAATATTCAAATATACAAAAAAAATATTTTGCTTTGTTTGCTTGTTTCCTTCTGTTCTTGTTTTTAATTCGAAAACCCAAAAATATTTGTTGTTCTTCTTTGGTTTTGTAAATTTTTCTACAGAGTTCGGTAGTCCTCCGTGACTCCATCGGAGCTTGGTTATCATTTTATATTATTCAATCCACATGAGTGAAGAGCAATAATGACGATTTATGATAATCCAAGTTGTGGTGAGAGGTTGGTATGAACTCCACTTTTTTCATATTTGTACATATACTCATCCTTGTGGACGTGCTTAGTTTGTTCGTGTAAGGTGTATGTTATTTAATCGATGCTTAGTAGTTCGTTCTCTCTTACGTTTAGTTCCAACTTATTAATATTAGATAGCATGTCATAGAAATGTTTGCTTGCATTGTTTTATTCATAGAAGGGTATGAATTGTGGTATCTCCCTCTGAATGATTCGCTTGAATCGACTTGGCACATGCTCACATATGCATAAGACTGAAAAAAAGTCAATTAAGTCTCGATGATTTATTTTGCCTCAGAGTATTTGTATCACTTTTATGCCCCCGTTAATTTTGTTTTGTTGCAAGCATGATTATGACAGTTGTTGCTCTCTTTATTGTCGCTCCCAGTCTATTGCTAGCCTTCACCTGTACTGAGTATGAGCTATACTCGTGCATCCAACTCCCCAAAAATAAAGTTTCCAAATGTGTCCACCATACCTAACTATATGTGGTATTTAATCGTCACCCCAAGTAAATTTCTCATGTGCTACCTTTAAAACATTCAAAAATTATTCCTCTTTTGTGCCCCTTGTTTTATCTCATGAGGACGTAAATAGAGAATCGTTTCTCACTTGTTGATTGGACTTTGCACACTTGTACTAGCGGCTTCATCCTCTTATCCAAATGATAGAAGAGCTGACAACAGGATGCCCAGCCCCAAAATTGGTTGCTATAAATTCTATTCACTATTTTTGCCCCTGATTTATCGTTCAAAGCATAATTATGCAAACAAAAAAGAAGAGGAATGAACTTCTATACCAGATGCGTCCTTCATTGGGAGCCGCTCTTATGAAGTCTACTTGGCTTGTGATGTATTGTATTGTCTGTTTACCATTCGTTAACACAAGCATACACCTCTATAATTTTTTTTTCAATACCTCTGTTTATAAAATAAAAATCTCTAGCACATGAGTTAATCTCTGCTTCCCTCTGTGAAGGGATTTTTCTTTTACTTTTATGTTGAGTCTTCACCTTCTCACTTTATGCACTTTCTTGAGAGCATAACTGTCATTCTTAGTTTAATGTGCTTGTCCTAGAATACGGTTAATTGGGGTATAACTTTGATGCTTTTATCTTTGATATCTTTACTTCTAGTCTCCACTTGAACTTGAGAGGTGCCATGGCATTTATGTTTTGCTCCATTATTAAGGGCAAGCGAGATACCACTTTATCGTATCTTATTATGAACATTGCAATCCTGCAGTTTGATATATTTCATGTTGTTTATTATTAGTGTTTTGTATCTCTTCATGGTTTGCATAACTATTAGGTGACTTTATCTTGCATACTTCTTATTATGAATTGACTAAGCACTTGATCATATAGTGAGAATGTTTACATCATATGAAACAAATGTGTTCATAAAAGTTCTTTTATCGCGCTTAGTTGTTACTGAATTGCTTGAGGACAAGCAATAAGCTAAACTTGGGGGAGTTGATGTTGGGAATATGCCCTAGAGGCAATCGTGGATGATGTAATTCCCAATGTATTCATAAAGTTATTAAGTTGTCCTCGTTTTGAACATCTGATATATGTCATTGAATATGTGATTCGATTGTGGAACTATATATTCATGTTGTTCATACTAGATTGTCCTTGGTCATTAAGGTTGTGCTGGACACACACCCTAGACTAATGTGAGTGTTGGCTGATGACATGGTTCCACTTGTCATGGGCATGGTGATGCCATTCCAACGATCACGGACTTGGCTAAAGAGTTTAGCAAGTCGGACTAACCCATATTGAGATGCAACGAGTATGTCGTCATTTGCATGTCTCAATCAATGTAATCCTTAGACCTGAGGTTGTCGCACAATCTGAGTTGTGGATCACCGACTTAGGTTCTGTCAAACGTTGTTTCGTGACAAGGCAATTATAAAGGCAGAGTTCGGGTCGAATGAGAAGCAAGCTATGTGATGTGGATAATCAAGATGGGATTTTGCCCCTCCGAATGGAGAGATATTCTTTGGGCCCTCTCGAGTGATATGATTCCGGAAGCATGGTCATGCGCAACTCGATTAAGTGTTAACTGAGTCTGTTGACTAAGAGTTAGTCACATGAATCATATATCACGGACCGAGTAGAGAGTTGAACTATTAAAGGGATGATGATACATCGCCTATAGTTCGACAAGGTATATCGTGAGGCAAAAGGGACTAAGATGAATATCACATTGAAAGGTATGTCGTCATGACTCAATGGGACTTGGGAGTCGGCACGTTCTGCTAGGAGCCGCTACCGATTGATCGATTAGGAGTTTGACTCCAATCGTGTCCATGTCGCCATGAGCCTGCAGGGTCGCACACTTAAGAGCGGGAGCAAATGTATTGGTCGGGTTGGACCTGAACCAGAAATGGACTGAGTTTGTGAGTCGGACTCATAGAGGGAATGGGCCACAAGTATTGTGAAGTCCACTACCACTCGCTATATAAAGAGGGGCGCAGGTTGCCCAGCGGGAACGTTACTCCACTCCCATGTGTTGGGAACCCTAGCCCCACTTAGTCCAGCC
The DNA here is from genome assembly GCA_028641055.1 of Alopecurus myosuroides. NCBI lineage: Eukaryota > Viridiplantae > Streptophyta > Magnoliopsida > Poales > Poaceae > Alopecurus > Alopecurus myosuroides. The sequence goes on from CM054060.1 coordinate 126,716,321, forward strand.
GTCGCACCATACCTAGCAGTCCGCCGTCGGAGCTCCTCCTCGTACGTGGATACCGGCAGAGGTGTTGTACGTTCAGCACTTTGACGTTCGTGGATTGGATCGGCTGGATCGAATCGTGGGACTACACTGCCCCGACGCGCTGCATCGATAATCCGCAACCGCGCGTCTAGTGGTAATCATCGTGGCCTCCTACCTCGGCTAGATCTTGGAAGTACCGCGTAGGAAAAAGTTTTGTTTATCTCTACGCGCTCCAACAGTTGATACGTCCAAAACGTATCTCCTTTTCCGAATAGAACTAACACAGACTAACGTTGTTTTCAACAGAATTACCTTGATGTCTCGTTTTCTGCAGAAAAATCAACTTTCAGGAAATTGTCCGGAAAAGATCCCAAAGTCCTTATTTTACCCAGAGACCCCTGGAGCCAGAAGAAGAGACGTAGGGGCCCACACCATGCCTGGGCGCGCCCCCTAGGCCGTGCCTATAGGTGGTGTGGTGGCCCAGGCACCCCCCGGGCTCCCCTTTCGACTACTTATGCCCCGTAAATCTAAAACCGAGTGGGGGTCTTCATATTCTAGAGAAACACATCAGAGCACCGCCGCCACCTCAAAACTCAATTCGGGGATCAGAAGTTCCTGTTCTAGCACCCTTCCTGGATGGGGATTCGAAGGAGATCATCGCCATCATCACCGCCACCACTTCGCCATCAACCATCCATGATTTCCCCATCCATGTGTGAGTAATCCCCGCTGTAGGCTGAGTGGGGTGGAAGGGATTGGATGATATAGTTCATGTAATAATGCCAGATTGTTAGGGCATAATGCCTAGTACCCTTTGTTAGTGCTTTATATCGTTGTTGCAACTTGTTATGCTTAATGCTTGTCACTAGGGCCCGAGTGCCATGATCTCAGATCTGAACATGTTATTGTTTCATGAGTATAATTATGTTTCTTGATCATATCTCAAGTTTTTTACACACATTATTGTCCGAAACCCGAGGCCCCAAAGTGACAGAAATTGGGACAACCGGAGGGGATGTCTGTGATGTGAGGATCATATGTGTTCACAGAGTGTTAATGCCTCTTTGCTCTGGTGCTTTATTAAAAGGAGCACCTTAATTACCAATAGTTTCCCTTGAGGCCCCGCTTCAAACGGTCTGGTAGGACAAAAGATTTTGTGCAAGTTTCTCATTGCGAGCACGTAGGACTATATTGGAACACATGCCTATGGTTTGCCTAGAAATTGGATGCTTTACTATTATCTATCTGAAATGCCCATGTTTTGATCATTATATGAACTATCTTATCCATTAAACGCCCGTTCATCCATCCCTATGTATAAAGTATTTTAATCCTGTTGTTGCCCGCAATTGCTACTGCTGTTACTATTTTACTACTGTTGTTATTTTACTACTGCCGCTGCTATAAAACTGTTACCACTGATAAATTGTTGCGAGCAAGTTTACTTTGAGGTGCAGCTAAACTGACAACTCATCTGTTAAGGCTTATAAATATTCTTTGGCCCCCCTTGTGTCGAATCAATAAATTTTGGTTTTACTTCCCTCGAAGACTGTTATGGTCCCCTATACTTGTGGGTCATCAATACCTTGCACACACACCTACACTCAACACAATATAGGGCCTAGATGCACAAAGTTAAATCAAAGAACCAATCATAGAACAATTCTACTTTTGGTCCACATCTTTACCGTCCGGATTGCACTTGAGATGACATTTGACTTGCATAGGAGATACCTTCTCTTTAGCACCTTGGAAGTTAAACCTCTTGAGCATGTCTTGGGTATACTTGGCTTGAGAGATGAAAGTCCCACGAGCCAATTGCTTGATTTCAATGAAAAGGAAGAATTTGAGCTCTCCCATCATAGCCATCTCAAACCTCTCAGTCATAAGTTTTGAGAAACCATTATTGAAAGCTTGGTTAGTTGAGCCAAAGATAATATCATCCACATAGAGTTTGAATATTAAAAGCTCTCCCTTTACCCTCTTTGTGAAAAGGGTGGGATCGATTTGCCCCAATTCAAACCCACGGTCTTGAAACAACTCTCTAAGGTGCTCATACCACGCACGTGGAGCTTGTTTAAGTCCATAGAGTGCCTTAGAGAGCTTGTAGACATGGTTAGGGAAGTTTGGGTTCTCGAAACCCGGAGGTTGCTTAACATATACCTCCTCTTTCAATGGACCATTTAGAAAAGCACTTTTTACATCAATTTTTTGCAATTTAATTAAAGTTATGAGAAGATGCATATGGAAGAAGGATACGGATGGACTCAAGACGAGCCACGGGAGCATAGGTTTTATCAAAGTCAATGCCTTCCACTTGAATGTAGCCTTGAGCCACCAATCTTGATTTGTTCCTCACAACAATACCATGCTCATCTTTCTTGTTCTTGAATATCCACTTAGTGTCAATAACATTGTGGCAATCTTTAGGCTTCTCAACTATTTTCGAAACTTTATTTCGCTCAAAATTATTGAGCTCATCATGGATAGCTTCCAACCAATCTGAATCTTCAAGAGCTTAATACACTTACTTTGGTTCCACCATGGATATGTGAGCTTGATGCTCACTAAAGATTGCCAATTGAGCTCTTGTGTATCTCTTGTTTTTCACATCACTCAACACCTTATTATCGGATGCATCAATACGCTTCAAGGCTTTTGCAATCCTTCTAGCACGACGGGATTTGATCTCCTTATTATTACGAGGAGGAATCACTTGATCATCTTGATCATTTGGGTCCCCGTCTTGACCGAAATGTTGGCCTTGATCATCATCATCATGACTTGCTTCAGTTTTTGATGAAGAAGGTTGATCTTGGCCTTGACCTTGGCTATCTTGAATGATAGAAGAGGTTGGTTCTTGCATAACAACTTTGTCAACAATAGGAGGGTCTTGAACTTGTTCTAGGGTTGGTGCATCACTTGATCCCTTGTCTTGATCTTCCAATGTAGACGAGGGCTCTACTTGAGTAGAGCATAGTTCTCGAGTCGCCACAAGGTGTCCCTCAATGGGGCGGAAAATCCCACGCCCATTCTTTCTATGGCTTCTTGAGTTATTTTAACATCTACATTGGAAACATGAAATTTCCCAACCTGAGAGCCATCATTGTCTTTGAACACCACACTACAAGACTCAATGAAAATCCGTGAGGCCTTGTGAAAGACTCTATAAGTGTGGGATTCGACACCATAACCAACAAATGTACCCTCAAGAGATTTAGTTTGGAATTTAGACAAATAGAAACACTTACAACCAAAGACACGGAAGTAGGAGATGTTGGGTTTGTTGTCGGTGAGAATCTCATATGGAGTCTTCACTAAGCCCTTGCGAATATAGAGCCGGTTGGATGAATGACAAGCGGTGCAGATGGCTTCGGCCCAAAGATATTGGGGATAATCAAACTCTGCCAACATGGTCCAAGCCATATCAAATAAAGTCCGGTTTTTCGTCTCGGCCACACCATTTTGTTGAGGGGTATATACAGCGTAATATTGATGACGAATACCCTCTTCACTTAGGAACTTATTAAGGGTGTAGTTCTTGAACTTCGAGCCATTATCACTCCGAATAGCCAAGATAGGAAGATTCTGTTGACGTTGCACTTGATTGGAGAAGTTGATGACGGTTTACTGGGTCTCACTCTTCAAATTGAATAAATATACCCATGTGTATCTTGAATAGTCATCCACTATCACCAAACAATACTTCTTGCCTCCAAGACTTTTCTCGGGCACGGCACCAAAGAGATCAACATGGAGAAGCTCCAATATCCTCTTTGATGAAATGATTGTCTTGCTTTTATGGGAGGCATCATGCATCTTGCCTTCAATACAAGCTCTACACACACTATCTTTGGCAAAGGAAACATTTATTTTAATCAGAGGATTTGACCACCCTTGTGAAGACTTTGCAAAGTTCTCATGTTGACATGAGATAAGCGGTGATTCCACAACGACCCCACGCTGGTCTTACCGAAGAGACACGTAGTTTGAGAGTTGGTGGACTCCTAAAATTCCACCACATACAACTCATTTTCGACATATCCAACGTAAGAAACATTGAGAGACTTGCTCCACATGATGATCACCTTGTCAGGAGCAAAGAAGACGGAAAATCCCATCTTCCCCAAAGCATGAACTGAAATCAAATTGATCCAAGGGATTCGACAAGCATGACATTAAGAAGGGTGATATTTGGAGCAACAACCACCTTGCTGAAGCCCTTTACCTCAGAATTTGACTTATCTCCATTAGTGACGGTTACTTGATTTATATTTGGTTTGAACTCCCTCATTAGCTCATTGCTTCCGGTCATATGACTTGTACACCCACTATCAAGTATCCATTTTGACCAACCGGAAGCATAGCCCTACAAGGAATCATTGGCTTGAGTTAGGACCCGAGGAGGGTCCTCTTTTTTTTTGAAGCTTTATTTCAGTAGGAAAGGCTCCTACTGCGTCTTTATTAAAATAGAGGGGATTGCAGAATTTACAAAGCATGCAAGCCCTGCAGCAAATCTACTTAAAGGTTTATTACAAAAGATTTAATGAAAGGTTTGAGAGAGGACTTAGTCCTCTGACATAAAGATAAAAATCATCCTTGAATCTCTCTCTCCAAGAGGACAAGGAAGGTGGCACTCCTTCAAAGAGAAAATTGTTGGTCCTATCATGTTAGCAACAAGAGTCTTTGGAACCCAAATAGTGTAATCAATGTAACCCTCAATAGGACCAACATATTTAGCTTGCACAACACCATAATAATCAAAAAATAAGGAATGGTGTGAATTGTTAGTTCCCGCGGAGTTGCTACGAGTAGTGTTGTCCCTAATGACAATACCACTCGCACCAACATTCTTCTTAGCTTGTGTGGGCTTGGCCTTGTTCTTGTTCTCGTTCTTCTTCTTCTCGTTCTTTATCTTGTCAACATATCCAAGACCTTGCTTGTAATTTTATGGTCTAGAAGCAACCACTTGAGGCTTTGGAGCCACTTGTTGCTTGGGAGCCACAACCTTCTCAACACTAGGGCCCTTGCCCTTGATTCTTGCTGGCTCTTCCTTCAACCTAGCATTCTCCTCAATAATATTTGCATGATCACAAGAAGAAGTAGAGGTACTAGGCACATTGAATTGATCAAGTTGGGTTCGAAGTTGTTCCTAGACTTGTCGAGGGTAGAGAGTTCACTCTCCAAAGCGTTGCGAGCCTCGGTGAGCTTATCTAGCTCCTCGGTTAGTTGTTCATGACCAACACCAAACTCAACCTTCTTCTTTTTAGTTCTCTTGTATTTAGCAATTTCATGGTCACGTTCTTTAGTGATCTTAGAAATTAACTCATTATGTGACTCTTCAATAGATTCAAGTCTCTCCTGAAGAGATACTCGAAGCTCATGTTCCTCATCAAGAGCATTTGAGAGGCAACCCTTTTCAAAGCAATCGTTCCTCTCGTTTCACATTTCTTCTTAAGAGATTCCTGGGCCTCTCCCAATTGATTCATGAGAAGAGTGAAGTACTTCTTGTTCTCCCCTTGAAAGTTAGTCATATATAGGTTCAAGGAGGCAATTTCATCTTCGACACTAGAACTAGCAAGTTTAGTGGTGGAAGAAGATGAGACCTCAGTGGCCTTAGCCATGAAGAACTTTGCGTAGGGTTGAGGAAGATTCTCATTGGGGGATTCAAAGAGTGAAGGAGGCGATGAAGATGCAATAGAAATAGACGCCACTACACTTGTGGTTTCTTCTTATTCTTCATCACCGGAATCATACTCTTCTTGAGTCACAAGCACATGTCTAGATGATGGCTTCTTGTTGAAGGGTTTCTTCTTGAATTGAGGTTTCTTGTTGGGATCCTTTGACTTATCCTTGAGGACTAGCTTTCCTCCATGGTGCTCCCTATTCTCGAAGGGGCATTCGACAACAAAGTGATACTTGTCTTGGCAATTGAAACAAGCCCTCACTTTTTGAGTCCCTTCTTTGCCATAGCTTGACTTGGTCTTCTCCTCAACATATGCCTTGGCCTTAGGAGGGTTCTTCTAGAAATTTTGCAACGCAAGAGCAACATAATCCTTAAGAACGAGATCATATTCTTGATCTTTGAGTGGGGACAAATTTTCTTCCAAGGCAACCTCTTCATGTTGATCAACCATATTGGTCAGCACCTTGGCCTTCAAAGCAACGGAGACCCCTTTGTGCATCCCAATAGCACAAGCACGTGTGTCATGGGAAATCTTTGATTGCACCTTAAAGGAGGCCATCTCTTGCATCACCTCGGTTGAGGACATGGAGGAAAAGTTGTGTTTTCCTTGAAGGCTCTTCACATCCACGAGCTCAAATGGCAAGAGGGCATTGATGTACTTCCTCTTGATCCAAGCATCATCAACATATTTAGCACCAAGAGCACTAAAGAAGGTAGATAGGGTCTTGAGTCTTTGGTACATTTCCTCATGGCTCTCACCATCGAGCATATAGAACCCTTCGGCCTCATTGCACAAGGTATCATACCTATTCCTTTGCATGCTTTCATTTCCCAAAAACATGGTGTCGAGAGAATCCCAAGTTTATTTGGTGGTGGAATATTGTTGAAGATGAGGCATGTGGTTTGGACCCACGGCTTGTTGAATTATCGATAAGGCGGTGTAGTTCAGTTGGCAATCTACCGCTTCTCTTCTTGTCAAGTTCTTGGGGTCATGAGGCTTGTATCCATCTTGTGTGACCCTCCAAAGCTCAATACAAGAAGAGTTCAAATGAGTTTTCATGAGATATTATTATTGATCAAAAGGATGTGCATCAATTTTTGGAGGTTCGCCTCTAGGGTTAATATGAGGATGTGGAATGGGAGGATCGGGAGAGTACCGTTCTTGTACATTGTGGTACTCGTCCTTCTCATCCTATCACTTAGAAGTGTTATTTTTAGAGGAAGCATTTTTAGGTTCTCCACCCTTATCCCCATTATCCGTCTCCTCCGTCTCCTCCGAGATTTCTCTCATGGGAGATGAAGTAGACGATTCCGGTTCCTTGGCTTCCAAGAGTCATAACATAAGATATCGCAACTCTGTCATTTTGTTGACGAAGGCATGGATCCTGGGCCCTACGAATAAGGGCACCCCCTCTCGCACCTTCTAACCAAGGCCCAACAGGAAGCGCCCTTGGAGTACTCTAGAAGGCCCATGAAAAGCCCACTCGCATCAACTTGCGGGATAAGTTAGGAACTGTAACCAACTCAAGCTAGGGTTTGTATCCTCTCCGGGTTGGACTCGAGACCTGGCTATCTATATAAAGCCAGGAGAGCCTCAAAGGAGAGGACCAAGTATTACCGCACGACCACAAAAGCCTTGAAACTCGAGATCTACTCTCGATTCGAGCACCTGTAATCGATCTCATCGTTTAATACAGATCAGCAGAAGGCAGGAGTAAGGGTTTTACCTCTTCGAGGGCCCCGAACCTGGGTAAATATCGCCTCCCTGTCTAGCCGACGATTCCACCAGCGCCTATGACATCTCCTAGTCGAAACCCGATAGGGTCACCTGAGGGATTTGCGGAGCCAGAGCTTCGACAATTGGCGCCGACCGTGGGGAACGCGGGCGCTGGATCACCGGCATCTTCGGCTTCATCGACATCCAACTCCCGTTGGAAACCATCGACTACGGCTCCGAACAATCCTGTACGGATCGGATCCGTCATAGTCACGCCTCACTCGCCGGAATCACGTCCGGTATTCGAGGATCTGGAGAAGAGCGTCACCTTGACGTTCGGAAGCTTTAACTTCATGGCAAACCGAGACGGGATCCTCCACTTCTCGGATGAATCTGAACCCGAATCTGGAGCCGTCAACTCGCGCTTCCATATGGAGAAAAGCGGCGAGTCCATCCGCTTCAACGCGATCGACTACCACGCACTTTCGACAGAGGAACCCTCTCGGGTGCAAAGAACCTCCCGATCTACGCCTAGGACACACGGGCCACAACTGGCCCAAGTCTGCATGGCAGGATCGGAACAGCCCTCGGAAACTGAATATAGCGCAACCGAGCGCGATCTAATCGGCGTCTCGCGGGAAGCCTGGAAAAGAGCAAAGGAATCCATGCGAAAGAGTCAGCCACCCGCAGCAGGCGCCACGCAAGAAGACCTAACCGCCTACCACTATCACCTAGTGAGAGCGGCCTCAAACATCAAGGACGCCCGAGCAGATCTAGCCCGCCGCAAGAGAGCGGCGGATGAGTCAAGCCTACGTCGAGCCGAGCTGTCCCTTGCCCCTTCGGTCGGTACCCGACCCGTGGGAAAAGGACCCGCAGCATCAACAAGGGACCACGAATCCATGGCTGGGACCCACAGGTCCACCACATCTTCTTTCATGAGGGTTGACGACGACGGGAACGTCTACCCGCAAACTCCAGCCGCCGCAATTCTAGCCGCGGCCACCTACATGCAGATGAACCAACCAACGGACAGCGATCCTCGGGTGGAACAATACAAGCACATCCGCAAAGGTTTAGGGCTGGCCGCCGCAAGGCTCGCCCCCCAAGATCGCAAGGAACAACTGGAGAAGGCGCGACAAGAGAAGGACAAAGACAAAGACGCGCCCCGCAGGCATAGGAGCTCCTCTCCAAGAAAGGATAAATCGCCACGTCGTGGCCGCGGAAAAGAAGCCCGGCGCCGCGGCGACAGCCGAAGCAGCAGCGAAGACAGCCCGAGAGACAAAGATTCGCGGCATCACAGCAGCCGCTCGAGAAAAAGAAGCAAAGAACCAAGAAAAGATAGCGACCGCGACCGGTCCGGGTACGACGCGCGATCCGATCTCGCCCAGAAGAAAGTGGATAAAGCAAGGGCCTCACGGTACCGCGAACGCTCCTCATCCGGGTCTTCGGACGACGAAACTTGCGGAGCACTTTGCTTTGCTCGCAGTATTCGCGAAGCGCCTCTACCCAAGAGATTCAAGCTCAGCTCGGAGGTGACAAAATACGATGGCTCACTTGAGCCCTCCCAGTGGTTAAGCGACTACCTCACGGCAGTAAAATGCCAACGTGGTAACAAGAACACGGCCATGCAATACCTCAATTTGCACCTGGCCGGAGCGGCCCGCAGCTGGCTGGAAAGAAGACCACGATCTTGCTATGCATCATGGGACGACCTGCATCGCGATTTCTGCAAAAACTTCCAGTCGACCTATAAAAGACCAGCTACAATCGAAGAGCTACGGGCTTGCAAACAGAAAAGTGGCGAATCCACGCGAGAATACATCCAACGGTGGAACACACTCAGGAACACCGCAGGGACAATCTCTGAAGAAGTGGCGATTGAGGCCTTCGCCAAAGGAGCAAGAAGAACCGCGTTTCGAGAAGAACTCGGCAGAGCTGCGCCCAAAACCATAGGGGAGCTCATGGTTATAGCCGAAAAATGGGCCAACGGAGAAGACGCGGTACGCAATGAAAGAACATCATCACCCACACATGACGAAGACCGTCATGGGCGAAGAAAAAGAAGAAAATACTATGACCACGACGATAGAGAAGAACTAGTGGCGGCAGAGTTCACGCGAAGTCGCGACTCCGGTCGTCGTGGAAGTCGCGAATGGAGGCCAAAGGAAGAAGAAAAGTCACCCGAGGAAGACCTCGATGGATACTGCTCGCTACATCTGTTCACAGACAAGCGCACGGGCAAGACTAAGGCAACACACCTTCTCAAGGATTGCCGAAAATTCATCGGAATCTCGGACGCGCTAGCCAAGAAAAGATTCGCCTCCACCCAAAACTATCCACCGCTACCAGGAGGCGGACAACAATTCCAGCTACCACCGCCACCACCTCCACCAGCCAACCCAAACATGGCACTCGCCGCACTGCCAGCACCACAGCAGCCAAACACGGGAGCAAATACATACCCGACTCCGCACGGACAACTCCTCGGGATGATACAGAAGGTATGCCCCTCTCGCAGAGCTCAAAAAACTAACTCGAGACAAATATGCATGGCAGTGCAGACGCCACCAACGAAGCCCGAGTACCTGAAGATGGCCGAACAGCCAATCACGTTCTCGAAGGAAGACCACCCGCCACGAGTCTATCGACCAGGACACGCCGCCCTTGTCATTCAAGCTCAAATTGGCAATTATGACCTGGCCCGCGTATTCATGGACGGCGGCAGCGGCATCAACATCATCTACGCGGATACACTCCGTCGAATGAACAAAAACCTGGACGGCCTAACGGAATCAGAAACATCCTTCCACGGGATAGTTCCGGGCAAGGCAGTACGTCCACTCGGAACAATCAACCTCGAAGTTGTGCTGGGCTCCCCACGCAACTACAGAAGGGAATTTCTGGACTTTGAAGTCGTCGACTGGCCCTCGCAGTACCACGCCATTCTTGGTCGAACAGCGTTCGCCAGATTCATGGCAGTACCACACTACGCGTACCTGAAGCTCAAGCTACCTGGCGAATACGGTGTTATCACCATCGACGGCGACTTCCAGAAGTCAGACAAGTGCGACATAGAATTCAACGAAATCGCGAAATCTTTCGGGATGCAGGAAGAACTTCAGGAGCTGGCAAAAACAACGGACCACTCCGTTATGCCCCTCACGAAGAAAAATGCACCTGAGCTGGAATTCAGTGCCAACAGCGACACTCGCAAACATCAAGTGCACCCGACAGATTCCGCCAAGACCGCGATGGTCTCCTCGACCCTCTCGCCAGCATAGGAAAGCGCGCTCGTCAAGCTCCTCCGTGAGTACTGGGAGATTTTTGCCTGGCAGCCTTCAGATATGCCAGGTATACCCAGGGAGTTTGCCGAGCACTCACTCGAAGTTTTTCCCGACGCTAAACCCATCAAACAGACGACTCGAAGATTCTCAGAGCCCAAGCAAAAGGCGCTTGGAGAAGAAGTAAATAGGCTGCTAGCCGCCAAGTTCATTAGGGAGATCAAGATATCAACCTGGTTGGCAAACCCGGTGCTGGTCCCCAAGAAGAATACGGATATCCTTCGGGTGTGCATCGACTACACGTCATTAAATAAGCACTGCCCCAAGGATAACTTCCCTCTACCACGAATCGACCAGATAGTGGACTCTACGGCAGGTTGCCAACGTCTCTCCTTCCTAGACGCCTACTCGGGATACAATCAGATCCGAATGAAAAAGGAAGATGAAGAGAAGACGGCATTCATCACACCCCACGGTGTATACTGCTACACGACAATGCCCTTCGGGCTGAAGAACGCAGGCGCAACATATCAACGTTGCATGCAGAGATGCCTCGCCAATCTCATTGGCAAGAATGTACAAGTATACGTCGACGACATCGTCATTAAAACTCGAGTAGAGGACACACTCCTTGAGGACATCAAAGAAACATTCGACGCCCTCAACGCATACCGGATCAAGCTCAACCCGACAAAATGCGTTTTCGGCGTCCCTGCAGGAAAACTTCTCGGATACCTGGTTTCTGCCAGAGGCATCGAAGCCAATCCGGAGAAAATACAAGCTATCCTCACCATGAAGGAGCCCACCAATCTACGCGGAGTTCAGCAGCTCGCAGGGCGATTAGCCGCCCTAAGCAGATTCATCGCACGATTGGGAGAGCAGGCGTTACCCTTCTACAAGTTACTGAAGAAAACAGACAAATTCGAGTGGACACCTGAAGCCAAACAAGCGTTCGCAGACTTAAAACGATCACTGCAGAGCAGGCGCGTTCTCGCAACACCGCAAGAAAAGGAGCCACTCTTTCTTTACCTAGCCGCCACAAACCAGGTCATCAGCACTGCAATTGTAGTCGAACGACCTGAAGATGGCAAGGCATATGGAGTCCAACGCCCAATATATTACATCAGCGAGGTACTCTCGCCATGCAAGCAGCGATACCCCCACTACCAGAAGCTCGCATATGGAGTTGTCCTCACAGCCCGGAAGCTCAAACATTACTTCCAGGAACACGCCATCACAGTGGTTAATGATGCGTCACTCGGGACAATCATGAACAACCCTATGGCATCCGGAAGAATAGCGAAGTGGAGCATCGAGTTGGGCGCTTGGGACATCACCTATGCGGGCCGCAACGCAGTCAAGTCTCAGGTTCTTGTGGAATTCATCAGCGAATGGACAGAACTACAAACACCCGGACCACCCGAGTACACAAGCAATTGGATCATGTATTTCGACGGGTCCAAAAGAAACGAAGGGGCAGGAGCTGGAATCGTTCTTATCTCGCCTCGTGGAGACAAACTGCACTATGTCCTGCGACTAGACTTTCCACCTGACGACCCAGCATCGAACAACGACGCGGAATATGAAGCACTGTTGCACGGAATGAAGATGACGATTGCTTGTGGAGCTACCCGGTTGATGATTTATGGCGATTCCAACCTCATAGTGCAACAAACAATGAAAGAATGCGACGCCGTTGCTGAAAACATGATCGCGTACCGCGACATGTATAATATACTCGAAGGAAGCTTCAAAGGATGCGAGTTGAAGCATATCGCAAGATCTAGCAACGAAGAGGCGGATAGACTGGCAAACATGGGTTCCACGAATACACCCATACCGCCAGGAATATACTTCGAACGGATGGTCAAGCGATCGGTCAAATTGAAGAAAGCTGCAGAAACACCGGCAGCGCCAGAAACAGAGGTCAGCCCGCAGGTCGCGCTTATCGAGCTTATTCATAATATATCACGACAGGTTTTTCTGGTCGAGCCAGTCTGGACGCAGAAATATCTCGACTACCTGCTCAATAAACAGCTCCCAGCCGATCCACGCGAGGCTCGACAGCTAATCAGGCGTAGCAAATCCTTTCGGGTAATCAACGGAGAACTGTACAAGCAAAGCATCTCGGGCATCCTTCAGCGGTGCATCGCACCCGAAGACGGCAAAGAGCTACTCCGGGATATACACCAGGGTGACTGCGGACATCATGCTAGCTGGAGAGCAATACTGGGCAAAGCCTTTCGAGCAGGGTTCTACTGGCTAACGGCAGCCAACGATGCAAAAAACCTGGTCGACAGATGTGGCGCTTGCCAGCGATTTTCACCCAAGCCACACGCGCCAGCTACAGAGTTGCACATGATACCCATCGCCTGGCCCTTTGCCCAATGGGGGCTTGACATGGTTGGCCCACTGCGCAAATCTACTCCAGGAGGGTACACACATTTGCTGGTCGCGGTCGACAAATTTACCAAATGGATCGAGGCTATGCCAGTGACTTCGGGTAGCGCCCAATGCGCAATTAAGTTCCTCGACTCCATAGTATGCAGATTCGGGGTACCACACGACATCATCACAGACAATGGTACGAACTTCACCGCAAAGGAGACACAACAGTTCTGCGAGGAGAAAGGAATCAATCTGAAGTTCGCTTCCGTCGCCCACCCGCAAACTAATGGCCAAGTCGAGAGATCCAACGGCTTAGTTTCAGCTGGAATCAAAAAGAGATTGCTGGATCGGCTACATCCCGCTGCAGGACATTGGGCAGAGGAGCTACCCTCCGTACTTTGGAGTCTCCGAACAACTCCCAATAGGTCAACGCAATATACACCATTTTTCATGGTATACGGGGCAGAAGCCGTCCTCCCCGAAGAGGTTCGATTCAGCGCCCCACGAGTTGTAGCCTACAGCGAAGAAGCCTCCAACAAAGCTCTCGCAGAAGATATGGATGCACTCGACGAAATCCGAGACATCGCACTCGCAAGATCCGCAGTCTACCAACAATCACTGCGCAATTATCACAGTCGCCGCATACGCCATAGATCATTTGTGGTTGGCGACTTGGTGTTGCGACTGAAGCAAAAAGAAGGACACAAGCTCGAACCTCCTTGGGAAGGACCTTTCATCATACACGAAGTGATCCCAGGAGGAGCCTATCAACTGAAGAATCCAGAGACTGGAGGCATATACTCCAATCCGTGGAATATCGCGCAACTGCGCAAATTCTACCCCTAGGTTTATTTTGCAACAATAAGGCTATACTAGCCAAACTTGTAGCTCGAACACATGACTTCTCAGTCATAGCAATAAAGACATGATTCCCCTCATCATATTTACCCGACAGCTTTCACAGTTTACTACATGCTGAAAAGTTACAGGTACAAACACCCCATAAAATACACGGGGGCTACACCTACAAATATGCATCACGGAAAAAATTACAGAATACAAGGTGGCACACCTTAAATACAGTTCCTACAAACTCAAGACAAACATACAGGATATTTACATCCGATCAAATCAGTCAAAACGCTGGGCATTCTTAGCCGCCAAGACCCTATCCACTTCTTCAGAGGTCATTTGGATAATCTTCTCGGCCGCAGGACGGACAGCATCATAGTACGGCGCAATATCTTCGATTGCATAATCTGGACGCCGAGCTACGGAGTTCAAGTCTATCTCTGGTTGCCATATTCGGACAAATGAGAGAGCAACAACCGCGCCGCAAGTCATCTGATTGCGAACGCACGCGCGAACCTCTCCTTCTCGCCCAAATAACCTGAGAAGATAACTCCAGTCTTCGGGACCTCTCTCGAGTGGATAAAAAGCAGCATTCACCGCAATCAAGGCTTCGTGGAAAGAACCCACGAGAATTCTCGCCTGGCGGACTCGAAACTTCAAGGTGGCCATTACAAAACCTCGACTGCGATCAGACCAGAAGTTACTCGCATGAGGATTTGTGTTGTTAGCCCCTTGGTGAATGTGGTTTTCCACCCACTGCTTTTCTTCCCTGTCATCTGGTCTCACAACTAAGAAGCAAACGCACTCAGTAAGATCACAAATACAGCAGAGGAAAAGGCATAGGGGGCTACACTACTTACACAGTAAGTCCCTTGCAATCGAAGACAATTCACCAATCAGAAATTGCTCGCGCTCAGCCGCCAATTTCTGCTTGGAAATCGCCACGTCAGCGACTCCGCGCAGTGCTTTCAGCTTACGCTCGCCTTCCTGCACCTTATCACGAAGACCAGCTAAAGTGCCCACGGCAGCCACTAGTGGATTTACTGGATTACCACGTCCACTCGAAGATTCAGCGGCAGACACAGTCGCCTGGAAGGAGTACACGGAAAAGAAATGAGACGCCCTACTAGAGTTACTTCTAGTCGCACATTTGACTACTCGCTCGGGGGCTACTCCCATCGGGAGCCAAGGCATACACAACAAGGACGAATTCTAAACGCAGAACGCTTCGATTAAAGATCAACAAAGGTACGGGAATGCATCCCAAAATTCGTTACATCCAAACAACAGAAACAAAGGAAAAAGAGTCTACGAAGCCACGTTGGTGCTGCCACTAGCGGCAGTCGACCCTCCCTTCTTCCGAGCAAACATCTCAGATAATTTCCGAGCAAGAACAGTGGCTTGCTCGGAAAAACGAGATAGCCGTACCTTCTTGCCCGTGGAAGGGTCGACCGGCATGGACGAATAAGCCTCCTCCAGACCTTCGACTCCGTTCGCCAGAGCGAATTGAATCGCGGTCTTTGCGCCAGCTTCTGATTGAGCAACCGCGAAGGCCTCCAGGAGATCGCCTTCCGAGAAGACCTTCGACAACTCGCTCAGCGCAGGCGCAGGAGTACCGCTGGCGACAAGACGGCCATGCACTCGTGCCAAAGCTTTGGAAGCATTATCAATCAGGGAAAATATTCCCTCAGAATGCCTCCTGAGCTGCGCGAGAGTGTCGGTCAGCACGTCCACCCGCTGAATCCCAGGAATCTCCAGAGGAACATTCAGAAGATCTACGGACAGACAAAATGATGCTTAGCAAAGATCAGCAGAATGAAAAATTCAAAAACCTAAGATACTTACCCGCAAAGCGCTTGGCGAGAGGACGAAGGAACGCGACAGTGTCGTTGTCAGCTTTACTGCCGACCTCCTCCAACTCCTTCACGGCCTTCCGCGACTCCGCAAGCTTCGTATGGAGTTCCTCCGATTGCTTGCGGGAAGCTTCCAGTTCTTGCCGGGTAGTCGCCAGTTCAGCTTCCTGGGCAGTTACCTGCTCTGAAAGTTTAGTCTTTTCAGACTCTGCGAATTCGGCTCGAGCTGCACAAAGGATGTTAATCAGAAATCAAGAATGGATGACACACGAAAGCCAAAGAGATAACGAAACTTACCTTTAAGGAGGTCGCCTTCAGATTTGAGTCGGCTAACTTCTGATCGAAGCGACTCGCAATCTGTTTCGGCCAGAACGACGCGGCGACCGATCGCCGCAAGGGAATCGACGAGCGACTGTGAAAGCACGAAGATAAAGAGTTAGAAGAAAAGAGGTTTGAGCCTGTACCCGATTATTTACAATCGACTACAGCCTCGGGGGCTACTCCCATCGGGAGCACTGCCGTGCACCCGAAGAAGACAAAATAACGGAGAAGTGAAGAAAGAAACTTTTGAGCCTGTACCCGATTACTTACAATCGACTACAGCCTCGGGGGCTACTCCCATCGGGAGCACTGCCGTGCACCCGATAAAATTTTTACTGGGCAGATCAAAGAGATAGAAGATTACCTGTCCGGTGGCGCGGGAGAGTGGATCCGCAGAGCTATCCGTCGCCTCCTTCGAGACCGAAGTTCTAGCGGCGAAGCTAGGAATCTCCCGCCCCATAGTCGCAACATCAGGCGCAGCCTTGGGAGAATTCTGGACGGTGCCCGCGGTAGGAGTCTCATCCGCGTCTTTTGCCTTATTCCTCTTTTCGGGAGGAACAGCAGCGGCAAACCTACTCGGGCTGATCGCCTGCAAACTGCGTTAGAAAGCAAGGAAACATCAGCATAGACAAACAAAGATTGTTCGAATAGAAATACGGAGAAAACACTTACTCGTCATCCTCCTCGTCTTCATCCAAATCATCCGCGTTCCAGGCGGCTGCGAATGGGGCCTGAGGAGGAAGAGATTGGAGCGGAGTCACGAAAATCGGAGGCGACGTCTCCAAAGATTTATCTTTGGAGGTGACTTCATCGTCATTCACCCGACGACGCTTCGGAGGGACGTCACTCGAGTCCTCAGCGTCATCCGAAGAATCATGCTCAGAACTCGAAGAGGCGTTGGCCACGCTAGTGTCGACCGCACCGTCCTGGTGACTTGACTGAAGGCACGAGGCATCATCACCAGCAACGGGCGGATAGCAATTTGCTACAGCTAGGCTCTGCAGAAAAAAAGAAGACAAAGAAGATCTTATCGGCAAGAAAATTCCAAAGATGGAAGTAAAAAAAAAAATAAATAAAGACAGAAAAACTAACCTCAGCTGGAGGAGGATTTGAAGCAGAATAAGCCTCGACTGAGCAATCAGGGTATTGCTCCCCAACTTTCAGTCGAGTGATGGCAGCAATCTTCTTCTCGAATTCTACATTCGAAAGCTCTTCTCTGCTCACTCGACTGGGATCTTCTGCGCCTTGATACTCCCACATGGTGGAAGGCCTCTGCTGCAGCGGCTGGATCCTACGCTTCAAGAAAAGGCCGGCCAGGTGAAGCCCGTTGAGCACTACTCCCGAGGTCTGGTCTCGAAGAGCAGCAATTCTTGCGAGCAGGGGCGCGACCGTCTGGGTCTCCTCGGCTGTCATCTTGTGGTTCCACGACTTGCGCCTTGTCAGAACTGCGAGTGGGTGGAACTCGACAAGTCCGCCCGAACTGTTGTCGGCGACGTAGAACCATTTCTTCCGCCAGCCTTGCGCGGAATCGATGAAGTGCATGTTGAAGTACGCGCTCTCGTGGCGCGCCTGGATCCCGAAGCCACCCGTACGAAGCGGCTCGCCGGGCTCGGACTCCACCCGCGATTTTTCGCGGAAGATCCGGATCTTGAACAGCGCCTTCCAGAGCGCCCAGTGCGGGCGAATGCCAAGATAGCATTCGCAAAGCGCGATGAAGCACGCGATGTGCTGCACCGCGTTTGGGGGAAGATCGTGAAGCTGTATGCCATAGGCACACAGCAACCCGATGAAGAAGGGATGAAGGGGGAAGGAGAGGCCCCGAGTCACGTGGTCCACGAAGACCACGCGTTCGTTCGACTGGGGGTTAGGTACCTCTTCTCTTTTCCCGAGGCGAACACGTTTGTCCGCCTCCGCCGGTAGAAGACCCTCCCGCTGCATCTCCTTGATGCTCTTGGCGGTGGTGTTGGGAGTGCGCCAGTCGCCGGCGCGAGTGGCAAGGGGCGCAGAGGGCTCGCCTGATGCCGAAGTTCCAGCGCCGCGTTTCTTCCCACCGGCCATCGTTCGCGGCGGAAGCTTGAGCGCGAGGAAGTTGAAGACGAGTGCGAGGAAGAAGATGAGCGCGAGGTGGAAGACAAAGACGGAAAGCGAGGAAAATTTCACTGCGGCGCTAACACCCTTATTTATATACGGGGTAAAGCAATCTCAACCGTACGATACGCAACGTGGCACCTATCGCAGTTGCCACGCGTAAGGATGAAACGAAGCGGCGGCGTACGCTGTTTCGTGCCACGATCTTAACAAAAGATCGTGCGCATTTACTGCGCATTTCGCGTAAAAAACGGGAGTGACGTCTCGTTTCCCGGTCAAAAAGCTGACAAGGTGGGCCAGTTTCTGCTGCCACTCCGTCACGTCCCATCGGGAGAAGAGGAGCACGCCTTGACGTCATGGCGTTCGTCATTCCGAAAGGAAATTTTTTGCGAATGGAATTCCAAACGCGAAATCATCTTCGCACGAATATCTATTCCTTCGGATAGAACACATTCTTTCCATGAAAAAATTCATGAATCAAAGCCTCTTCGGACAAGAGAAACATGCCTTACACACGAAAACTCTTTCGTACAGGCACAATTTTCCAAAACATGAAAACTCTTTCATACGGAGCTAACATTTCCAACACGAAACTTTTTTCGTACGGAACTCATACCAATCTAATCGGGTAGAAAGAACCCACCTTATGCGTGATATTTACGCATCACAAAAACCTGGATTGTACAGCCGACTAGGCACATCCGGATGCCATATTCTTCGAATATGAAGGTAAGACCCAAAAAGATCTTTCTTTTGGGCCTGGAATCGCACTCGAAAGCTGCGTCCTCCGGCATAGTTCCGTGTCAACAACACGAAGAAAAATCCTAGCGGACGCGCCGGGTACCCCCTTAGGTTAAGTTCGACTCGATAAGTCCACAACGGCCCAGTCGTAACGATCACCTCATCGGATTCGAGTCGGAGGTCTCGAATCTGTGTAGGCCAGGAGTGTTTTTGCCCTAGTCGCAATTAATTGGCCCTGATCTCTCGGGAGAGCCAAGCCACTGAGCCACATCCTTCTGCTAATATAGCCGCAAAAACTGGCACTAATGCTGCTCGATACTCGAGTATTTTTATTCAAGAAACAGGGAACACACCCTTCGTAGGCAACAACTGTCGAGCTGAACTTCTAGAAGGAGATCAAAGAAAAGGTCTGACCGTCTACCCGACTGAAAATAAATCCCAGTCGAGCATACGCTCGGGGGCTACTGACGAAGGCATGGATCCTGGGCCCTACGAATAAGGGCACCCCCTCTCGCACCTTCTAACCAAGGCCCAACAGGAAGCGCCCTTGGAGTACTCTAGAAGGCCCATGAAAAGCCCACTCGCATCAACTTGCGGGCTAAGTTAGGAACTGTAACCAACTCAAGCTAGGGTTTGTATCCTCTCCGGGTTGGACTCGAGACCTGGCTATCTATATAAAGCCAGGAGAGCCTCAAAGGAGAGGACCAAGTATTACCGCACGACCACAAAAGCCTTGAAACTCGAGATCTACTCTCGATTCGAGCACCTGTAATCGATCTCATCGTTTAATACAGATCAGCAGAAGGCAGGAGTAAGGGTTTTACCTCTTCGAGGGCCCCGAACCTGGGTAAATATCGCCTCCCTGTCTAGCCGACGATTCCACCAGCGCCTATGACATCTCCTAGTCGAAACCCGATAGGGTCACCTGAGGGATTTGCGGAGCCAGAGCTTCGACATTTGTCATCCATGGATGAGGTCAAGGAATCTTTCAATTCCTTAATATCATCCATAGTGACATGAGTCGAGGCCTCGGGGGGATCCTCTATGTTGACCATACTAAAAATCTTAGGCGGTTAAGCCCAATAAAAGAGCCGAGGCTCCGATACGAATTGAACGGATAGTATGGGCACCTAGAAAGGGGGGGGGTGAATAAGTGCTACGACCAATTTAAATTTTTCTTCAAATTAACGCTTTCCACAAAGGTAAATTCTCTAGATATGCAACTACTATAAATTTACCTATATGACAACAACAACAATAAACAAGATACAAACACGAAGTAAAGGAGAGGGAACGAGGTAACCGATAACGGAAGCATGCGGAGACAAGGATGTAATCCCGGGTTTCTCGTTTTGAGGGGAGTACGTATCATTGGAGGGGTGTGAGTTTCGCCACAAAGCTCTACTCAACACCACAAAGGCCTCACCCTATTCTCCGATGAACCTCGCCACAAAGTCCTAGTTCACCTTCCACTATTGATCCCCTTTTAGACGGGAATCGAGTCCTTTACAACGAGCTTGGGGCACACACACACAACTAAATTGGGGGCTCCCAAGAATCACCAAGAATCACAAGAGTAGCAATGAGGTTTTCCACACAAGGAAACCCTAGACTAGTTCCCCTCGAGCAAATGAGGGGGGGAGGAAAACCGGTTGATGAAGATGTAGATCGGGGCCTTCTTCTTCAATCCTACGAAGATCAACAAGTTTGGGTGGAGGGATTGGGAGATCTAGCAAGGCGGGTGAGCTCAATTAATGGAACATTCAATTTTGGACGAGCTAGCTAGAGGAATAAAAAGGGGAGGGGGTATTTATACCCCAACCCCAAAATCTAGCCGTTTGAACCTTTTCTGCCAAATTCACACCGGCGGAGATTCGGGGAAAAGTCTCTCGAGAGCGCAGAGGTTGTCTGGGGAGCTTCGAGGGCAAGGCAGGTCCCAGGAGTCCGGAGACTCCGACCCGTGCGCACCGGGGACTCCGACAAGTCTCCACAGACATCCCAGACCGGTTCCAGTGGGTGACACCATTGGTTCTTCTTTGTTGGAAAATCCCTGACCGGAGACTCCGGTCTGAGACTCCGGCTTGGAATTAATTCCAGCACCTCCAGCATATGTAGTTCTCTCGATCCTTTTTGGAGAACACACCACCAATGACGTGGGGATGACTCCCGGACCTGTCGGGTGAGCCTACCCAGTCCAGGGCCCAAGACCTAGGCCCAAAGAGAGGTGCTACCCCGCGGTTCTAGAAGGCCCAACAGAAGCCCACCCACAAAGACTTGCAGGTCCAGAAGGAAAGCTTCTACCGACCTAGAGCTAGGGTTTGTAACCCCCCGGACACGATTTGGGACCTAGGCCACCTATAAAAGGCTAGGAGAACCACCAGGGGGATCCAATCTACTTTTCACCACCATAGCCATAAGCTCGAGATCAATCTCTCGGCTTCCGCACCCACCTTGTAATCGATCTACTGCTAATACAGATCTCAAGAGCAGGAG
Source organism: Alopecurus myosuroides (assembly GCA_028641055.1). Taxonomy (NCBI): domain Eukaryota; kingdom Viridiplantae; phylum Streptophyta; class Magnoliopsida; order Poales; family Poaceae; genus Alopecurus; species Alopecurus myosuroides. The sequence goes on from CM054060.1 coordinate 126,737,759, forward strand.
TAAGGGTTTTACCTCTACGAGGGCCCCAAACCCGGGTAAAACTGTGCCCCCTGCTAGCCACCGATTGTCGCCAGCGTCTACTCGTTATCTTAATCGAAACCCGATCGGGTCATCCGAGGGACTTGTTGATATGAGTAATCGACAATTGGCGCCGTCTGTGGGAACGGCGGGCGCTGGATCCATGACGTCTTCGGCCTCATCTTCGCCAAACTTCAGCTGGAGCCCTAGATCATCGACTCCATCAGAGCCGATCCGCTTCGGGTCGCTCATCTACGCGCCCCACTCGCCGGAAACACGCCCGGTATTCAGCGAACTCGAGGAGAGTGTCAGCCTGACGTTCGGCAGTTTCCACTTCCGTGCCAGCAAGGCGGGAATCCTGCACTTCCCCAGCCACATCGAGATCGGCGAGTCGGACTCCGAATCCATCTCTAGCCCGACGAACCTTGAGTCGCCACCTGATGACGCTGGTCGCGACCTAGCGCCCAGCAGCAGCTCCATCCGCCGCAACACACGCGATTTGCACACAATCGCGACCAAGGAACCCTCCAGACTCGGTGAAAGTTGTCGACCCATGTCTAGGACTCACGAGCCATATCTGGGCCAAGTCTGCATGGCAGGATCAACTGAACAACCTGAAGAAACAGAGACAAGCCAAAAAGAGCGAGAGCGCATTAAAGTCTCGTGAGCCGCTTGGCTCAAAGCAAAGTCGGCGGTACCATCTGGCCAGCCGATAGAAGACGGAGCTTTTCGAGATGATCTGACCGCATACCACTACCACTTGGTGCGAATAGGTTGACTGATCACAGAAGCCCGCAGAGATCTGGACACACGGAAGGAAGCGGCGGATGCTTCGAGTGCGCGCTGCGCAACGCTCTCAAGGACCCAATCGACCGGTAGCCAACCCCCAAAGAAGAAGTACGTCTCGAAGACTGCTTGCATGGACCACGAGTCCCTCAGCGGGATCAGCAAATCACTCGACACATCCCTAATGCATGTCAACGAAGAGGGCAACATGCACCCGACGACCCCCGCCGCGGATCTCCTGGCAGACGCCAGGTACTTACAGGCGAAAAAGCCGCCCAAAAACGACCCCCGCGCGGAACAACATCAGCAGGTTCAGAATGGTCTAGGCATGGCAGCCGCAAGACTCGCTGCCCAGACCCGCAGAAACGCGACTACTCCAGAAGCAGACAAAAACCCCCGGGCAGACAAAACACCTCGCAAACGTGGGAGCACGTCGCCTAGAAGGGGAGATAGGGAATCACTTCGCCGCCCCTGAGGAAAGTAAGCCCGTCGCCGCGGCGACAGCCCGCGTAGCGACGACGATAGCCCGCGAGATCGCGACCGCAGCCCACGGCGCCACGGAGGCCGATCGCGACATCGCAGCAGGGAACCGCGGCAGGAGGACAACCGCGACCAGCCTGAATACGATGCACGTGGAGATATCGCGCAAAGAAAGGTCGACAGGGCCCGAGCTATCAGGAATCGCGCACGATCGCTATCCACTTCCTCCGACGAGGAAGCCTGCGGCGCATTATTTTCACCCACAGCATCCGCGAGGCGCCAATGACCAAGAGATTCAAGCTGAAAACGGAGGTCCCGAAGTACGACGGCTCGCAAGAGCCCAAATCATGGCTGTCAGATTACCTCACCGCAGTAAAATGACAACAAGGGAATAAGACAACGGCCATGCAGTACCTAAACCTACACCTCGTAGGCGCTGCCCGCAGCTGGCTCGAAGGAAGACAGCGTGCGCGTTACGGATCCTGGGACGATCTCAGCCGCGACTTCTGGAAGAAATTCCAGGCGACATACAAGCGGCCAACATCTATCGAGGAACTGCGGGCTTGGAAGCAGAAAAGCAGCGAATGTACCCGCGAGTATATCCAGAGGTGGACCACACTCAAGAACACATCGGGAAATGTGTCAGAAGAGGTCGCAGTCGAAGCCATCACCAAAGGCACACGATGCACCGCCTTCCGAGAAGAACTAGGACGAGTTGCGCCCAAAACTATCAGAGAGCTAATGGCGATAGCCGACAGATGGGATAATGGCGAAGAATCCCTGCGCAATGAAAAAACATCTTCACCCGCGCCCGAGGAGGATTGCAATGGTGACCGCCTGATACGTGCATTTTATATCATCATTTATACCCTCCATATAGGCATTATTGGCATGTTTTATCAATGTTATGTCATTGTTTTGCATGTTTTACATGATTTTATGGGACTTTCCTACAAAGTCCCTATTTTTGGTATTTAATTTTTGGGTGTCTGAAAACACATGTTTTCATGTTTTTGATGTTTCAGGAGCTACAGGTATCCAAATTGCGAAAGGAAAGAAACCCTGTCAGTTTTTCTTCGGGAGAAAGGCCGTGGGCACAAGACACAAAGGAGGAGGGCCAGGAGGCCCAAAAGGGGGTAGCCCACGCGGCCAGATTCCCTGGCCGCGTGTGGGCCCCCAAATGGGCCCACAACACCTCCTCCCCGAGGTCTTTTTGGTGACGACTCTGTCTTACCCGAAAACCAACACCCTAATTTTCCCGAGACGAGACGGAGCCGCTAGGGCGGCGAAACTCTCGAAACTCTCCGCGGGGGAGACGGATCCTGCTGCTCTGGAGCTCCGGAGAAGGGGGAAATCATCCCCATCTTCATCCCCATCTCCTTCTTGGCATGGGACGAGGCATCTCCATCACCATCCTCACCAGCACCTGCATCTCCACCATCACCATCACCGTGATCCACTCCGTTCCCCTCATAGTTTGATCGTTGCTACACCCTAGATACGTGTTATTGTACTCCGTTGCATGTTTGGGATTGAGTACTTGTCATTATTTGGTGGTGGATCCATTGTTTCAGAGATTGTTGTACCACATATGTCACCATACATGATCATGTTTGCACGTTGTGAGTAGTTCTCGCATGTTCCTGAGGGCATAGGATGAATTGGCAATGATTTGTTACATGATATGAGTTGTTATTTGGTCTAGTATTTATCTTTTATGTGATTCTATGCTGGTGTTGTACGAACGTCGACTGTACAACACTTCACCTACATGGGCTCATAGGAGAACACCGTAGTGTAGTGACGTGATGATGTCTTTAGGTGACAGGAACTTGAGACAGAGTCGTTGAATTGCATTATGAGGGTACTTGTATCGGGGACCTTAGAGCATAAGGCTATGGTGGGACATCATGTCTTAATAATTCTCGTGCTGACATTTAATTGGCCACGTGATCCATCATAAGGGGTGATAGTTTATTTATTTAGCTATTCCTATTTGTGGCTCCGTCCGAAGAAGATTAAAACTAGACAAGATATACAAACATGTTATGCAATGAATCACTATGCCAGCTAAATCCGTGCAGCCCTCGGGAACGTTTTCCACATATAAGACACAAACACACACTTGAGCTTGTCCTCTTGCGCATTAGAGGATTGGGCTTTGTCTCTCATTGAGACCTACTACTTGCTGCAATTTACTTTCCGCATTTTACTTTACTTGCACTACACAATTAAAACACAAAAACACCTGTTGCTTTTATTATTCCTTTGCTATTCTACTTACCAGTTCCTTCTGCTCCTCGTGGGTTCGACAACCTTTCTAATTCTAAAAGTACTACAATTGATCTCTTGCACTTGGGAGCCATCAAGACACTTTTCTGGCGCCGTTGCCGGGGAGTGTAGCGCTATTGGTAAGAAGTTTGGTAAGGAAACTTGAAAGCTGAATTTTACTTGTTGTTGCATCTTGTTATTATTATGGCTTTTATGAGAGATGCTTCGCTGAAACTTGCTTTATATGAGAGTGCTTATGCTATTAAACCTAAAGTTGTTGAAAAAGCACCTCATGATGATGGTTATATTATTCCCCTTGAATTTGTTAAAGCTGTTAGGAATGAGTATTTTGCAGGGGATGGAACAAAGGCTGCAAGTGATCACATACGGGCTATTGAGGATATATGTGGGCTAATTAGGCTCAAGGCTATTTCTGAGGAGGAGGTAAAATGCAAGTTATTGTACCAGTTCTTAACTGGTGATGCTCGAAAATGGTATATGTCCCTGGATGAAGAAATTACACATAATTGGGATACTTTTATGAAGGTTTTCTTTCTTAAATAGTCTACTCCTAAGGAGGCTTATGAGAACCGTTGCTTTATATTTAATTTTTTGCCACACCTTGGAGAGAGTATTACTCAAGCTTGGGGGAGGCTTAAGGACCTCCTTCGTAAGAATCCTTGTCATGATCTCACAAATAAACTTATATTGATAAACTTTTATGTGAGACTACCTGATAGGCTAAAGCAATATTTGGATGGTTCATCTGGTGGAAGCTTTACAAATAATACTGCAGAAGAAGCTTGGAATTTATTGGAAATTATTTCGAAGAACTCTGAATATTGGGACCTAGACAAAGGTAATGAAGCTTATTTTGATTATGGATATTCATGTGTAGAAAGTTTCTCTAGTTCTATTTTGTTCAAGAATGTTATTAAAGATTTTGGTCTTGATCCATATGTTGCAATTGAAATAGCTAAGAAATTTGCTGAGCACATTCGAATTCCTAAAAGTGGCTTTGATTATTATGTTGAACCTGTTAAATCTTCTATTGTTGTCCCTAAATTTATTAAAGAAACACCAGTTTCATCTGTAGTAATAGAATAATATATTGAACCGCCTCCCTACCCTGAAAAAGTTAAAGAGAATTTGCTTATTGTTGTTGCTGACAAAAGTAGAAAGAGATGTTCTCAACCTAAAGAACATGTGGAAGTCAAGAACCAAGTCTCTATTATTAAGCAATTAAATGAAGAAGATCATGTTGATGTTTATTTATGTGAAGATGCTACCAAAGTTATTAAAGAGAATTCATCCAAAGTTGGTAAGCCAATTATATCATGCTCTATTGGGACTTCTTGTTATCATGGTTTATGTGATATTGGAGCAAGCATTAGTGTCACTCCATATTCTCTCTATCAAGAAATTAAGCCTGATATTGATCCTATCACCATGGAAGAAACAGGTATGACCATTCAGCTTGCTAATAAAGATTATATTAGTCCCTTTGGAATTGTTAGAGATGTTGAAGTATTGGTAGGGAAAATAAAATATCCTACTGATTTTATTGTGCTTGGTTGTCCACAAGATTCTTTCTGTCCTATTATATTTGGTAGACCTTTCTTACATACTGTTGGTGCTGAAATTGATTTGCCTAGAGAAAGGGTGTTTTATTGAATGTGCTGGAGAGAAACTTGAATTTATTTTTTCTAAATTTGCTGATAAACCTGATAAGAAAGAACCAAAATCTAAAGATATAATTGAAACTCTTGCTCATATAGCTGTATCTTCATCAGACGTGGTGGAACGTTATATGCTTAATCAGGAAGAGCCATTTAATGATGCAGAAAAAGAAGCTTTAGAACGAATATTATGGCAGCAACCTCCACAATTACAATTGCATATCCCACCTGATAATCTAGGAGTAATCCCACCTCCTAAAGGAGATCCTAGTTTTGAATTAAAGCCTTTGCCTGAAAATCTGAAATATGCATACTTGGATAAGAAAAATATATATCCTGTTATTATTAGTGCTAACCTTTCAGCTGAGGAAGAAGAGAAATTACTTGATGTGCTTAAAGCTCACCGTAAAGCTATTGGTTATTCTCTTGATGATCTAAAGGGCATAAGTCCAGCTCTATGTATGCATAAAATTAATTTGGAAGAAGATGCTAAACCTGTTGTTGATTTCCAACGCCGTCTACATCCAAAAATGAAGGAAGTGGTAAGAAAGGAGGTAATTCGACTCATAGAGGCTGGTATTATTTATCCTATAGCTGATAGTAAATGGGTTAGTCCTGTTCATTGTATTTCTAAGAAAGGTGGAATTACTGTGGTTCCTAATAAAGATGATGAACTTGTTGCTCAACGTACTATTGTTGGTTATAGAATGTGCATTGATTATAGAAAATTAAATAAAGCAACTCGTAAGGACCATTATCGATTGCCCTTTATTGATCAAATGCTAGAGAGATTATCTAAACATTCTCACTTTTGTTATTTAGATGGGTATTCAGGCTTCTCTCAAATTCCAGTTCATAGTGATGATCAGGAAAAGACCACTTTTACTTGCCCGTATGGTACATTTGCTTATAGGAGAATGCCTTTTGGTTTATGTAATGCGCCTGCTACTTTTCAGAGATGCATGAATGCTATATTTGCTGACTATATTGAAAAGATAGTGGAAGTCTTTATGGATGATTTTTCGGTGTATGGTACTTCTTTTGATAATTGCTTGTTCAACCTTAACAAAGTTTTGCAGCGTTGTGAAGACCAACACCTTGTTCTTAATTGGGAGAAGTGTCACTTTATGGTAACAGAGGGAATTGTTCTTGGGCATCGTATTTCTGGAAGAGGAATAGAAGTTGACCCAGCAAAAATTGAAGCTATTGAGAAATTACCATATCCAAGAGACATCAAAGGTATAAGAAGTTTTCTCGGTCATGCAGGTTTTTATCGTAGGTTCATTAAAGATTTCTCTAAAATATCAAAGCCTCTAACCAATCTTTTGCAAAAGGATGTTCCGTTTTCTTTTAATGATGATTGCATAGAATCCTTTAATGTTTTAAAGAAAGCCTTAATAACTGCACTTATTATTCAACCTCCTGATTGGAACTTGCCCTTTGAAATTATGTGTGATGCTAGTGATCATGCAGTTGGAGCTGTTTTAGGCCAAAGGGTTGATAAGAAATTGAATGTTATTTACTATGCTAGTAAAACACTAGATGGTGCTCAAAGAAATTATGCTACAACTGAAAAAGAATTTTTAGCGGTAATATTTGCATGTGATAAATTTAGATCTTACATAATTGATTCAAAAGTCACTGTGCACTCTGATCATTCTGCTATTAAATATTTGATGAATAAGAAAGATGCTAAGCCTAGGCTAATAAGATGGGTACTTTTGTTGCAAGAATTTGATTTACACATAGTAGATAGGGAAGGAGAAGATAATCCTGTAGCTGATCATCTTTCTAGAATGGAAAATATACCTGATGATCCTATTCCTATTAGTGATAGTTTTGCTAATGAACAACTTGCCCTTGTTAGTGTTTCTAGTGCTAAAGTTGCATCTCCTTGGTTTGCTAATTATGCAAATTTTATTGTTGGGAAAGTTATGCCACCACAATTTACTTACCAGCAAAGAAAGAAATTCTTTTATGACCTTAGACATTATCTTTGGGATGATCCATTCTTGTATAAGAAAAGTGTTGATGGCATTATTAGACGTTGTGTACCTGAGCATGAACAGCAGGCTATTATAAGAGATTGTCATGACAGTCCCTATGGAGGACATCATGCAGGAGATCGTACTGCAGCAAAGGTATTACAATGTGGTTTTTATTGGCCTACTCTATTCAAGGATTGTACTGAATATATTAAAACTTGTGATAAATTTCAAAGAGTAGGAAACATTGGTAGAAGGAATGAAATGCCTATGAACTATACATTACCACTTGAACCATTTGATGTGTGGGGTTTTGACTTTATGGGACCATTTCCTGCATCTAGTACAAAACATACTCACATTTTGGTTGCTGTTGATTATATTACAAAATGGGTAGAAGAAATTCCTACTAAGAGTGCAGACCATGCCACAGCCATGCAAATGCTTAAAGAAATTATTTTCCCTAGATTTGGTGTTCCTAGATTTTTAATTACTGATGGTGGATCTCATTTTATGCATGGTGTTCTTAGAAAAACATTGGCAAAATATAATATTAATCATAGAATTGCATCACCCTATCATCCTCAAACTAGTGGACAAGTTGAATTAAGTAATAGGGAAATTAAACTTATTTTAGAGAAAACAGTAAACAGAGCTAGATCTGATTGGCCACTTAAAATTAATGATGCATTGTGGGCTTATAGAACTGCTTATAAAAATCCTATGGGTATGTCTCCTTATAAAATGGTTTATGGAAAAACATGTCATTTACCCGTTGAATTAGAACATAAAGCTAGATGGGCTATTAAGAAATTAAATTTTGATTTAAAAACAGCGGGGGAGAAGAGATTGCTTGACCTAAATCTATTAGATGAATGGAGGAATGAAGCATATGAAAGTGCAAAATTGTTTAAAGAGAAAGTTAAAATTTGGCATGACAAGAAAATTAAAAGAAAGGAATTTAAAGTAGGTGATCAAGTCCTATTGTACAACTCTTGTTTTACGTTTTCTGCAGGGAAATTAGCTTCAAAATGGCAGGGTCCATTGGTAGTACAGGAGGTATACCGTTCGGGGGCCATCCGTCTTCACGGTGATATGAAAGGTAAACCTCATGTGGTCAATGGACAACGCCTAAAACATTATATTGCGGGAAAGAGCTTCATAGGAACCATCGAGGAGATAAAGTTAATGACACCGGAGGAGGTAATTGTGAGGGATCCTGCAGTTTCAGAAACCCAAATTCAATAATTTACAATTATTGTGTTTGGAAATTTCTCGGAATTGCGTGAAAACTTACGGAACTCATTTTTTATGGAAATTAACGTGTGGGACAAGAAAATTGGAAGGAATTGGACCTCGAGGGGGAAAAGAGGACCCCACACGCGGCCAGATTCCTTGGCTGCGTGGAGGTACCCCTTTTCCACCTCGGAGTCCCGTTCCGTCTCGTTTTCGACTCCAACGCTTCGTCTTACCCCAAAAACCGTCAATATATACCCCCTTTTGTCGATCTAATCCCGCACCGAGAGTTCTCGCACGATCTTTGTTTTGTCTATTCTGTCTGTCAGGTTTTCCAAGCCATGACTTCGGGAGACTCCTACCAATGCACCTCCATGGACGATGATGATGATGTGCTTGAGGGCAACAACCCCACATCCATCCACAGGAGGAATAGGAAGAGGAAGGACTACTCGGATCACGAGGACGTGGAGCTTCGCGAGATCATGGATGAAGAACCTGACGAGTAAGATGACGAGGCCATCTTCGACATACCACCTCTTGCAACAGCACCTCCATCACCAATCCCTGTTGCTGGCGTACGGGTGAACATGTCTTTTGGAAACAAGAGACAGTCTGCACGTATGAGCACCGGAGGGAAGGCTCCAAGGCACTCACTTGCTAGCAAAAACGCAGTTTCTCCTCTTATTGGCAGGGAAACTCCCACTAAGAAGAATTGCACTGGAGATTGGGATCACCTTATTCCCAAGAGGAAAGCACCAAGCCCGGAGTGGAAAACTTCCAAGGAGACGGTGGAGAAGGACCTCATGGAAAGGTTGGGAAAAGTTGCAGGAGCATTTGAGCAAGCCTGTAACCTCATGATGCGCATCATTGGAGAGCTTGAAGACAACTATGAAGAGAAGAAGAAGAAAGAGTGGTGGGCTGAGTACGAGAAGAAGGGAGAATGAAGAAATTACCGCAACCATCTAAGCTTGGGGGAGTTTCACCTATCCCCCGTCTTTTATCAGCTTTATCATGTCTATCTAGTTTTGGTGTGTCTTGCTTTTATTATCTAGTTATCGTTTTCGTTTAGGCTTGAGTGAGCTCATTGAGCATTATCATGCATCCCGGTCTTATGGTTTATCAATGAATAATAAAGAATGGTGTCATCCATGATTCTTTTGTTTTGGGGATTTATGGGTAACACTCATGCAAATGAGCATGGCATATTTAGAGGTTTCAATCACATCTTGCCTTGAAATTAATTAACTTGAGTGTGTTGGACAATTGTAGAATTATCTCAATATGACATAAATCCACTATCTATCTATTAGCTTAATGGCTATTCCGAGCATGTTCACCATGTTATAGTTTCATTTATGCTCTAAATTAAGATGCTTATGTTATTAATTGGCATGGTCTGAATTTGGGATAAGACTCTCACGAACTTTTGAATGCACACATTTATTTTTATTGCACTTAACAAACATGACCCATTAATGGGAGCTAAAAGTTTTGTGCTTGACAAGGATTTTGGTTGGGAGTTGGCTAACACGTGCATCACGTGAAAAGCTTTCAACATTGCACAAAGAAATTTTATATTTAGTTGATGTCATGTGCTTTTGTTTTTGGACTCCTGCCATGCCGAAATGAAATAGAGGAATAGTAAGTTTTGATGAGTAAGTATATATGACTAGAGAAACGCATTGGACCGCTAACCCAAGCCATGCTTGATCATGGTGGAAATTTACTTACAGCTTGAGTGACTCTACAACACATCCTATAATAAAATAAGAAGCTATGCATAATAGTGAATGAAAAATAAAAAGGATGATGAGTCTACTCCGTTTGTTCATCTTGTCATTGTAACATGGGCTTGTTTCCATGTCATGGGGCAAGAGGTACCTCTTTGCAATTCTCTATGATGTCATTAATACTTATTATGATTGTACAAAGCTTATTAGGAATCTTAAATTGAGTAATCATGGAGTAGGTTTTCACACTCACGGGGCATTAGATATTCAACCAACACCTTGTCAACCACATTACTTCAACATTCATAAATTAAGATGCTAATGATAAAGGGGCAATGAGAGTCTTAGCCCAATGGATGCCACATTACAATTAGTAATTTAAGCTGAATAGTTTGGAAACTAAATGAGACTTGATCATGTTTTACCTCTACTCATTTATCTTTCTTCAAATTAAAGCGTATAATTCGATTGTCCAACATACAATGGTTATTTTCTTTCAAAAGTATGGGGTGTTTGCTAGAGCTTCGAATATGTTATCCTTATGTGTATGAGTTCTATTCATTCATCTTGCATTATAACTGAACATGATGATGATACAATGCCCGTATTTATTTATCAACCATAAGTCCATTGATGCATGTAATGATCTATGTCCTTATTTACTCGAGGACGAGCAAAAGTTTAAGCTTGGGGGAGTTGATACGTGCATTTTATATCATCATTTATACCCTCCATATAGGCATTATTGGGATGCTTTATCAATGTTATGTCATTGTTTTGCATATTTTAGATGATTTTATGGGACTTTCCTACAAAGTCCCTATTTTTGGTATTTAATTTCTGGGTGTCAGAAAACACCTGTTTTCATGTTTTTGATGTTTCAGGAGCTACAGGTATCCAAATTGCGAAAGGAAGGAAACCCTGTTAGTTTTTCTTCGGGAGAAAGGCCGTGGGCACAAGACACAAAGGAGGAGGGCCAGGAGGCCCAAAAGGGGGTAGCCCACGCGGCCAGATTCCCTGGCCGCGTGTGGGGCCCCCAAATGGGCCCACAACACCTCCTCCCCGAGGTCTTTTTGCTGACGACTCCGTCTTCCCCGAAAACCAACACCCTAATTTTCCCGAGACGAGACGGAGCCGCCAGGGCGGCGAAACTCTCGAAACTCTCCGCGGGGGAGACAGATCCTGCTGCTCCGGAGCTCCGGAGAAGGGGGAAATCATCCCCATCTCCTCCTTGGCGTGGGAGGAGGCATCTCCATCACCATCCTCACCAGCACCTGCATCTCCACCATCACCATCACCGTGATCCACTCCGTTCCCCTCATAGTTTGATCATTGCTACACCCTAGATACGTGTTATTGTACTCCGTTGCATGTTTGGGATTGAGTACTTGTCATTATTTGGTGGTGGATCCATTGTTTCAGATTGTGTTGTACCACATATGTCACCATACATGATCATGTTTGCACGTTGTGAGTAGTTCCCGCATGTTCCTGAGGGCATAGGATGAATTGGCAATGATTTGTTACATGAGATGAGTTGTTATTTGGTCTAGTATTTATCTTTTATGTGATTCTATGATGGTGTTGTACGAACATCGACTCTACAACACTTCACCTACATGGGCTCATAGGAGAACACCGTAGTGTAGTGACGTGATGATGTCTTTAGGTGACAGGAACTTGAGACAGAGTCGTTGAATTGCATTATGAGGGTACTTGTATCGGGGACCTTAGAGCATAAGGCTATGGTGGGACATCATGTCTTAATAATTCTCGTGCTGTCATTTAATTGGCCACGTGATCCATCATAAGGGGTGATAGTTTATTTATTTAGCTATTCCTATTTGTGGCTCCGTCCGAAGAAGATTAAAACTAGACAAGATATACAAACATGTTATGCAATGAATCACTATGCCAGCTAAATCCGTGCAGCCCTCGGGAACTTTTTCCACATATAAGACACAAACACACACTTGAGCTTGTCCTCTTGCGCATTAGAGGATTGGGCTTTGTCTCTCATTGAGACCTACTACTTGCTGCAATTTACTTTCCGCATTTTACTTTACTTGCACTACACAATTAAAACACAAAAACACCTGTTGATTTTATTATTCCTTTGATATTCTACTTACCAGTTCCTTCTGCTCCTCGTGGGTTCGACAACCTTTCTAATTCGAAAAGTACTACAATTGATCTCCTTCACTTGGGAGCCATCACCGCCGAAAGAAGAAGAAGAAATACTACGATCACAACGACATAGATGAACTTGTAGAAGCGGAGTTCAAAGGAGACCGTGACGGCTGGTCCCGCGGAAATCACGACTGGAAACCAAAGCCAGAGGATAAAACTCTGGAGGAAGATCTTGACGGATACTTCTCACTACATCTATTCACAGATAAGCGCACGGGCAAAACCAAGGCAACACATCTCCTCAAAGACTGCCGAAAATTCCAGGACATCCACGAGGCTTACACGAAGAAGCATAGGGCCGCCGTTAACCAGGGATACCCGCAACTCCCAGGAGGAGCCGCCGAATACCAGCCGCCACCCCTGCCTCCACCAGGACACCAGAACATGGCGCTAGCCGCTCTACCGGCGCCATCCCCTGCAAACCAGGGAGCCAACGGATACCCAAACCCAACGGGGGCTCCTAGGCATGATACAAAAGGTCTGCTCGTCCCGAAGAGTCCAGAAGACAAACACACGCCAAGTTAATATGGCAGTACAAGCTCCACCATCCTCAACCGAATACCTAAACTTGTCAGAGCAACTGTTAACTTTCTCCCGAGAGGAGAACCCTCCACGAGTATATTGATCAGGGCACGTCGCGCTCGTTATTCAGGCGCAAATAGGCAACTACGACCTTGCTCGGGTGTTCATGGAAGGCGGCAGCGGAATCAACATCATATACGCGGACACACTCCGCAAGATGAACAAGAACCTGGACGGACTCACAGAATCAGAAACATCCTTCCACGGGATAGTACCAGGGAAAGCCGTTCGGCCACTCGAAACAATCAACCTAGAAGTGATACTAGGAGACCGGAGGAATTACATGAGAGAATTTATCGACTTCGAGGTATTCGACTGGCCATCACAGTACCACGCCATTCTCGGCCGAACAACGTCCGCAAGATTCATGGCAGTGCCCCACTACGCCTACCTGAAGCTCAAACTTCCTAGAAAATACGGCACGATCACCATAAGCGGCGACTTCAAAAAGTCAGACAAGTGTGATACTGAGTTCAACGAGATCGCAAAATCTTTCGGGATGCAGGAGGAGCTGGAAGATCTGGCAAAAACCACGGACCACTCCGTGATGCCACTCACCAAAAATGACGCTACAGAACTCGAGTTTAGCCCAAACAGCGACACTCGAAAACATGAAGTGCACCCGACGGAATTCTCGAAGACGATGATGGTGTCCACCACTTTATAACCCGCATAGGAAGGCGCGATCGTCGAACTCCTCCGTGAGTACTGGGAGATTTTCGCCTGGCAGCCCTCAGATGTGCCAGGAATACCCAGGGAGTTCGCCGAGCACTCACTTGAAGTGTTCAAAGACACAAAGCTAGTCAAACAAACCACCTGACGTTTTTTCGAGCCAAAACAGAGAGCACCCAGAGAAGAGGTGAACATATTGTTAGCCGCCAAGTTCATCAGGGAAATCAAGATTTCCACCTGGTTAGCAAACCCGGTGTTAGTCCCGAAGAAAAACACTGACATCCTACGCGTGTGCATCGACTATACGTTGTTGAACAAACACTGCCCCAAGGATAACTTCCTATTACCACGAATTGACCAGATCGTGGATTCTACAGCAGGCTGTCAGCGTCTCTCCTTCCTGGACGCCTAATCAGGCTATAATTAAATCAGTATGAAGCAAGAGGACAAGGAGAAGACAACATTCATCATGCCACACGGCGTATACTTGTCGCACCCGGACTTCTAGAGGATACTCACCGTACGAACTGAACAGTATTTTGGTTGGATTACGGGGCTTATCGGCTCCCGCGTCCCCTTACGGGTAGGCCAGCACTTATGTGCGACAACCAACCGTTACTGTTCACCGTCGATGTAAACTATCCTATAGAAATCAGGATACTACCATTGACGTACTTCATACCATACACACATGGTACGTCAACGGTTTTGAACAAAGGGATAACACAACATGCCTCTAAGACACAAAAGATTGAAATAAAGTTGCAAATGGCCTTCACTAAGGCAGAAATAGCAAATACAGTCATCCAGAGGACACATGTCCCAACATAGCATTCATTACATCAGCGGAAGCAATCAAAGGTGGCTGGGTACAGACAAATCCAACAGGCTTAAGAAGCCGGAGAAAATAAAGAAGACGAAGCCCATCCACGTAGGTCCTGGATCCAGCCCTGGTCCAGCTAACTACTCGTCTGCAGTCTCGTCAAACTCCACGAAGTAGCCATCCTGGTGGTCATCGTAGCCGTAGTCGTAGTCTGCGTAAACCACAGCCCCAAAGGGGTCAGTACAACAACGTACTGGCAAGCAAGACTCACAGTTCACCAAGGTGTAACCCGTCAACACCAAGCACAGATGCCTTGGGATCAACGGAAGAAAAGGTATAAAGATGCTGCAACTGGCTGCACTAACCAACTACAGAACATACTACAACTTTAGGGTGTATCAGAAAGAGATAAGATAGCGTAACGTAACCAACTATAGCTAACCACCAAACAAACCCATCCTGGATCTCGCCCCTTATCCAAAGAAGCAATCCGAGGATAACTCACACAGTTGGATTAATGATGGATCAAGTTGTTGTGTCAATAGGTCTATTACTAGTCAGGTTATCATTAGTTAGGTGTAAGTTGTTCTGAGTACTTGTTAGCCAGTACTTTCACCAAGTCAACCATAACCGCGGAAAACACGGCTTCTCGAGAAGATTTATCCCTGCAGGGGTGCACCAATTTGGCCGTACACGTAAGAATATCCCGCCAGATGGGAAGGCCTTTCCCACCAAGCGGGGCACTCAACACAATCCAACCTTTCCTCGCATCAATCCCAAAGCACCACGTGCTGTGCGTGCGCGGCTAATCGAGCCCCCCGAAGAAAAGGAGGACCCTCATAGCACTGGAAGACCACGCCGCCCTAAATGCCGACTACAAAAATTCCACCCTGGCCTCGGGTTCGTACCTGCATATGCGTGCATCAAATGGAAAGCCCGAACTAAGTGTGGTGATTTGGACGAGATGCGGATCGAGTCAAATTGAGGGGGGCGCCCATACACGCTTCCCACATGCGGATAGTGCGCTCATCATGGATCAGTAGACAAGACCCTTTTCCTATTAGGGTCGACACTAGCAGGCCTCAAAACCACGCCGGGCCTCCTGCCGGTGCCTTATCCGCAAATTATTATTACCTCAAATTAACAGGTGTTGTTTAACATCGAGCCCAGAATATAACAGGATATAATAACAGAAAGTAACTGATAGCAGACTCGAGCAAAACAACCCTAAGCATGCTAGTAAGACACGGGCCCAAGCAACGGGGTTTCAGGACTGGAGGTGATGGCAATATCAGGGTTGAGGGTATCATGTGATAGGTTTGTAACAGAAACAACTACCACTATGGCTAGCAGAAAAGAACAACGGAAAGTATCAGTAACCAATGTTGAAAGGAACACGATGGTTCATGTGAGTGATAACTTGCCTGCAAACCCAGTAGCCGGGTACTGAGCTAGATCCTCAGAAGGGGTGTCGTAAAGGTCGTCGGTATCAACGTCGTCGTCTATCCGAGAAGAAGCAAACAAACAAGGCAGAAATATAAACAATCATCATCATGGCATAGTGCACAATCAAATATGATGCATGACAAGTTAATAGATGCATTCAAAATAGACTGGCAACACAATTTAATTTGGACCCATATGCAACTTTGAGTTGCATATGAAAAGCCCAAAGATTTTGGTTAGATTATTTGTTTTCCAACTAAACAACAGGTGCTAGTGGTTTAGTATGATGCATGCAAAAGGAAAACAGAAAAATAACAACATTAGAATCAAATTAAAATAGGGTGTAGCAATTTAGAATTATTAATTTTAGGGAATTTTTTGGGTGCCTTAAAGGTGACACACAAATACTTGTTGTTTTCAACCATTTAAATTGTTCAAAACAAATAACAAAGTTGATATTTGAAAAGAACATCAAATTTTAGTTGGATTACATGTTTCACATTTTGAAATTGGACTTAGGATTATTTAATTATGAATTAAACAATATTAAACAATTTTTAATTGAATTAAACAAGATTTAAATTGTTTAGGCAATTTTAATTATTCAAAACAGAAAACAAAAATTATATTTGAATAGGTTAGGTGAAATGGTATGGAAAACATATTTTATTTGCATTTATTGGATTTATAAATAATTAGTTATGGATTTTACAATTTCACATTTGAATTATTTGAATTTGAATTTTAAATGCATTTGAAGTTTCCAAAACAGTACACAAATTGGATATTTGGAAAGTTTAAGAAATTTGGATTAGAATTCATATAAAGTTTGTATTTATTGGAACTATAAAACAAAAGATATGGAATTTCAAAGTTTTGTTTGAATTCTGTTATTTTAAAAAAGAAATTTGGAATTTTGGAAATACGCAGAAATCCTTTTGTTACTCAGGTTCACCCTACACACTGCCACTGCGCAGTGGACCAGTGGCCAGCGTGGCACTGCGCAACGCTTGCGTGGCCACGGGGGTCGCTGACAGTGGGCCTGCTCGCGCTTGGAAAGGCAAAAAGAGCAAAAAATTTGGGGCGCTCAGGCCTCGAACCCGCGCCCTGTGCCAAGTTCAGATAGCGCGCAACCAGTGCGCTGCGCTGCGGTGTTTGACAGGTAAGGGAACTGAAACAGGTTAAGGTTCAGTTTGGAGTTAACTGAACCTGACGAACAAATCCTTGCTCGTTCCGTCAGACAGAGCTCGCCGGCGAGAAAGGTGATCGTGGCCGTGATGCAGTGGATGCTGGGGTGGTTGGATGCGTGCAGAAACGGGTACGAGATCTTGCGCAAGTGACAGAGGGGGAGAGGGGAAGGATACCACGGGGAGCTCACCGGGGTTCGTCGAATTGCAGAGAAACAGAGGGCTCGACGGCGGCGTTGCAGTGGATGGCGGGGACGGCGTGGTTGAGCTCCGGGGGTGGTCAGGTGTCTAAACGGGAGCGGGGAGAGAGAGGGCCAGAAGCGGTGCTCACCACCGGAGTTGAGGTAGCAGCGGCGTGATGACGTACGGTGACGACGGTGGCCGCGGCGAGGAAGTAGACGGCGCCGTCGATGTGGTGCTCCTCCGTGCGTGTTCAGGTGTCCGAAGCGTAGAGGAAGACGAGGCCGTCCGATTCCAGCAAGCAATCGTGGTCGAGAAGCCCTGCAACGCCGGCGGGAAGCTCGGATTCAGATAACCATGGCGCGGTGGCCGGAGAGGAAGAAGGATCGCGGCGTCGATCTGAAGCTCACCCGTGTCGTTTCTGGTGTCCAAGGGGGAGAGGAAGGAGCGGTGAAGCGATCCCGCGGCTCAGGTAGGGTGGTGGCTAGCCATGGCTACGGCGGCGAGCAAGAATTCAGTAGTGGCTCCGGTGAGGTGGTGGCGGAGGAGAAATTGGCGTCGGGGAGGAAGCAGGCGACGGCGGTGGAGAGGGGAGAGGAACCCTAGCGACCTAGGGTTGAGCTGCGCGTGCCCTAGGCGCTTTATAGGGGCTAGGTGGCCGCGGATAGCCGCCGGCGTCGCCGCGCGGTTGCGGTGGCGCCACGGATGGAGCTCCGTACAGAATCAGAAGACGGGCACGAACTTCAAAGCGGTACGCTGCGCTTAGACGGGCTGGGCTTTGCGCGCGCGGTAGATAGGTGGGCTGGATAGGTTAGTTGCTGCGCGCGCGCTGCGTTTTGTTTCTTTTTTTATTTTTTCCTTCTGTTTTTTTTTTGTAGCTTTGCTTTTGGGATAAAACATAGGGTTTTGGTTAGATAAAAAATCTGGAAAAATTAGGGGAGTTTCCTTAGGTAAAATGCAAACATTTTGTAGCTTTTGTGTTCAAAAATTTAAATGTTTGCTTGCTGTTTAAAATTCAAACCAAATTTGAGTGAAATGGTTGCTATTAATAAACATTAATAAGAACCATTAATTAAATAGGGTAACCCCTATGGTAAAAAGGCAATTTGAATTGATTTGATTTGTTAACAACATAATTTCAAAAATGGTTCTGTTTGTGTGCTTGGATTTGAATTTTAAATTGTGTTTGGAAAATGACTAATTGATTTAAAACCAACATTTTCACAAGTGATCATTATGGAAAACATGGAACCAAATTGATTGTTATTATTTGTGAATTTTATTCAAAAAGTTGTAACAGCACAAGTATGAAACCAATGTTTGAAAAAGGTTTGAATTTGAGTTGTGAAAACAGTGGAAAACAATTGCAATAATAAGAAAAAAATGCAAACAACATGGAACAAAATGATGATATGATGCAATACTTAAATAAACATGCAACAAACATTCTAAAAGGATGATTTTCATACTTGGGATGTTACAATACTGCTACACGACAATGCCCTTAGGGCTAAAAAAAGCAGGCGCAACATATCAGCGCTGCATGCAAAAATGCCTCGCCAAACTCATTGGCAAGAACGTACAAGTTTACGTTGACGAGATTGTCATCAAGACTCGAGTGGAGCACACACTCCTCGAGGATATCAGGGAGACATTCGATGCCCTCAACGCATGCATAATCAAACTCAACCTGACAAAATGCATCTTCGGAGTCCCCGCGGGACAACTCCTCGGCTATCTGGTCTCCCCCCGAACAGAATACGAACAGGGTGCTCCTCATAAGATAGATCATCTTGCAGTTCGATAGAATCATGATCAACTGCACGATCTGGATCTTTGAAACACTTCTTGAGCTGTGACACGTGGAACACATCGTGCACCTTGGATAGCTTTTCTGGAAGTTCAAGACGATAAGCATTTTCTGCACGCCTTGAGAGGATGTTGAAAGGACCAATGTATCTTGGTGCCAGCTTTCATTTCACACCAAAACGATGAGTGCCTCTGAGGGGAGTTACACGGAGATATGCCTTATCACCAGGTGCATAGATCATATCCCTGTGCTTGCTATCATAATAGCTCTTCTGACGAGACTGAGCAATCCTGAGATTGTCACGAATGATACGAACTTTCTCCTCGGCTTCCTTAACAATGTCAGGGCCTAGGAGTGAACGTTCACCAGCTCCAGACCAATTGATTGGACTCCTGCATGTGCGACCATACAGTGCCTCAAATGGTGCCATGCCTAGGCTTGCCTGGTAGCTGTTGTTGTAGGAGAATTCAGCATATGGAAGGCAATCCTCCCATTTCATGCCAAAGGAGATACCACACGCTCTGAGCATATCCTCGAGAATCTGATTGACTCTTTCGACCTGCCCCTGAGACTGAGGGTGATAAGCTGTGCTGAACAGAAGTTTAGTGCCCAATGCTTCTTCAAAGCTCTTCCAGAAATGAGAAGTGAAGATACTTCCACGGTCTGAGCTTATTTCCAATGGAACACCATGAAGGGGAACAATCTTTGCTGTATAGAGCTCTGCTAACTGGCTAGCTGAGATAGTCTCCTTGACAGCGAAGAAATGAGCTACTTTAGTGAGACGATCAATAACAATGAAGATTGCATCGTTGCCCTTTTTGGACTTTGGAAACCCAGTAACGAAGTCCATTTCAATCATGTCCCACTTCCACTCAGGAATTTTCAGAGGTTGGAGTAGACCTGCTGTTTTCTGATGGACTGCCTTAACACGTTGACAAACGTCGCATTCAGAAACGTATTGAGCAATTTCACGTTTCATGCCAGGCCACCAATACAGAGTCTTAAGATCCTGGTACATCTTTGTACTTCCAGGGTGGATGGATAGAGGAGTTTCATGAGCCTCCTTGAGAATGATATCCTTGAGACTTTGAACCTGAGGAACTGCAATGCGTCCTTCAAAGAACACAGTTCCTTTATCATCAAGTGAGAAAGACTTGAATTTCTCCTTGCCTTCCTTGATGTGCTCAACCATCTTCTTGATTTCAATATCACGAAGTTGTTCAGAACGAATCTTGTCCTCGAGAGTTGGACTGGCTGTCAAGCTAGCAAGGTATCCTTCAGGAACAAGACCAAGGTTCAGCTTCTGGAATTCTTCATGAAGTGGAGGTTGGCTTTCCATGATCATGAGATTATTGCAATAGGACTTGCGACTGAGAGCATCAGCCATAACATTAGCCTTGCCTGGAGTGTAAGAAATGGTGAGATCAAAGTCTTTAATCTTCTCAATCCATCTCCTTTGCCTGAGGTTCAGATCTGGCTGAGTGAAGATGTATTTCAGACTCTTGTGATCGGAAAAGATTTCAGTTTTGTTACCCAACAAGTACTGTCTCCATTTCTTGAGGGCAAACACAACTGCTGCAAGTTCAAGATCATGTGTGGGATAGTTTTGCTCATGTGGGTTCAACTGACGTGAAGCATAAGCCACAACTTGGCGTTCTTGCATAAGAACTGCTCCTAAGCCTTGGAGAGATGCATCACAGAATATCTGGAAAGGTTTGGTAGTATCTGGGCCAACCAGAACTGGGGTGGAAGTGAGTTTAGTCTTCAGGAGGTTGAAACTCTCATCACACTGTGGAGTCCAAACAAACTTTTTGTCCTTCTTTGTGAGATCAGTGAGAGGTTTTGCAATCCTGGAAAAGTTTTGGACAAAACGACGGCAATAGCTAGCCAAGCCAAGAAAACTTCTGACTTGCTTCACCGTCTTAGGGGGTTTCCAATCAACAATTGCCCTAACCTTTTCCGGGTCAATGGCAATGCCTTTGGCAGAGATGATATGACCAAGATATGCAACTTCTGGAATCCAGAACTCACATTTGGAAAACTTGGCATATAGACGATGCTCGCGAAGTTTCATGAGAGTGAGACGAAGGTGTTCTCCATGCTCTTCCTCGGATTTTGAGTAGACTAGAATATCATCAAGATATACCACAACGAACTTGTCGAGGTATTCATGGAAGACAGAATTCATGAGTCTTGAGAAGGTTGCCGGTGCATTGGTGAGACCAAAGGACATGACGGTGTATTCATATAGACCGTACCGAGTGGTGAAAGCTGTCTTAGGAATATCTTCCTTTCTGATCTTTATCTGATGGTACCCCATCCTCAAGTCCAACTTTGAGAATATTGAGGCTCCAGCAAGTTGATCAAAAAGATCATCGATACGAGGAATTGGATACTTGTTCTTGATCGTTTTCTCGTTGAGAGGACGATAGTCAACCACGAGTCTTTTTTGTTTGATCCTTCTTGGCAACAAACAGAGTTGGGCAACCCCAAGCGGAGGAACTAGGCTGAATGTAACCTTTCTCCATGTACATATCGATTTGCTCCTTTAACAATTTCAGTTCAGGAGGAGCTATCTTGTATGGATGCTTAGAGATTGGTGCAGTACCTGGTTCAAGCTCGATCACGAACTCAACTGCTCTGTCCGGAGGCATCCCTGGCAATTCTTCTGGAAAGACGTCAGGGAATTCACAAACCACCGGAACATTTTCAAGCAGAGGTAGTGGTTTAGCATCCAGGGTGTACAGCTGAACAGAACTTGATTCACTTGGAGAATAGACTATCTGGCCGGAAGGGTGGAACAGAGTTATTGACTTCTTAGCACAGTCAATCGTAGCTTTATTGGCCTTCAACCAATCCATGCCAAGGATGACATCAATGTCAGAATTGCCAAGCAGAATGAGGGAAGCAAGGAATATGTGACCTCCAATCAAGATCTGATTCTCATGACTGATCTTGGAAGTTTGCATAGTTGCTCCAGGGGAGTTTACTACTAGCGGGGAACCCAAACCAACAAAAGGTAGTTTAACTGCTGTAGCAAAGATCTTTGACACGAACGAATGCGATGCTCCAGTATCAAACAACACTTTAGCTGGGTTAGAGTTTACGGGGAATGTACCGAGAACAACGTCAGCAGCTTCCTCAGCTTTGTCGGCCTTGATATGATTCACCCTCGCGGTCCTCCCGACAGGCCTGTTGTTGGAGTTGAAGGCTCTAGCCGGGGGAGCACGAACCATAGCCTGGTTGGTGTTGGGGCGAGGAGGTGGTGGAGGTAGCTGCTTCTGAGTGCACTTATCAGCGTAGTGCCCAGTCTCCTTGCACTTGAAGCAAGTGACGACACGAGGAGGACCTGGCCTTGGCTGCCCCATTGGAAACCTCTGACCCTGCATCTGAGATGGGTTGGGTGGGCGGGTACCAAAGCCTGGAGAAGCTTGGGCATTTGGAGCCCTAGTGACAGCACTGTTTGGCACCCAGATGCGGCGCTTCTGCGGAGGGGTGGTCATGTTGGAGGAGGAACCACCCTCACGCGAGTGCTTGCGCGACTCTTCGAACGCCTTGCGCCCATTCTCCTCATTGAGCGCGGTGTTCACGAGCTCCACGAAGTCCTTGAACTTGATGTTGGTGAGAGCGTACTTCAGTTCCGGGTTAAAACCTTGGCGGAACCTTGCCATCTTCTTGGCTTCAGTGGACACTTCGTCACCGGCGTATCGAGCGAGACGATTGAACTCGTTCTGGTAGCCGAGGACGTCCAGCTTGCCCTGTTTGAGAGAGCAGAATTCCTCACGCATCCTTTCCATGAGACCATCCGGGATGTGGTGCTTCAGGAAGGCATCCTTGAAACAACCCCAGGTGATAGGATAGCCAGCTCTCATGGTCTGGTAGTTCTCCCACCAGGTAGCTGCCTGACCCTTCAGTAGGTAGGTGGCGTACTTGACCTTATCTTCCGCAGCAACATGAGCTATCTCCAGAGCCCTGTCCATCTCCCTGATCCAGTCATCAGCATCCAGAGGCTCACGTGTTGCCACGAAAGCTCTGGGCCCCACGCTCAGAAACTCCTTAATGCTGACTCGCGGAGCATTCTGGTTGGTGTGCTGGTTAGCCTGGATCTGGGCCATCTGAGCCACGACCTGAGTCATCTGAGTCAACAGCTCCGTGAGCGGAGGTGGTTCAGGCATGGTGTTCCTGGTTGGAGGCATCCTGAACAGAAATGCATTTTAGCACAAAAACAGCAAAGGATAGACTTGGTAACCGAAAGAGAGATTATTCCGACGCATGAATAGATAACCAACAGGTACATCATCACATGTTCAAATACATCAGAATATCCAATAGACCAATACATGGTTCGAATGCCACAGGATAACTAAACATAGCTAGGAACGAATACATCGGTACTCCCATGCTCATCACGCAGGACGGCGGCGAGTAGTACGACGAGAGATACGGTGAGGAGGAACCCCACGGAAGTAGGTATCACGACGATCCCTGTAGATAGGAACTGCTCTGAGAGCAACTCTCGGTGTGGTGAAGTAGAAAGCGTCGTCTCCCTGTGCTCCATAGCGGGGAATCCCTGTGTAACCAGCTCCGAGGTCGAGAAGTGGGCCTCTGATCGGCTCGTAACCTCCAGCATCTGGCAGAGGAAAACCCAGTGTCTGCTGGAAACGCGCAAAGCGCTCGTCTCCAACGAAGTCTGTGGTGTACGTCGCCAGACGCGTCAACGCGAGGTAGAGCTGCTCCCTGACTGAGGCCAACTCCTGAGCAAGTGTGGAAGCAACGGCGTCACTGTGCCTCACGAACTGGGCAGTGGTGTGCAACCTGGAGCTATCATCCTCGTAGGTATCCAGGTTGCGGTGGAGAGTGAAGTGAACTCCCGCCGACGTGATGTAACCACGGGGGATGTGACGATAGATAGAATCGTCAAACCCCCAGTAGTCAGCACGGAGGACGGTGAGACTCACGTAAGCGGCCTGCTGCACAGCCATATCCACTATGGAACCTACTGCCTCGTAGCGGTGGACAACGCTCCTGCCATCATCCGACAGAATGTAGACGATAGCCCGGTAGCAAGTCTGGTCAAACTCTCGCTGCTGCTCGTAGACCTGGTACTCTGGTGCCCAACGGAACCCCAGATAGGTAACCATGTCTCTCAGCATCTCCGGATAACCAGCGGTGCTCTCACAGCGAGTCATCCGAACCACCTGCGGGTAGAACCTGAGATCCATCTGCAGATGATTTGGAAGGTTTTGATTAGACTCCGGTAGATGAAAAGAAGTGGAAAACAACAGCAAGGTTTCAACGGACGAAAGGTTCTTTAGAAGAACAGGATATCGAAGCAACATCGGGAAAACGAGACCAAAAGTCCTTAGGTACTACGGAGAACCCAAAACACGTGAAATCCTAACTTGAAAGTTTAGGTGAGAACAGAAAACAACGTTGCACTTCCTTACCAGAAAAGGGTGGGTGGGTGGGGAAAGAAGAAAAATGGCAGAATTCCTACTCTCACGCTTCATTTTCCCTATATAGCTACAAAATAGTTTCTAGACTCAACTGCGACCAGTAAAAAGGGATCCTACAGGCAGACAGGCTCTGATACCATTTGTCGCACCCGGACTTCTAGAGGATACTCACCGTACGAACTGAACATTATTTTGGTTGGATTACGGGGCTTATCGGCTCCCGCGTCCCCTTACGGGTAGGCCAGCACTTA
Source organism: Alopecurus myosuroides (assembly GCA_028641055.1). Lineage (NCBI taxonomy): Eukaryota > Viridiplantae > Streptophyta > Magnoliopsida > Poales > Poaceae > Alopecurus > Alopecurus myosuroides. The sequence goes on from CM054060.1 coordinate 126,762,544, forward strand.
TGTGCGACAACCAACCGTTACTGTTCACCGTCGATGTAAACTATCCTATAGAAATCAGGATACTACCATTGACGTACTTCATACCATACACACATGGTACGTCAACGGTTTTGAACAAAGGGATAACACAACATGCCTCTAAGACACAAAAGATTGAAATAAAGTTGCAAATGGCCTTCACTAAGGCAGAAATAGCAAATACAGTCATCCAGAGGACACATGTCCCAACATAGCATTCATTACATCAGCGGAAGCAATCAAAGGTGGCTGGGTACAGACAAATCCAACAGGCTTAAGAAGCCGGAGAAAATAAAGAAGACGAAGCCCATCCACGTAGGTCCTGGATCCAGCCCTGGTCCAGCTAACTACTCGTCTGCAGTCTCGTCAAACTCCACGAAGTAGCCATCCTGGTGGTCATCGTAGCCGTAGTCGTAGTCTGCGTAAACCACAGCCCCAAAGGGGTCAGTACAACAACGTACTGGCAAGCAAGACTCACAGTTCACCAAGGTGTAACCCGTCAACACCAAGCACAGATGCCTTGGGATCAACGGAAGAAAAGGTATAAAGATGCTGCAACTGGCTGCACTAACCAACTACAGAACATACTACAACTTTAGGGTGTATCAGAAAGAGATAAGATAGCGTAACGTAACCAACTATAGCTAACCACCAAACAAACCCATCCTGGATCTCGCCCCTTATCCAAAGAAGCAATCCGAGGATAACTCACACAGTTGGATTAATGATGGATCAAGTTGTTGTGTCAATAGGTCTATTACTAGTCAGGTTATCATTAGTTAGGTGTAAGTTGTTCTGAGTACTTGTTAGCCAGTACTTTCACCAAGTCAACCATAACCGCGGAAAACACGGCTTCTCGAGAAGATTTATCCCTGCAGGGGTGCACCAATTTGGCCGTACACGTAAGAATATCCCGCCAGATGGGAAGGCCTTTCCCACCAAGCGGGGCACTCAACACAATCCAACCTTTCCTCGCATCAAGCCCAAAGCACCACGTGCTGTGCGTGCGCGGCTAATCGAGCCCCCCGAAGAAAAGGAGGACCCTCATAGCACTGGAAGACCACGCCGCCCTAAATGCCGACTACAAAAATTCCACCCTGGCCTCGGGTTCGTACCTGCATATGCGTGCATCAAATGGAAAGCCCGAACTAAGTGTGGTGATTTGGACGAGATGCGGATCGAGTCAAATTGAGGGGGGCGCCCATACACGCTTCCCACATGCGGATAGTGCGCTCATCATGGATCAGTAGACAAGACCCTTTTCCTATTAGGGTCGACACTAGCAGGCCTCAAAACCACGCCGGGCCTCCTGCCGGTGCCTTATCCGCAAATTATTATTACCTCAAATTAACAGGTGTTGTTTAACATCGAGCCCAGAATATAACAGGATATAATAACAGAAAGTAACTGATAGCAGACTCGAGCAAAACAACCCTAAGCATGCTAGTAAGACACGGGCCCAAGCAACGGGGTTTCAGGACTGGAGGTGATGGCAATATCAGGGTTGAGGGTATCATGTGATAGGTTTGTAACAGAAACAACTACCACTATGGCTAGCAGAAAAGAAGAACGGAAAGTATCGGTAACCAATGTTGAAAGGAACACGATGGTTCATGTGAGTGATAACTTGCCTGCAAACCCAGTAGCCGGGTACTGAGCTAGATCCTCAGAAGGGGTGTCGTAAAGGTCGTCGGTATCAACGTCGTCGTCTATCCGAGAAGAAGCAAACAAACAAGGCAGAAATATAAACAATCATCATCATGGCATAGTGCACAATCAAATATGATGCATGACAAGTTAATAGATGCATTCAAAATAGACTGGCAACACAATTTAATTTGGACCCATATGCAACTTTGAGTTGCATATGAAAAGCCCAAAGATTTTGGTTAGATTATTTGTTTTCCAACTAAACAACAGGTGCTAGTGGTTTAGTATGATGCATGCAAAAGGAAAACAGAAAAATAAGAACATTAGAATCAAATTAAAATAGGGTGTAGCAATTTAGAATTATTAATTTTAGGGAATTTTTTGGGTGCCTTAAAGGTGACACACAAATACTTGTTGTTTTCAACCATTTAAATTGTTCAAAACAAATAACAAAGTTGATATTTGAAAAGAACATCAAATTTTAGTTGGATTACATGTTTCACATTTTGAAATTGGACTTAGGATTATTTAATTATGAATTAAACAATATTAAACAATTTTTAATTGAATTAAACAAGATTTAAATTGTTTAGGCAATTTTAATTATTCAAAACATAAAACAAAAATTATATTTGAATAGGTTAGGTGAAATGGTATGGAAAACATATTTTATTTGCATTTATTGGATTTATAAATAATTAGTTATGGATTTTACAATTTCACATTTGAATTATTTGAATTTGAATTTTAAATGCATTTGAAGTTTCCAAAACAGTACACAAATTGGATATTTGGAAAGTTTAAGAAATTTGGATCAGAATTCATATAAAGTTTGTATTTATTGGAACTATAAAACAAAAGATATTGAATTTCAAAGTTTTGTTTGAATTCTGTTATTTAAAAAAAGAAATTTGGAATTTTGGAAATACGCAGAAATCCTTTTGTTACTCAGGTTCACCCTACACACTGCCACTGCGCAGTGGACCAGTGGCCAGCGTGGCACTGCGCAACGCTTGCGTGGCCACGGGGGTCGCTGACAGTGGGCCTGCTCGCGCTTGGAAAGGCAAAAAGAGCAAAAATTTTGGGGCGCTCAGGCCTCGAACCCGCGCCCTGTGCCAAGTTCAGATAGCGCGCAACCAGTGCGCTGCGCTGCGGTGTTTGAGAGGTAAGGGAACTGAAACAGGTTAAGGTTCAGTTTGGAGTTAACTGAACCTGACGAACAAATCCTTGCTCGTTCCGTCAGACAGAGCTCGCCGGCGAGAAAGGTGATCGTGGCCGTGATGCAGTGGATGCTGGGGTGGTTGGATGCGTGCAGAAACGGGTACGAGATCTTGCGCAAGTGACAGAGGGGGAGAGGGGAAGGATACCACGGGGAGCTCACCGGGGTTCGTCGAATTGCAGAGAAACAGAGGGCTCGACGGCGGCGTTGCAGTGGATGGCGGGGACGGCGTGGTTGAGCTCCGGGGGTGGTCAGGTGTCTAAACGGGAGCGGGGAGAGAGAGGGCCAGAAGCGGTGCTCACCACCGGAGTTGAGGTAGCAGCGGCGTGATGACGTACGGTGACGACGGTGGCCGCGGCGAGGAAGTAGACGGCGCCGTCGATGTGGTGCTCCTCCGTGCGTGTTCAGGTGTCCGAAGCGTAGAGGAAGACGAGGCCGTCCGATTCCAGCAAGCAATCGTGGTCGAGAAGCCCTGCAACGCCGGCGGGAAGCTCGGATTCAGATAACCATGGCGCGGTGGCCGGAGAGGAAGAAGGATCGCGGCGTCGATCTGAAGCTCACCCGTGTCGTTTCTGGTGTCCAAGGGGGAGAGGAAGGAGCGGTGAAGCGATCCCGCGGCTCAGGTAGGGTGGTGGCTAGCCATGGCTACGGCGGCGAGCAAGAATTCAGTAGCGGCTCCGGTGAGGTGGTGGCGGAGGAGAAATTGGCGTCGGGGAGGAAGCAGGCGACGGCGGTGGAGAGGGGAGAGGAACCCTAGCGACCTAGGGTTGAGCTGCGCGTGCCCTAGGCGCTTTATAGGGGCTAGGTGGCCGCGGATAGCCGCCGGCGTCGCCGCGCGGTTGCGGTGGCGCCACGGATGGAGCTCCGTACAGAATCAGAAGACGGGCACGAACTTCAAAGCGGTACGCTGCGCTTAGACGGGCTGGGCTTTGCGCGCGCGGTAGATAGGTGGGCTGGATAGGTTAGTTGCTGCGCGCGCGCTGCGTTTTGTTTCTTTTTTTATTTTTTCCTTCTGTTTTTTTTTTGTAGCTTTGCTTTTGGGATAAAACATAGGGTTTTGGTTAGATAAAAAATCTGGAAAAATTAGGGGACTTTCCTTAGGTAAAATGCAAACATTTTGTAGCTTTTGTGTTCAAAAATTTAAATGTTTGCTTGCTGTTTAAAATTCAAACCAAATTTGAGTGAAATGGTTGCTATTAATAAACATTAATAAGAACCATTAATTAAATAGGGTAACCCCTATGGTAAAAAGGCAATTTGAATTGATTTGATTTGTTAACAACATAATTTCAAAAATGGTTCTGTTTGTATGCTTGGATTTGAATTTTAAATTGTGTTTGGAAAATGACTAATTGATTTAAAACCAACATTTTCACAAGTGATCATTATGGAAAACATGGAACCAAATTGATTGTTATTATTTGTGAATTTTATTCAAAAAGTTGTAACAGCACAAGTATGAAACCAATGTTTGAAAAAGGTTTGAATTTGAGTTGTGAAAACAGTGGAAAACAATTGCAATAATAAGAAACAAATGCAAACAACATGGAACAAAATGATGATATGATGCAATACTTAAATAAACATGCAACAAACATTCTAAAAGGATGATTTTCATACTTGGGATGTTACAATACTGCTACACGACAATGCCCTTAGGGCTAAAAAAAGCAGGCGCAACATATCAGCGCTGCATGCAAAAATGCCTCGCCAAACTCATTGGCAAGAACGTACAAGTTTACGTTGACGACATTGTCATCAAGACTCGAGTGGAGCACACACTCCTCGAGGATATCAGGGAGACATTCGATGCCCTCAACGCATGCATAATCAAACTCAACCTGACAAAATGCATCTTCGGAGTCCCCGCGGGACAACTCCTCGGCTATCTGGTCTCCCCCCGAGGAATCGAGGCCAACCCGGAGAAAATACATGCAATCCTGACGATGAAGGAACCAACAAATCTTCGCGGCGTGCAGCAACTCGCAGGGCGACTGGCCGCTCTAAGCAGATTCATCGCAAGATTGGGCGAGCATGCGCTCCCTTTCTATAAGCTGCTGAAGAAAATAGATAAGTTCGAGTGGACGCTAGAAGCAAAAAAGGCGTTCATCGACCTAAAAAGAGTGCTGCAGAGCAGACGCATACTGGCAACACCGCAGGATAAGGAACCCCTCTACCTTTACCTAGCCACAACAAACCAAGTCGTCGGCACGGTAAAATTCGTCGAGCGGCCAGAGGATGGAAAAGCATATGGCGTTCATATGCCAATATACTACATCAGCGAGGTGATTTCACCGTGCAAACATCGATACCCCCACTACTAGAAGCTCGCGTATGGAGTGGTCCTTACAGCCCTCAAGCTCAAACACTACTTCCAGGAGCATACTGTCACGGTGCTAAACGACGCATCACTCGGTACTATCATGAACAACCCCATGGCATCCGGAAGAATCGCAAAATGGAGCATCGAGCTAGGCGTCTGGGACATAATATACACAGGGTGCAACGCTGTAAAATCCCAGGTCGACGTGGAGTTCCTCAGTGAGTGGACGGAGCTGCAAACCCCAGGACGTCCAGAATACACGAGCAACTGGATCATGTACTTCGACGGGTCGAAAAGAAACGAGGGAGCCGGAGCCGGAGTAATCCTCATATCGCCAAGGGGTGATAAGCTACAGTAGATCCTGCGACTCGACTTCCCTCCTGACGATCTAGCATCCAAAAACGGTGCAGAATATGAGGCCCTCCTACACGGAATGAAGATGGCAATTGCCTTCGGAGCCACTCGACTAATGATATACGAGGATTCAAATCCCATCGTGCAGTAGACGATGAAAGAATGCGACGTTGTTGCAGATAACATGGTCGCCTATCGCGACATGTACAACCTACTCGAAGGAAGTTTCAAAGGGTGCGAGCTGAAGCACATCGCACGACCAAGAAACGAGGAAGCGGACAAACTGGCAAACATAGGGTCCACAAACGCCCCTGTTCCACTAGGAATCTACTTCGAGAGAATTAGCAAGCGATCAGTCAAGGTCAAGAAGCAAGCATTGACACCCGCAGCTACAGAAACGATGGCCAATCAACTAATTGCCCTCATAGAGCTCACACATAACATCTCCAGGCAAGTCTTTTTGGTCGAGCCAACCTGGACGCAGAAATATCTCGACTACCTGACAAATAAGCAGCTCCCAACAGACGTTTGTGAAGCCAGACAGATAGTAAGACGCAACAAATCCTTTCGGGTGATCAAACGAGAGCTATACAAGCAAAGCATATCAGGGATACTCCAGCAGTGCGTCGCACCCGAGGACGGCAAAGAACTGCTCCGCGACATACACCAAGGCGACTGCGGGCACCACGCAAGCTGGAGACCAATCTTGGGAAAAGCTTTTCGAGCAGGATTCTACTGGCTCACGGCAGCCAGAGACGCCAAAGATCTTGTCGAGAAGTGCAACGCCTGCCAAAGATTCGCACCCAAGCGACAGGCACCAGCCACAGAACTCCACATGATCCCCATCTCTTGGCCCTTCGCTCAATGGGGGCTCGACATGGTGGGACCATTACGGAAATCAACACCTGGATGATACACCCATTTGCTGGTCGCAGTCGATAAATTCACCAAATGGATAGAGGCCACGCCAGTCACGTCGCAGCACGCCGAGTGCGCCGTGAGATTCCTCAACTCTATCGTGTGCAGGTTTGGTGTCCCACACAACATCATCACGTAAAACGGGACAAACTTCACAGCCAAAGAGACCCAAGACTTCTGCAAGGAAAAGGGGATAACCCTCAGCTTAGCCTCGGTAGCTCACCCGCAAACCAACGGCCAAGTCGAACGATCCAACGGATTAGTTTTGGCTGGCCTAAAGAAACGGGTACTCACTCGGCTACACCCAGCAGAAGAGCATTGGGTTGAAGAACTACCATCAGTATTATGGAGTTTGCGAACGACACCAAATTGATCGACCAACTACACACCATTCTTCATGGTATATGGAGCTGAAGCCGTGCTACCCGAGGATGTCAAGTTCAGCGCCCCACGAGTCGTCGCATATAGCGAAAAAACCTCCAACAAGGCACTCGCAGAAGACGTGGACCCGCTAGATGAGATCAGGGACATCACACTTGCCATATCAGCAGTTTATCAAAATTCGTTGCGCAATCACCACAGTCGCCGCATACGCCAAAGATCTTTCGTGGTAGGCGATCTGGTGTTGCGACTCAAGAAGAAAGAGGGACACAAGCTAGAGCCACCATGGGAAGGGCCCTTCATCATACACGAAGTCATCCCAGGAGGCGCCTACCGCTTGAAAAATCCGAAAACAGGCGGCATCTACTCCAACTCGTGGAACGTGGCGCATATCTGCAAGTTCTACCCCTAGGATTTCATCACCTACTCGCGAGAAATAAGGCTGTACCAGCCACATTTTTTGCCCGAGCAAATACATGGCTTCTCAGCCATCGCAATAAAAACATGGTTCCTCAACCATAGCTGCAATCACTACACTCGTACTTTCCGCTTTTTCTATTTTTTTCTTTCTTTACATGCTAAAGGTCACACCCCAACACACGGGGGCTACACCAAACTGGCATCGACAAAATCTTCGAGGACTCCCACTCGATGAAAATCTTTACAAGGTAACAAGGTACACACCTTATGAACACCTTAATCGATTAAAACATACAAGGTCACAAAGTATACACCTTAACACACCTTAAAAAACTACAACACACAAGGTACATACACCTTGAGGATCTACAGCTACTGTCGAGCAGCCGCCTCTTGAAGCAATCGCTCGGTCTTCGCCGTAGTCAGTCGAATAATCCGCTCAACAGAAGGACGCACGACCTCATAATGAGGGATAAAATCTACACGTAGACCTTGAGTGTCAGGCAGTCGTGCCACAGAGTTGTTAACTTCAGGATGCCACAAGCACACGAAGGCGAGAGCCACCTGAGCTCCACAGATGAGCTGTTGGCGCACACACTCGCGAACATCCCCCACCCGACGGAATAGCCTCAGCAGGCCACTCAAGCTATCCGGAACAACGCCGAAGGGATAGAATGCCCGATGGACTGAAGCAAGCGCCTCCCGGCAGGATTCTACCAATAGTTGCGCCTGACTCACCCGGTACTGAAGAGTGGCCAAAACAAAACCACGGCTGTGATCAGACCAGAAATTACTCGCGTGAGGGTTGGAGCTGCTTGTGTTGGAACGCGTAGAGATAAACGAAAACTTTTTCCTACGCGGTACTTCCAAGATCTAGTCGAGGTAGAAGGCCACGATGATTACCACTAGACGCGCGGTTGCGGATTATCGGTGAAACGCGTCGGGGCAGTGCAGTCCCACGATCCGGTTCGGCCGATCCAATCCCTCGAACGTCGAAGTGCTGAACGTACAGCACCTCTGCCGGTATCCACACGTACGAGGAGGAGCTCCGACGGCGGACTTCTAGGTCCGGTGCGGCGACTGGACTGAGTGGGGCTAGGGTTCCCAACGCATGGGAGAGTGGACTAACGTGCCCGCTGGGCAACCTGCGCCCCTCTTTATATAGCGTATGGTAATGGGCTGCACAACACTTGTGGCCCATTCCCTCTGTGAGTCCGACTCACTAACTCAGTCCATTTCCGGTTCGGGTCCAACCCAACCAATACTTGCTCCCGCTCTTAAGTGTGCGACCCTGCAGGCTCATGGCGACTTGGACACGATTGGAGTCCAACTCCCAATCGATCAATCGGTAGCGGCTCCTAGCAGAACGTGCCGACTCCCAAGTACCATTGAGTCATGACGACATACCTTTCAATGTGATATTCATCTTAGTCCTTTTTGCCTCACGATATACCTTGTCGAACTATAGGCGATTTATCGTCATCCCTTAAATAGTTCAACTCTCTACTCGATCCGTGATATGCGATTCATCTGACTAACTCTTAGTCAACCGACACAGTTAACACTTAACTGAGTCGCGCATGGCCATGCTTCCTGAATCATATCACTCGAGAGGGACCAAAGAATATCTATCCATTAGGAGGGGCAAAATCCCATCTTGATTATCCACATCACGCAGCTTGCTTCTCATTCGACCCGAACTCTGCCTTTATAGTTGCCTTGTCACAGAACAACGTTTAACAGAACCTAAGTTGGTGATCCACAACTCGGATTGTACGACAACCTCAGGTCTAAGGATTACATTGATTGAGACATGCAAATGACGACTTGATCGTTGCATCTCAATGTGGGTCAGTCCGACTTGCTAAACTCTTTAGCCAAGTCCGTGAACGTTGGAATGGCATCACCATGCCCATGACAAGTGGAACCGTGTCATCAGCCAACACTCACATTAGTCTAGGGTGTGTGTCCAGCACAACCTTAACGACCAAGGACAATTAGTATGAACAACATGAATACATAGTTCCACAATCGAATCACATATTCAATGACATATATCAGATGTTCAAACCAAAGTACAACTTAATAACTTTATGAATACATTGGGAATTACATCATCTATGATTACCTCTAGGGCATATTCCCAACAGCTTGATTCCTGAACAACTCGATTGTCTACCCAGTGGCCCTCGCACGCCCCATCAGGTTCAACAACTGCATAAATAGCGAAAGTGTCAGAGCACACACAACAACATGCAAAAACACACCTGGGGGCTCGCCGGACTTACAGAGCATGCCCTTTGCAACACTTGCCACCTCCTCTATTACAAATTGCTCGCGCTCCACCGCAAATTTCTGCTTCGACTTGGCCACGTCAGCCACGCCTCGCAGAGCCTTAAGCTTGCGATCACCATCCGTGACACGATCACGGAGTGACACAAACGTACTGGCAGCGGCAACCAAAGGACCAACCGAAGAAGCAGCTCCACTCGACGAACCTCCGCTGGAATCCACCATCTGGAAAGAACAACGAAGACCCAGAGACAGTACAATACCCCACTCGAGAATATACCACCCAAGATTTTCGGGTGCTCGGGGGCTACTCTCATCGGGAGAATACAAAGTAAGGCGCAAATGTAAAACGTTGACACTTTCAAAAACATTTCGATTGGACAAAACAAAGTACGGGAATACATCCCAAGGTTCATTACATATGAGGGCACACAGAAACAAGAATTATTCTATGGAACTATAGAGGTAGCTCCACTCGCAGCGGGAGGTCCTTTACGCCTAGTGCGGGAGAGTACCCAGGAAAGCATCTTCGCAAGCTCCTCAGCACGGTCGCCAAAAGGACGGAGCGCTACCTTTTTGCCCGTCGAGTCTCGCGGAACCTCCGAGTACACCTTCTCCAGGTCACCCGAGACACCATGCGCCAGGGAAAATTGGATAGCTGTCTTGGCCCCACACTCGGTCTGCGCGAGCGAGTACTCATGGAGGAGATCTTAATCGCCTAGTGAAAGTGCATTTCGTTTTCCCAGTGTTTTGTGTGTTAGTTAACAATACTAAGTACATTATTTATCGAGGTGTTTAGTGTGCAGGTGTTATACTTAACATCGGCATCGAGCACTGAAAAGTCGGTGAAGTTTGGCCTGAGGTTTTTGGGACAGAACTCAACCGGATTATTCGGACCGGATTATTCATCCTGGACCGGATATTCCGGTTGCTGAGAAAGGAGCTCAAAAATGGCTAAGGACTGAGGATTTTGCATACTGGAATCAACCGGATTATTCGGACCGGATTATTCATCCCGGACCGGATATTCCGGTTGCTGCGAAAAACTGCTAAGGACTGGAAGTTTTGAGCTACTGGAGTCAACCGGATTATTTGTACCGGATATTTCATATCTACCGGATATTCCGGTTGCAGTTGAGGAAGTGGAAAAATGGCTAAGGACTAGAAGATTTGCGTACTGGCATCTACCGGATTATTTGTACCGGATTATTTCAAATCAACCGGATAATCCGGTCCAGCACTGCAGTTCAGCGTGGAGCAAACTAACCGAATATTCCGGTCCAAACTTGAACCGGATATTCCGGTACCTTTTTTCCTGCACAACGACTAGTTGTGAGGAGGGACTATAAATAGCCCTCCTCTTCTTCCTCAAGATCCAGTTCTTCCCCTTAGCATTGATGAGCATTTAAGAACTCACCAAATCCCTCATAACTCCCAATCCCTCCACCCAATCTTGAAGATCTTTGGAGGATTGAAGGAGAAGGCCCCGATCTACATCTTCACCAACCCGTTCTTCATTTCCCCCTCTCTAGCTCGAGGGATCTTGCCTAGGGTTTCCTCTTGTGGAGAACCTAGGCATCTTGTTTCTAGTTGGTGATTCAAGAGTTGTTGGGAGCCCCCAGTTAAGTTGTGGGTGTGTGCCCCAAGGTGTTTGTAAAGGATTTGATCCCCGCCTCAAAGGGGTTCTATAGTGGAAGGTGAACTAGGCCTTTGTGGCGAAGTTCATCGGAGAATAGGGTGAAGCCTTAGTGGCATTGAGTAGGCCTTTGTGGCGAGCTCACACCCCTCCAACGAGACGTACTCCCCTAAAAAGGAGGAACTCGGAAATACATCGTGTCTCCGTGTGCTTCCATCGGTTACCTCGTTCCTCCCTCTCTTTACTTACTTGTACTTGTTGCATTGATTGCTTGTCTTGTCATATAGGTAAATTCATCACTAGTTGCACTATCTAGAGAATTTACCTTTCTTGTCAAGCCTAAATTTGAGAAAAATTAAATTTGCCGTAGCACCTATTCACCCCCCCTCTAGGTGCCCATACTATACTTTCAATTGGTATCAGAGCCTCGGCTCTTCTATCGGGCTTAACCGCCTAAGAGTTTAAGTATGGGTGATGAGGATGACGCTCCGTCCGAAGGAAATGTGTCCATGAATGATCTCAATGCTTTGAGAGAATCATTGACCTCATCCATAGACACTAAATTTGAGGAGTTGCGTCTACTCATGACAACGCTCCTCAAAGCCAAGGAACCGGAGGTGGTCGACTCATCCCCTCCGGAAACGGAGGGTGCCAAGATTGGGGTTGATGGTGAACCACCTAAAACTGCTTCCGCCGAACAATCCGCTAAGAAGGGTGTGAATGGAAAGGAAGGATATCATGCCGTTGAAGGCCATTATTCTCCCGATCCTCCCATCCCTTTTCCTCATATAATTCCTAGGGGAGATCCACCTAAAATTGATGCATATTCTTTTCGTGAATGGCAATACTACATGGAGACTCACTTGAACTCTTCTTGTATAGATCTTTGGAGAATCACTCGTGATGGATACAAGCCATATGATCCCAAGAATCTCACAAGAAGAGAGGTTGTAGATTGCCAACTCAATTACACCGCTTTGTCCATCCTTCATCAAGCCGTGGGCCCCAATCACATGCCGCATCTTCAACACTTCTCCACCGCCAAAGAGACATGGGATGCCCTTGTCGTCATGTTTGTTGGGAATGAAAGCATGCAAAGAAATCGCTATGACACCTTGACCAATGAGGCCGAAGGATTCTTCATGCGTGATGGAGAAGATCACGTTGACATGTATCGGAGGCTCAAATCTCTTGCCACCGCCTTCTCTAATGCGGGTGCAACACATATTGATGATGCTTGGATCAAGAGGAAGTTCATAATTGCCGTGATGCCTTTCGAGGGCACGGATATGAAGAGCATTCAAGGGAGACATGATTTCTCCACCATGACCTCTACCCAAGTCATGCAAGAGTTGAGCTCCTACAAAGTGCAAACCAAGAATGCTCTTGACAACCGTGCTAGGGCCATTGGAATGCATCAAGGAGCTTCCGTTGCTTTGAAGGCCAAGGTGTTGACAAGAGAAGTTGAGAATGATGAAGATGGTGAAGAAGCATTGCCTCCATTGAAGGAACAAGAATATGATCCCGTTCTAAAGGATCTAATAGCTCTCACCGTGCAAAAGTTTTGGAACAATCCCCCTAAAGGCAAGAAGTTTGTTGAGGAGAAGACCAAGTCTCGTTATGGTAATGATGGGGCTCAAAAAGTGAGATCTTGCTTCAATTGCCAAGACAAGTACCACTTCATTGCGGAATGCCCATATGAGAATAGAGAAAACCATAGTGGCAAGCTCATCCGCAAGGACAAGTCCAAGGTTGAATACAAGAAACCTCATTTCAAGAAGAAACCTTTCAACAAGAAGACTCCTACCAAGTTTGTGCTCTTGACTCAAGAGGAGTATGATTCCGGGAGTGATGAAGAAGAAGAAACAACAAGTGAAGTGGCCGCTCTAGCTATTGCTTCCACTCCATCTTCGTCATCCCTCTTTGAATCTCCCAATGAAAATCTTCCTCAACGCGATGCCAAGTGCTTCATGGCTAAGGCCACGGAGGTATCATCTTCTCCTAACTCTAAGACCCCTAGTGAACTAGAACATATTGCTTGTCTTAGAGAAGAAGAGGAAAGAGCCTCCTTGGACCGTTTTATGTCTAACATGCAAGGGGAGACCAAGAAGTACTTTGAGCATCTCATGAGGCAATTGGGAGAGGCCCAAGAGGCCCTTGAGAAGAAAGGTGAGATTGAGAGAAGGGATGCGGATGAAATTGCATCTCTCTCAATGACTCTTGAAGAAGAGCATGATGGTAGAGTTTCTCTAGAGGATGAACTTGAAACTATTGAAACCACTCATAATGAACTTGTCTCTAAAATCATTAAGGAACGTGATCTTGCTATTGCTAAATATAAAAAGGCTAAAAAGGATAAAGTTGAGTTTGGGGTTGGTCATGGTAAACTAACCGAGGAGTTTGAAAAGCTAACTATTGCTCACAAAGCTTTGGAAAGCCAACACTCATCCCTCAAAGAGTTGCATGAACAACTTCAAACTCAACTTACTCAAGCTAACCATCCTAGCACTTCTAGTTCTTCTTGTGATCATGCAAATATTATTGAAGAAAATGCTAGGTTGAAGGATGAGCTTGCAAGGCTCAAGGGCAAAAGCACACAAGGTGAAAAGGTGGTGCTTGCCACCCCACAAGTGGTTGCCTCAAGCACTAATGCGGTCATTTCTAGACCACAAGTGAGTGCTCCAAGGCAACAAGTGGGCAAGCAAGGACTTGGTTATGTATCCAAGAAAAGGAACAAGAAGAATAAGAACAAGAAGAAGAACAAGAAGAAGAACAAACATGGTGCTTCGGGTGGTATTGTCATGAGGGACAACACTACTCGTAGCTCCTCCGCGGGAACTAACAACCCACACCATTTCTTATATGTTGATTATTATGGTGTTGTGCAAGCTAAATATGTTGGTCCTATTGAGGGTTTTGTTGACTACACTATATGGGTTCCCAAGACCCTTGTTGCTAACATGAAGGGACCCAACTCGGGTCCTAACTCTAGTCAATGATCTCTTGCAGGACTATGCTTCCGGTGGGACTAAATGGATTCTTGATAGTGGATGCACTAATCATATGACCGGAAGCAAAGAACTTGTGACGGAGTTGCAACCAAATGACATCCAAGCAACCGTCACCTATGGGGACTCGTCCAAGTCTAAGGTATCCGGATTTGGCAAGGTTGTGGTGGCTCCCGATATCACTATCGTGAACGTCATGCTTGTCGAATCCCTTGGTTACAATTTACTTTCCGTCCGTTCTCTTAGTAAGATGGGTCTTTCCATCTTCTTTGATGGTGATATGGTGGTCCTTTTGAGAAGCAAGACTCTTGACGTCGTTCACGTGGGACATGTTGAAAATGAGTTGTATGTGGTGGACTTTTCGAAGTCAACCAACACTCAAGCAATGTGTCTTTTCGGGAAGGCGGACTTGGGATGGTTGTGGCATCGCCGCCTATCCCATGTCAACATGAGAACTTTGCAAAGTCTTCACAAAAGTGGCCTTATTGTTGGACTAAAAGAAAATGTTTCCTTTGCAAAGGATCGCGTTTGTAGGTCATGTGTTGAGGGGAAGATGCATGACATTGTGCACAAGGCCAAGACTATTATCTCATCAAAGAGGATCTTGGAGCTTCTTCATGTTGATCTCTTTGGTGCCGTGCCCGAGGCAAGTCTTGGCGGCAAGAAGTATTGCTTGGTGATTGTCGATGATTATTCAAGATACACTTGGGTTTATTTCTTCAAGTGCAAGAGTGAGACTCAACAAACCATCATCGACTTCTCCAACGAAGTGCAACGTCAACACAATGTGCAAATCATGGCTATTAGGAGTGATAATGGGTCGGAGTTCAAGAACTATACATTGAATGAATTTCTTAGTGAAGAAGGCATTCGTCACCAATACTCCGCCACTTACACTCCTCAACAAAATGGTGTTGCCGAAAGGAAGAATCGCACTCTCTTGGATATGGCAAGGACCATGTTGGCGGAGTACTCTTCTCCCCAATATTTATGGGCCGAGGCCGTATCCACCGCATGCCACTCCTCCAACCGCCTCTACATCCGCAAAGGCTTGAGCAAGACCCCATATGAGATCCTCACCGGCAACAAGCCCAACGTATCCTACTTCCGTATATTCGGTTGTAAGTGCTTTTATTTGATCAAGGGTATTAGGTTGTCGAAATTTCAATCCAAAACTATTGAGGGTATTTTTGTTGGTTACGGTGCCGAATCCCACACTTATAGAGTCTATGACAAAGCCTCACGGATTGTCATAGAATCTTGTAGTGTGGTGTTCGAGGAAAATGACGGCTCCCAAGTGGCGCAATTTCATGTTTCAAATGTAGATGTTGAAATGCCTCAAGAAGCCATAGGAAGGATGGGTGTGGGATTCTTCCGCCCCATCGAGGGACACCTTATGGCGACTCGAGAAGGACTATGCTCTACCCAAGTGGAGCCCTCCTCTACATTTGAAGATCAAGCCAAGGAGCCACCTACTACACCTAACCGAGAACATATTCAAGACCCTCCTCTCATTGATCAAGTGAC
This sequence comes from Alopecurus myosuroides, assembly GCA_028641055.1. Taxonomy (NCBI): domain Eukaryota; kingdom Viridiplantae; phylum Streptophyta; class Magnoliopsida; order Poales; family Poaceae; genus Alopecurus; species Alopecurus myosuroides. Next base: position 126,778,290 of record CM054060.1, read on the forward strand.
TCCGCAAGTCGTACCCACTCCTCTCACTAATGCGAGTCAAGATCAAGGCCAAGATCATTCTTCCTCGTCATCCTCTTCTCAAGTTGAAGCTAGTGTTGAAGATATTGTTGATGACAATGTTGATGATCAAGGCCATGTTGGTCAAGATGGGGACCCAAATGATCAAGATGATCAAGTGATCCCTCCTCGCAATAATGAGGAGATCGAAGCCCGTCGCATCAAAAGGATAAGAAGAGCTTTGAAGCAAATTGATGCCCAAGATAACAAGGTCTTGGAGGATGTTCAAGCTAGAAGATCCACTAGAAGGCAATTGGCTCATTTTTGTGAGCATCAAGCTCATATCTCTATGGTGGAGCCTAAGAAAGTGTATGAAGCTCTTGAGGACTCCGATTGGGTTGAAGCTATGCATGATGAGCTCAATAACTTTGAGCGCAACAAGGTTTGGAGATTGGTTGAGAAACCCAAGGATTGCCACAATGTTATTGGCACCAAGTGGATATTCAAGAACAAGCAAGATGAGAATGGCATTGTCATTAGGAACAAGGCAAGATTGGTCGCTCAAGGTTACACCCAAGTTGAAGGCATTGACTTTGATGAAACCTATGCGCCCGTGGCTCGCCTTGAGTCCATCCGTATCCTCCTTGCTTATGCTTCCTCACATAATTTCAAGTTGCAACAAATGGATGTGAAAAGTGCTTTCTTGAATGGTCCACTAAAAGAGGAGGTATATGTTAAGCAACCTCCGGGGTTCGAGAATCTCAACTTTCCCAACCACGTTTACAAACTTGACAAGGCTCTCTATGGTCTCAAACAAGCACCTCGTGCTTGGTATGAGCACCTTAGGGAGTTGTTAGATGATCGTGGTTTCGAAGTTGGGAAGATTGACCCCACTCTCTTCACCAAGAGAGTAAAGGGAGAGCTTTTCATATGCCAACTCTACGTGGACGATATCATCTTTGGCTCAACTAACCAAGCTTTCAATAATGAGTTCTCTAAGCTTATGACTGACAGGTTCGAGATGTCTATGATGGGTGAGCTTAAATTCTTCCTTGGCTTTGAGATCAAGCAATTGGCCCGTGGTACCTTCATTTCTCAAGCCAAGTATACTCAAGACATGCTCAAGAGGTTTAACTTCCAAGAGGCAAAGATCAAAACCACTCCTATGCAAGTCAAGTGTCATCTATCACGCAATCCAAAAGGGAGTAAGGATGTGGACCAAAAGCTCTATCGTTCTATGATTGGTTCTTTGCTCTATCTTTGTGCATCTAGGCCCGATATCGTTTTGAGTGTAGGTGTGTGTGCAAGGTATCAAGCGGCTCCTAAGGATTGCCATCTAATGGCGGTTCATAGAATCTTTCGTTATTTGGTTCATACCTCAAGATTTGGTTTGTGGTACCCAAAGGGGGCACAATTTACTCTCAATGGATATACGGATTCCGATTGGGCGGGTGATCAAGATGATAGGAAGTCAACTTCGGGGGCTTGCCAATTCCTTGGTAGGTCCCTTGTAAGTTGGTCCTCGAAGAAACAAAATTGCATCTCTCTCTCCACCGCCGAAGCGGAATATGTTGCCGCCGCGAGTGCATGCACCCAATTGCTATGGATGAGGCAAACTCTCAAGGAATATGGAGTTCATTTGGACAAAGTACCTCTTCTATGTGACAATGAAAGTGCTATCAAGATTGCATACAATCCGGTGCAACACACAAGGACGAAGCACATTGAGATTCGCCACCACTTCATCCGTGATCACGTGGCGAGAGGAGACATTGCACTCGGTTATGTGCCCACCAAGGAAAATCTTGCGGATATTTTCACGAAGCCACTTGATGATGCAAGGTTCATGTTCTTGAGGAATGAGCTAAATGTGATTGATTCAAGGAGTTTGGCTTGACTATCTTGCGCACACCCCTATAGATGAAACGTGTTCGAGCTTAGATGTAGGCATGGACATAGGGGGAGTGCTATCCTAACACATTGGGTTCTCCCTCCCCCCATTATGCCCATAGCAAAAAAATTCATTGTAATCTCTCTTTTTCTAATGTTGAATTGTGAGCTTCAATGTTGAGTTTTGGCAATGCCCCCAAGATATATCTTCGCGGTTGCATACCAAGAACTCTTACATGGTGGCTTCGGCCACCAACCTCTTCATTGCGAAGAGTTGGATCTTAGTTGGGTTTGTCTACTTGTCATTTTATTGCATTTCGTGTGTTTTTCCCGGCTAAGTGTTTCTTCCTAGGAAAACCCCACTCAATTGTTTTTTTTTGGTTGGTTGCTTCTTACTCTTGAGAGGGATAAGTACTAGTCTCAGTTTGGTAATTCTATCCTAAGCCTTTCTCTCAAAAAGCCTTTCTTTCTAAGCACTAGTGTCGGTCGTTGAAAACGAGGAAATTTCGAATCTGGTGGCAGTCGGAATTTCCGGTTCAGTTTTGAACCGGAATATCCGGCTGTACCGGAATATCCGGTTCAAACTTGAACCGGAATATCCGGTTCGGCGAAATCCATATAACCTGGAGCCCGACGGGGATGGGCAGTTCTTGCCCTATTTCCCGTTCGCTCCTCCCCACCAAATCGCCGCCGCCGTGGTTCTTGGCCTCCCGGGCCGTTTCCTCCGCAAGATCTTGGAGATTTGACCCGGATCTTGATCTCCTCGCGTTTTGGATCGATTCTACCCAAGCTTTTCTCTCCATGGATCCCGGTATAGTTCAAATCTCTTGAATCTTGGTGCTATAACCTCACCTTCCATGGATGTGCGTTTTTGTTGGCTTGCTTGGTAGATTTCGTTCCGAAGAGGACTCCCCATACATGCTAGAGATCATAGAGTAGATCACTTGTTTGCAATCCTTGTGGAAATCTGAGATTTAGATTGATTTTGTGACGTTCCGAAATTTACCGGAATATCCGGCCCACGACTGAACCGGAATATCCGGGTAACCGGAATATCCGGTTCAGTTTTGAACCGGAATATCCGGCTAATTCCAGTACTGTTTTAAGGGCAGCCCCAAATGAATCTTTCCCAGATTTCCACCTCGATTGTTTCCTGTCATCTTCTCTATCGTTTCTATGTATGATTGTATCCGTTGTATGACACTAGTGTACTCATCTTGTGCTTTTCCTACTATATCTTGTTTCACAGATGGTGACCACGATCGAAGCGTTCCAAAGCGCAAGAAGCTTGTCTCTACCCGTAACAAGAGGAAACCTCGGCTCAACTATAAGACCGACATTCCGATTCAGGAGTTCAATGAGCTCAGAAAGAAGGATGCCTATCTGTCTCCAAGGGTTGGCAACATTGATCCTCGTTTCTGGAATCTGGAGCAGTCCTACATTTACACTGACATCTATTGTGACTTCCGCTATCCGTGCCGCCCTATGCATCCATATGACCATGCCGCTCTCAAGGCCAAGGATGAGTTTGCTGATGCTGCCAGTATTGTTGAGCGCTTCGGTTTGGTGAAGCTGATGGAGACCCAGTGCAACTACAACACGCAGCTGGTGATGCAGTTTATGTCCACCCTCGTGTACTCCACTGGTGATATTGTGACCCGTCTTAAGTGGATGTCTGGAGATACACCTTGTGAGGCATCCTTTGAGAGGTTTGCTCGGCGTCTTGGCTACTCTTACAGCGAGCACCCTCCTCTTGGTCACCGCGTCCATGAGGTTGATAGGCCGAGGAGGGAGGTGTCCATGGCTGAGCTTTACGCCCCTGGTTTCACTGTTGGGGGGCTTGAGGGACTGCTTCCTCTTTATGATCAGCTGGTGCGTATCTTCAGAGCTTTCCTTGTGCCGAGTGGAGGTAACAACGATGCTCTCACCACTCCTCTGTGCAACCTTCTGATTCTGGCTAAGGAGTGTATGGAGGAAGAGGACCCGGCTGTCTCATATATTGTGGATGTGATGGACATCATCTTTCACGAGCTCTATGCTGCTATGATTGGTGGCTACACCATACCCTATGCTCCCTACATCATGATGCTTATCAAGTATGAGATGCGGAAGGAGTACACCGAGCTACCCATGGTTGAGCACAAGGTGAGGAAGCTGTATGTCAAGAGGAAGGTGAAGACTGCGGCTGCTTCTCGGAGTGCTCCATTTGAGGGTGGTTCCTCTATGGGTGGTCCTTCTAGCTCTCAGTCTGCTCCCAGGGTGCCTGTGTCTGATCTCACCACTTTGCGCAACGTCAGGAAGCTATCCTGGTTTCAGCGCAACGTGCTCTGCATGAAGCTGGACATTCACAAGGAACAGTACAGGGCATATCGCAGGGACACTGATTTGGCCAGCTCTCAGCGTCAGATTCTCCATCACGTGAGTGGTGGCACTGGTGATGTTCCTGCTCCTCTTGATGCTCAGTCCTACTCTGCTTGGTCTGCTGAGGATTCCACTCCTTGGGAGAGCATTGAGGCGGCCCTCAGGTCTACTCGGGAGACTGCTTCACGAGCTCATGATGCTGCTGCTGATGAGGAGGAGTCTGATGATGAGCAGGGATCTGGAGACGAGTCGGATGCTTAGACCGTGTCTGGGGCGTTAGTTAGCTATTTCCCTCCTTTTTGGTGTCTCGATGCCAAAGGGGGAGAAGTAGCTATTATAGACTACGGGATTTGCATGGGTTCGGGCACAAGCATTTGCTTTTATCCTTCCTTTGAGAGCTTGTGTCCATTTTATCTTCATTTGTCGTGCTTGTGAACTTGTCGTTTATTGTCGTTTAAAACTATGTGTGCTATTATGTGTGTGACTATTGGTTATCTGGATATTATCATGGTTATCTATTTATGGTGTGTTGGTTATCTATCGGATATGTTGAGGAGATTATCTATGATTGTGCTTGGTTATTCTTGGATATATCGTTCTCGCACAAGGTATATACTTCTTTACACTCAACATATTGGTGATGTTGTCTCTTTGTCGTGTTTGCTACTTGTTGAAAATCTCTTCCTATACATCATTGCATCTATTTGCGTTTGAGGCAAACAAAAGATATGCATAGAGATAGGGGGAGAGATTGTCATCTTGTTTCAAGCATGCTTTCTGTCAAGGTTTATTGCAAATCTTAGTATTGTCATCTAACACCAAAAAGGAGGAGATTGAAAGTGCATTTCGTTTTCCCAGTGTTTTGTGTGTTAGTTAACAATACTAAGTACATTATTTATCGAGGTGTTTAGTGTGCAGGTGTTATACTTAACATCGGCATCGAGCACTGAAAAGTCGGTGAAGTTTGGCCTGAGGTTTTTGGGACAGAACTCAACCGGATTATTCGGACCGGATTATTCATCCTGGACCGGATACTCCGGTTGCTGAGAAAGGAGCTCAAAAATGGCTAAGGACTGAGGATTTTGCATACTGGAATCAACCGGATTATTCGGACCGGATTATTCATCCCGGACCGGATATTCCGGTTGCTGCGAAAAACTACTAAGGACTGGAAGTTTTGAGCTACTGGAGTCAACCGGATTATTTGTACCGGATATTTCATATCTACCGGATATTCCGGTTGCAGTTGAGGAAGTGGAAAAATGGCTAAGGACTAGAAGATTTGCGTACTGGCATCTACCGGATTATTTGTACCGGATTATTTCAAATCAACCGGATAATCCGGTCCAGCACTGCAGTTCAGCGTGGAGCAAACTGACCGGATATTCCGGTCCAAACTTGAACCGGATATTCCGGTACCTTTTTTCCTGCACAACGACTAGTTGTGAGGAGGGACTATAAATAGCCCTCCTCTTCTTCCTCAAGATCCAGTTCTTCCCCTTAGCATTGATGAGCATTTAAGAACTCACCAAATCCCTCATAACTCCCAATCCCTCCACCCAATCTTGAAGATCTTTGGAGGATTGAAGGAGAAGGCCCCGATCTACATCTTCACCAACCCGTTCTTCATTTCCCCCTCTCTAGCTCGAGGGATCTTGCCTAGGGTTTCCTCTTGTGGAGAACCTAGGCATCTTGTTTCTAGTTGGTGATTCAAGAGTTGTTGGGAGCCCCCAATTAAGTTGTGGGTGTGTGCCCCAAGGTGTTTGTAAAGGATTTGATCCCCGCCTCAAAGGGGTTCTATAGTGGAAGGTGAACTAGGCCTTTGTGGCGAAGTTCATCGGAGAATAGGGTGAAGCCTTAGTGGCATTGAGTAGGCCTTTGTGGCGAGCTCACACCCCTCCAACGAGACGTACTCCCCTAAAAAGGAGGAACTCGGAAATACATCGTGTCTCCGTGTGCTTCCATCGGTTACCTCGTTCCTCCCTCTCTTTACTTACTTGTACTTGTTGCATTGATTGCTTGTCTTGTCATATAGGTAAATTCATCACTAGTTGCACTATCTAGAGAATTTACCTTTCTTGTCAAGCCTAAATTTGAGAAAAATTAAATTTGCCGTAGCACCTATTCACCCCCCCTCTTGCAGGAGAACACTCAGAGTAGGCGGAACTGCCGCATCCACGTGCAGGCGCTCATGCAACTGCGTGAGCACTCGGGTAGCATCGTGGACAAGGGAGCAGAACCTGTTCGCATGGTCCTGTAGCTGAGCACATGAGTCAGAGAGGGCATCGACCCGCATTTGTCCGGGCAGCTCCAACCCAACTCCAATGGCGTCTAAGACAGAGACAGAACAAGTATCAGAAAAGGAAAAAAGACAGGCCACAATTGAAGGAAGATAAAACGCAACCCACCAGCAAGTTTGTGAGCCAAAGGACGGATGATGTCGACAAGATCATTGTCGTGCTTCACGCTCGCCTCCTCCAGCTTCTTCAGAGCTCCCTGGGCTTCCGCGAGACTGTCGGCCGAACGCTCGCGTATGGACTCCAATTCCTTTCGGGTGGACTCCAGCTCAGTCTCAAGGGTTTTCACCCGAGAGAGAGCTTCTGCCTTCTCAACCTTCAAGCGGTTAACTTCATCTACAGTTCAAAAGACGCGATTGAAACAACAATTGCAACCAGAAAGAAACGTTGAAGGCAAAATTTGTGTGCCAGCTTACTTTGAAGGGGGCGGATGTCCTGGACGACCTGGTCGCGACCCCCCCTCCCGAAGAGAAACGCAACCCGCTTCAGCCGAAAGAACTCGGCGCCCGAAAGCGGCGAGGGAATCAAGAAGAGCCTGCAAAAATACCGAGCAAGGGTTAGAGAGATATCGCTTGAGCCTATACACGACTGTACACAGTCGAGTATAGCCTCGGGGGCTACTCCCGTCGGGAGCACTGTCGTTCACCCGATGAAAAACAAAATCAAGAAACAGACAAAAAAAGGAAAACTTCGACTTGAGTCCGTGGCCAACTGCAAGCAATTGACCATAGACTCGGGGGCTACTCCCATCGGAAGCACTGTCGTTCACCCGATAAAGGAAAACATACAAGGCAGGTCGCCAGAAAGGAAAAGGAACTTTACCTTGCCCTGAGCAGTGGACAAGGGATCCACCGAGCTAACCGAGACCTCCCGGCTAGTAGACACTCCAACATCTGCAGGTCGTCCACCCGCGAAGCTGGGCATCCCATACTCCGGAGCTTCGGTCGCCTTTGCTAGGCTCGGAGATCTTCGAGTAAGATCTGCAGCTGGAGCGGGGTCCACGACGGCCTCCTTCCTCTTCACAGATGGAATCGAGGAAGTGAACTAGCCCACGCTGATAGTCGCAAGACTGCTGCAAAAGATAAAATCAGACAAAGAAAAGACGAAAGAAAATCCACGGCAAAAGGTAGAATCTGCGGCACTTACTCATCCTCATCATCATCGTCGAGGTTGTCGGGATTCCAGGCGGTGGAGATCTTCGGCTAACGATTCACGGGAGGAAGAACGTTAAGAGGAGTCACCCGAAGAGGCTCAGCTACCTCGACGGGAGCATCACCCAAGGAGTTGTCCTTAGAGGTGACTTCCTCCTCCTCCTGCTCCTGCTTGCGGCGCTTGCGGTGATGAAGCTGCTCGCCATCCGACTCTTCCTCCTCCTCCATATCGTCCCGCTCAGAGCTCGAATCAGCCTCCGCAACGCTGGTCTCGGGAGGAGTTTCAACGTTACTCGCCAAAAGATCCGAGACATCGTCTACAGAAACTAGCGGGTAACACGTTGCCACGCTCTGGCTCTACAAACGTGAAGAGAAAAAGAAGAAAGGCTTTCAACCGATGAAAACTCGAACTGCAAGAAATAAAAGGCAAAAGAGAAGAACAAAGAACTCACCTCAACCGGGGGAGGTTTCGATGCTTCGAATGGGTCAAGAGGGAACGCCGAGTAGCCCTCTCCCTTCTTCAAACTGGTGATGGTCGCGATCTTCTTGTCGAATTCGGCATTCGAGAGAATATCGTCGCATACGCAGCTCGGGTCATCAACGCTGGTGTATTCCCACATGGGAGTCGGCCTCGCCTGGAGGGGCTGGATCCTTCGGCGCAGAAACACACTCGCCAGATGAATTCCGTTCAGCGGGGTCCATTGCTCCTTCTCACGGAAGCGCGTCACCTTTGCGAGTAGAGGGGCGACGACCTTGCCCTCCTCGGCTGAGAGGGAGTGCAGCCAAGACTTTCGCCGCTTCAGAACGACGAATGGCTGGAACTCAGGGACGCCACCCGCACTGTGGTCCACAACATGGAACCACTTTCGGCGCCATCCCTGGGCCGAGTCGACGAAGTGCATCTCAAGGTAGGGGATGTCCTTATTCGCCTGGATCCCGAAGTCGCCGGTCCTCAGTGGCTTGCCAGTTCTCTCGCCTGGCTGCTTCTTTTCCCGGAAGATCCGCACTTGGAAGATGGCTTTCCAAAGCCCCCAGTGCGGACGAATCCCCAGAAAGCACTCGCAAAGCACGATAAAGCACTAAATGTGTTGAATCGCGTTTGTAGGAAGGTCGTGAAGCTATATGCCATAGACATACAGCAACCCGACAAGAAATGGGTGGAGGGGGAAAGACAAACCTCGGGCGACATGCTCCGAGAAGACGACGCGCTCGGTGGCGAGAGGGTTGGGCGTCTCCTCCTTCTTCCCGGACATGCGCACGCGCCTGGAGGTGTCCGGAGGCAACAACCCCTCCCCTTGCATCTCGACGATGCTCTTCTTCGTGGTGTTCGCCGAGCGCCACTCGCCGGTCTTCTTCACGGGAGCCGCAGTGGAAGCGCTCGCCACGTTCTTGGAGGATGCCACAGCGGCGCCATGTTTCTTTGCCCCTGCCATTGGAGTGTGATTCAGTGCTCACGGGAGAAGAAGGTGTGCGCGAAGGAGGAAGAAGATGAATAAGGGTCGGGAAATTTACCCTTTCCCTAAGGAACAATACTTATACCCGAGCCAGGCCAATCTGAGCCGTAGATCTGCAAACGTGGCATCCATCGCGGCCGCCATGCGTGAAGCGGCGGCGGGGGACAGTTACCCCTGCACGATCTTTACGAAAAGGTCATGCGTATTTATAGCCCGCAACCAGCGGAAAAACCGGGACACGACCGATCGTTTCCGGTCAAAAAGCCGACACGGTGGGCCTGCGCACTCTGCCCCACTTCGTCACGTCCCATGGGGAGCAGTCGGAGCGATCGAGTGCGCAGTGACGTCACTGCACACCTCACGACACGCGAAATCTCTTTCGTATAAGCATCAAGACGCGAAATTTCTTTCGCGTGGACACCCTGGCACGAAATCTCTTTCGTATGGGCACTTCAACACGAAATTTCTTTCGTATAAACACACGTGATACGAAACTTATTTCGTATAAACTTCATAACACGAAATCCCTTTCGCACAAGATCAAGAGAAAGGAAGATTTCTTCACCCGAAGAATCGCAGCAACATGATTAAGGTAAAATCGCGAGTGTGCGGCTCCCGCAACTCTACCACACGATGTACTTAAACATCCTTATCTTAGATCGTTCGGCCGACTAGGCACATCTAGATGTCATATTCTTTCGAGTACGAAGATAAGACCCAAGGATCTCTCTTGTGGGCCTGGAATCGCACTCAAGCTGCGTCCTCCGGTAAATTTTCCGTGTCAACAACACGAAGAAAAATCCTAGCGGACGCGCCGGGTACCCCTTTTAAAGGTTAAGTTCGACTCGATAAGACCTCTACGGCTCAGTCACAACGATCACCTCGCCGGATTCGAGTCGAAGGTCTCGAATTTGTGTAGGCCAGAACTGTTTTTGCCCTAGATACAATTAATTAGCCCTGATCTTTCGGGAGAGCCAAGCGACTGAGCCACACCCTTCTGCGAAAATAGCCAACACAAGACACATTTACCACTCGATGCTCGAGTACGTGAGCGCGTCACGCACAAAGTATACGCCCTCGAAATTAAGCGATTGAAGCGATTGAATGACCATTCGAAGAATCCAAGAACTCAATTTGGGTGCTTACCCGACTGATTATCAGTCGAATAAACACTCGGGGTCTACTGACGTGGGGATGACTCCCGGACCTGTCGGGTGAGCCTACCCAGTCCAGGGCCCAAGACCTAGGCCCAAAGAGAGGTGCTATCCTGCGGTTCTAGAAGGCCCAACAGAGGCCCACCTGCAAAGACTTGCGGGTCAAGAAGGAAAGCTTCTACCGACCTAGAGTTAGGGTTTGTAACCCCCCCGGGCACGGTTTGGGACCTAGGCCACCTATAAAAGGCTAGAAGAACCACCGGGGGGATCCAATCTACTTTTCACCACCATAGCCATAAGCACGAGATCAATCTCTCGGCTTGCGCACCCACCTTTTAATCGATATACTGCTAATACAGATCTCAAGAGCAGGAGTAAGGGTTTTACCTGTACGAGGGCCTCGAACCTGGGTAAAACAGTGCCCCTGCTAGCCGACGATTGTCGCCAGCGTCTACTCGTTCTCTTAATCAAAACCCTATCGGGTCATCCGAGGGACTTGTTGATATGAGTAATCGACAACCAATAAACAACATATCAATTGACCCTGAACATCAACACACGTTAATAAAAATACTAGTGTTGTTAACAAACACTCAAAACAAGATTTAGTAAAATTTGCTTTTTCAAGTGGAACTTTGTGGCCAGGGAGATCATCATCGTCGTTATAGTGTGTGGTGCAACTCAGAACACAAGAACACGGAGCAACCTCACGGACGGGCGGCAAAGCAACTGACGGCAGCGAAACGACAGGAGGAGAGCACTCCGGAGACAATCGAGACGGGAAATCCAGAAAGAAGATTTGGCCAGAGAACACGAGCAGACGGAGCGAAAGGGTAAATAAATAAATCACCTCGCCCATGGCCACACGGAAACAAACAACTAGACGCGTGAAAAAGGCACGATAGATGTCCCGCCCCTCAAAACACACCAAGCAAAGACCAAATCGGCGGAAAGCTGGAAGCACAGCAAGGCGGAAGTACCTGTTGGCAGGGACGGCGAGGAGAAAGACGGATGTGAACAACAAGAGAACGACGACCAGAAGGGCTCCACGGGCAGGATCCGATCGGAGAGGAAAACGAGGAGTAAAAAATTAGAGCAATGGACACCCCCACCGCCTACGTGCGCAAATAATCGCCAAAAACGTAAAAAAAATACTCACCCACCGCCAAGCGTGGCCAGAAACAACATATGGCCACGAGCAGACCTTGAAACCAAAAAACACAGCGAAAAAACACAAAACACAAAACAGACACGCGTGCAAATGAGCGGCCACCCACGATAGGGAGCCCGAAAAGGGTCCACAACACAGCGGCCGCGAGAGGCGCAAATGGCTGAGAAGGCTCCGTTGGCAGTTGGCACCTTAGTTAATATGATTTATTTCTAGTGGAATCTTTTTTATCTTTCTGTGAAGGTATAATTGATATTAGTGTTAAAATTCAGTTAAACATTTTTGAAACCACTAAGAGTTAAAGTATGGACTGATTTTTGTAAATTAGAAGTGTCTATATGTAAATTTGTGGGGAAACAAATACTCGCTCCATAATCGTCATTGGGATGGATGTACTACCTAGATATATTCAAGTCTAAATACATCTTTTTAATCTATTTCAACGATAATTATTTTAACGTGGAGGGAATACCTAGGAATGTCAGAACTAGGGTTGAAAACGGAACGGAAACGGAAGGAAACATGTATTATCATTTTCGTTTCCTTATCTCTCGTCGGAATCGGAAACGAAATCGGAAACCCCGGAAACGAATACGGAATCGGAAATCTCCGGAAATGAATATGAAACGGAAACGGGGCGGATACGATACGGAAGCGAACATTTGTCGGAACACAATAGAAGTATAAAACATAGATAAATAATTGTTCACAACCTCGACAATCGACAATTTAACATGTAGAGTCACGCATTTGGTTTAACCTAGTCGTGTGATCACACACTACATATATGTAATTAGATAAATTAGGTTTAGTCTGCATGGATTAAAGGACCTAATTAGCCATGAAACCAGGCCTCATTTTGCATGTGGGTCGTGGCCGTACATGATTGCATCCATCGACTAGCATGTATGTTGTGTATACGGAAAGTTTCCTTATTTATTTTTACGGAAATTCCGTTTCGTTTCCGTTTCCATCGGAATCCGCGTTATCATTTCCTTTGTCATTTTCTTTTTAGAATATTCCTTTTCCGTTTTGTTTCCTCAAAATGCCGTTTTCGTTTCCATATTTTGCTCTTCATTTCCTTTTCCTAGTTTCCTTATCATTTTCAACCCTAGTCAGAACTTTGGAGAGCGCGAATAGAACCGGAACGAGCACGTACGTGTGAAATGTTGGCGCCGGTAATTGAAAGTAACATTTCTCAACCTCAAGCCCATACGCATAAGCGCCGCCTATTCTCAAACACCAATTCCCCAATCCCCAACTGATCTCATCGCGAAAACATACGGCCATGGCACCCACCACCCCTCTCCTCCGCCGCGCACGCGCGCGTGTTCGTTCCCGTCCGCCAGTCGCCTCCGACTCCGTGCGACGCACACGCCCGCGGAAGTCGCCGCCGGAGGACCCCGCGACGGCGCTGCCGGACGACGTGCTCCTCGAGGTCTTCAAGCGGCTGCCGCCCCCCACGGACACCATCCGCTGCGCCGCGGTGTGCCGGCGCTGGCGCCGCGTAATCTGCTCCGGCGCACGCGCGGGCTTCCTACCGACCCTTCCCCGCCACTTCGGTTTCTTCCGCAATTACCGCCCGTCCCCGCTGCCCCCGTTCGTCGCCACCAAGGCCGGCGTCAGCCTCGACGTGGGCGGGATCCTCCCCCATGCGGTGTCCAAGCGCGGCGCCGAGATCGTCGACAGCCGCGACGGCCTACTCGTCCTGCGGGAGCGCACCAGAGCCTTCTGGGACCTCAGTCTCATCCTGTGCAGCCCGCTGGAGAGGTCGTACCGGCGGTTGCCGCTGGTGAATATTGCCGGGTACCACATGGCATGCGCCGCTTTCGTTCCTCTGCAGGACGCCGGGTTCCGCGTCGCCGTCGTGCTCTTTGGCGGCGCTATGGACTTGTGGCACTGCTACGCTGTTCTGGTCTGCGACTCCGCTAGCGCTCCCCCGGCCTGGAAGGTGACCATCGGCTCGCGGCAACGTGGGGAACGGCAATACAATGCCCACGAAGGCCCGTCCGTTGTTGTCGGCGACGTCGTGTACAGCCTTCAAGACGAGCACATCATGGTCGTGGACACTACCAAGATGACAATGTCAGTGTTGCCGGAGCCGGTGGACAATCCAGACTGGCTGTTTGACGGCAACCACTGGATCGGCAAGACGGATGACAACCGTCTGTGCTTCTTCGCGTTCGATAGCTACATGCCGCTTCTTGTGCAGAGGTGGGCTCTTGGAGCAGATAGCAAGTGGACTTGGCAGCAGCCATTGTGGCTCCCACGGCACATCCACGGCATGAAGCTCACGACGAATGTTATGGTGGCCTCCAAGTCCGTCAAGCCTGTGAGCTTCGCTGGGTTCTGCGAGGGCAGCAGGATGCTGTTCTTCGTCATGTATGATTGGGTGGTTTCTTTCGACATCCAGGCGTTGGAGATGGAAAGGCTCTGGTGCTGCGACGACCCACAGCGGCTTGGAGGCCTTAGGGAGGTGTATCCGTACGAGATGGTGGCTTGGCCCCCGGTGCTCAAAGATTTTGTCGATTGAGTCGTCACTGTCCGATCAAATACAGCCTGCCTCTAAGTGAGGGGTGTGTTTCTGTGGTGGCGATGAGAAGAAGACCACAATATATATTGCTGTTTGGTTCATGTTCAAGCCTTACTCATATTAACTCAAATATGAAGAGGAAAATATTTTCTTGACTTGTAAGTATAATGACCATAATCATTAAAAATCAATTAGCTTGGAACATAACCAGCAAGAACTTTGAACATAACCAGGAAGAGTAACTTCAATTTGGTAAACAGCAAACAGCTTTATGAATTGATGAGCTATGGAAAGGTTTCACCTTTGAAATGAACAATTGCACTTGATTGTCATGCTGGCATTTGGAATGGAATGATCAGCCCAACGGTATTAAGGGAAGTAACATGATGCACATTACAGAAATGAAATGCCCATGTGTTATTCGTCACCAAAAATGAAATCATGTATAACCAATGGACGAGTACAGAACTAAACAGTTGACACCATAAGCAGACAATCTTTTTTATGAATAACCAGAAGTAATTTGAATACCCAACTGAAAAAAAGGTACACCACTCCTGGCGCTTAATCAGGGAAAACTGTACAACAGACGAGCGCCGGGAGAGTCTTTTCCATTACCTGAGCAACTAATGAGTAACTAAGCATTGGCAGGGGGCAATAACGGAACTGCTTTGCGTACGATAGAAAAGGTACGACTCGTGTACGATGTGCCATCCGTCGCTCCAGGTTTATGCACTGAGCCCATCTGAGGCCCATGGACGTCCGATGTGAATCGTCGTACCAATGTCGGACGACAATCGTCGTACGTATAGCACTGCTCGGGCAATAATGTTGCCCTCCAGTCAGTATAGCCTGCACCATCGTATCCGTGTCAACTTGTATAGCAGCTGAACTATGATAAGATGTCTTCACCCATGAAATCTGCACTTGCATAACTTGTACTGCCTGCTCCCCAGACATGTGAAGGATTATGCCCCTCGTAGCTTCTAGGGCCTTCTACCCTGAGTGGTGAAGCAGATTGTCGCCGATAGCTTCGAGTGCCTGCTCCCCTGAGTGGCGAAGCAGAATGTCCCCTGTAGATTCTACTGCTTGCTCCCCTGAAAGGTAGAGATGAACTTCTCCTGCCTGATTCACTGGCCACAGGTGAACGTCCCACGTAGCTTATACTAGCTACACTGACAGGTGAATCAAGCACATTGCTAGCTTCGTAGACAGTCGAATCAAGTGTATTGTCGGAAATTCCACAAGGAGGAGTGCCTGTGACTATAGAGTCATCAAATGTCTGGTTCTGCAGGATATCCAGCCATTGTGAAAGATCCATACCAGGTGAGAGTTCGTTCCCTATTGAAGAAATAAGATGGTGTTCAAATACCAGAACTGTTCTTCTAACACATTAACTAAGAAATGCATGAGAAACACATTAAGCAAAAGTAGTACAAGAATAAAATTTTACCATTAGGAATTATGTTGCTGTCCAGAGATGCTACTTGCTCAGAGTTAGACCCATCTAAGATGTTATCAATGGAGCTAGCTGACAGAATCTCACTTCCTATGCATGTAGCTTGTTGGCCTGTAACTTGGGTGCCACCAAGTCCTCCCGCAACAAAATACACAGTTTAGTAAAAAAAAACAGAATACTCACAGTAAGCTGGACACTTATCTTCGCAATTAAAAAATAAATGATACCAAGAAAAAGGTAATAACCATAGGGCATCATGTGCTGGTCTGTTCTCACGAATGTGAGCCCTGGTGCTGCCAACATGGAGCAGGAGTCCTGCAGCGCATTTTCCGACGATGTGCCAGATGATAGTCCATTATAGCTGGAAGAAATTTGCTGGTGATTGATTTGGGCATCAATTTGTTCTGTAAGATTTTGAAGAACTGTGATTCACTTATCCACATAATGAAGGCGGGAAATCAAGAACTTAGACTGATTTTTTGCATCAAACCATAACGGGAACAATCAAGTTACCAGAAGGAGGCAAGGGTAAACCTACTTTGTGGTGTGGAACTTGGTTGCATTGAGCATTGTCCTTTGAGGTAACTACTATCATTGGTTTTAGAAAATGGCTCATGCTCATGAGGCATATTCTTCTCTTGAATGGAACTAGAGTATATTTGTGCTACTTGATTGCATTTACGAGCATGATTAATGATCTTATCCCAGTCATGGTCAGATATCTTCCCGAAAATCTATATAGAATGAAATTGAACAGATTGTATCAGTCACATTTCATACAAGGACAAAACAGAAAATCAACAACATTAAGAATCCGTTATCATACCTTACGCAAACCTTCCGGATTCTTTCTGTACAAACGTAAGAGATCCTCCACCTGCTTGATACCATGACGCTCTAGTAACTTGTGCCTATCACCTTTCATTGCAATTCCATTCAGTTTATATACAGGATCACGTGATGATGGATAGGGATTTTTCTTTGTTGCTGCAGAGAAATACAAAAATATCAAATGTTGCTTAATGTAGAGAAAGACATAAAATGTTGTTCGAATCCATGGGGAAAAAAGCACAGAGCGTCTCAGTGGTAGACATTTGATGCAGTTACTTTGATTGGAATGTTGTATTTACACTTTACAGACCATTTTAGCTTAAAGAAATGAAAACAACTATAATTTCCTTTTCACTTACACACCCAAATTCAACTTATATGAAGAGACAGCTTTATTATTGAGACTGCTGGATGATAATAAGATAGCAATGATCATTACATCACAGCATGGTAAATATTGTACAAACAAGGGCCTGAAATCTAATTATCTGAATTCCTGCCTTTTGTGTTTATAAATTATTAAGGGGAGAGAGAGAGAGAGAGAGAGAGAGAGAGAGAGAGAGGACTTGTATCACAACCATACCTGTATATATGATGAGAGTTGCAGTTGTCTATTAAAAAACAAACAAGTATTATCATCTAAAAGTTTAAGCTAGAATAGAACTGCGTAAACTTACATAATCCCCGACGATCCCTTACGGCAAAAGACTCAGATATTCCTTCCTGGATCTTCTCTGACATGCTATCATCAGCAGCCATGACTCCGAGCCTGAACCTTTTGCTTGGAACAAAACTGGAATTGTCTTGGAATTTGACACCATAGATGTTAGCCATACCACCTTCCAGCCTTGTATACAAGTCTTCAGAAAGTAATGGTGGTTTTCCAGGCCGGCTAGATATCATTTTCTCAAGGAAGTATTCTCGCTTCCACTGCTCTTTATGATCATTGTTAAACTCACCGTGAAGGACAACAACCTTAACTTGAATCGAGGATAAGGGTCCTTCTCTAACGATCCTGTTATCACAATCGTATATAGCTACCTTTAAAGGATGAGCATCATCTGCCATTATGTCATGTCTTGAGTACTCTGTATCACAGCATTTGTTCTCAAACTTCATTCGATATTTTCTCAGTCCACCTTCATCAGAGCAAGTCCTGAAAAATCAAGTTAATCAATTAATACGGTACCTTCTCAATTATAATTTTCTACATAAAATCTGGTAGTACATTGTAACAGCACAAAGATTTGACAATCGTATTTTCTTCAAAAAGATTCCCAACCTGGAATTACTGCACTGCTGAACATGGTCTCCAAATTTTTCTATCTTCTGCAAACAGAAAGACTTTGCATAGTCAGAAAGTGCGACGAACAAATTAAGCTATTTATGATGGTCCGCTGTTCAAAATATTAAAAAATTATTTTGGAGATATTAATTATATCATTGTTTTTCGTAGTTGAGGCTCCTGGTTTTCCAGTAAAGAGAATAAATATGCACCGTATTCCATCAAAATCATTCTGATTCGTGATAAATTAATCTTACCAAAAGAATATAATACATTTAATTTAAGCCTTATTAACCCGGATTCATTAACGAAACAATGGCCGAGTACCAGTTTTTACTGAAGCGCAAATAGAAACACCGAATGGCAGATCAGTCACCATCCGACCATAACATAATTTGGCACCACACATTCACGTGAAAGGAAATAGATCGAAGGAAATAAGTTCTCATAGAGAGGCGTATCTTTAGCTAAACCCCTGTTGATTTGAGCCCATCCTTTTACTCTGTTGAACACATTTGTTCTTGTGATACTGGGTTCTCCTTACTTTCGTATCTTTAGTGCCCACGATCAGAAATAATGTTATTTTTCTGTAGTCTTCACTTAATGGCCAAACCAATGGATTTGCTGGCTCATAATGATTAGTGTAGCATCAATTGCATTCTCATAAGGCTTTATCTGTTACCAGTGTGCATTGACTAATGATAGAAGGGAACACACCTACAAGGTCACAATAAACTATAATCTTACTGATTCGAACTTAAAAGTTTTTCTGCCAACCGGATCCTATCTGCACAGAAACTTCTAACCTGAACATGAAAGTAAATGCTTACTGAAAGTTGGTTGTTGAACTCGGTCATCAGTTCATGGAGCTGCAGCTGGGAACTTTGGTAGAATTCTTGCATCTCTTTCTGCAAGATCCTGCGCTCCTCAATGAAACCCTTTGATATACATTCCATTTCCTTCTTGAGTATCTCAATTTGTCTCTCATAGAAATCTGTTTTCTCTCTGTCAAGCAGATAAAGAAGAAGAAAATTCTGAATCGAAGAAAATATGTAGTTTAAGCATGAATGGCTCTCATCTTCTTGTTCCATACAACATGTAAGAAAAAACACGAACATCATCCAGAGAAATCCAATTAAATGGGAATGCTCTCATCTTCTTGTTCCTTCCAACATTTCATGAAAACAAAATAGGCACATCCAACCGAAAAATCTAAATCAGATGGGAATTGTTAAAAGACATGGCACCTAATCAGCATCCACGAAAATATCCCCACACTGCAACTTGTGGATTTCCCCTGCAGTGGATCTGCAGATTTTACATGTCCGATTCCATAACCTTTCTCTGAACTCTAGAAAACATTTCACTACGCCATCTGCTGCATGGAGCGTGTAATGTACACCTTTTGAACAAATCGGACAATATTAATATTGCCTCATTTTATTCAAAAAAAGAAGAAGAAGAGAATTGACCGGTTAATTAGCAGGAAACCAGCCTAAAACCGATACAAACACCATTTTGCCGATGGAACGTATCTGCTTCGAGGGCACACACAGCCAACCTGGCTACCAACACAAACTGCACATACCGCCCAAACGAGCACGGTCATGGTCATGGCTCCCCCTCGAGCCAGCGACTCCAACTTACAGAATAACGAGTTAACGACCACCTAATAAGCCTTTTCCGTAACGGCCTTGGGAAGCCCCGTCAATTGATGCCAAACAGTTTGCACAGAAG
Organism: Alopecurus myosuroides; assembly: GCA_028641055.1. Taxonomy (NCBI): domain Eukaryota; kingdom Viridiplantae; phylum Streptophyta; class Magnoliopsida; order Poales; family Poaceae; genus Alopecurus; species Alopecurus myosuroides. Next base: position 126,797,607 of record CM054060.1, read on the forward strand.
ACCGGCAGCTCCGGTTCTGATGACGAGCTCCGAAGAGGAGATATGCAAAACCTGCGTCGATGAAAATCTTCACGTCCGGACTACCGGCCGCAGGTCATCACCCGCCGAAGGGCCAGGACCGATCGCCACAAGGAGGTGTCCGCGCTGCGTCGCCTCGCGTCCCGGCGCCGAAGAGCAACGCCGGAGGAGCCACAGGTCGCGCCGCGACGACCGCCTTGCCCCGGATCCTTCGCCGTGCCGAGAAGACGACACATCGCCGAGATCCGGGGCGCCCAGGAGCAGTTGATGCGCCGCCGCGAGAGCTGCCCGCCCCGCTTTGTCGGCGAGCCCCTTGGCAGCCGCGACGCGCGCTAGCGGGAAACCTACCGGCTGCCGCGCTAGGGTTACTCCCGGGTCGCTCGTCGGGAGTCGGGCGCAATTTGGTCGTGTATTGTACACTCGTACCAGAAAGCGAAAGTGCTACCGACTGTCGGAAGGGAAAGTAAAAGGCAAGCTACAGAAACAGAGCAAAGGAGTGAACTCACTGGCAGCAAGAGCAGGAGCAGCAGCCTCTCGGTCGCTTCGCCCGCGGTGATCCCCGCCGTTCGTCACTACCAGCATCGCCATGGTCCTCCTCCCTGTCCCGGCGAGGCCGGGAGTGCGACATCGGCGAATGCGGCGGAGGTAGGCAGAAGACCAGAGCCCAGAGGGTGAGGGAAAGAAGGACGCGTGACAAATGGACAGGTTCTTCCTTGGTTACAATTACAGGGGCGACACCGCGGCAGTACAGAGCTGGATTTATATACTCAATAAAAAAGTGGGAACTGCACTATGCAGGATAGGAATTCTCGCGCGTTTATCCTCGCGAACGCGTTATTTTGACACCAAGGGGATTCGGCCAAGCTTTCACACTAGAGTTTCAATCCCACTATTTGAAAAAAGAATATCAAGAATGTCAGGCAAAAGGAAAGAAATTCAGACAAAAGGGTTGTCCAAATAAGAAATAGCAAAGAAATTATTCTGCCTTTGAATGTTTTTTGTGAATTAAGGAGATGCCCTCCAGGTTTCACTCACATAAAACCAAGGTATTACTCCCTCCGTCCTAAAAATGTCTCAGTTTTCTCTAAATTTGCATGTATTTAGACGTTTTAGTACGTAGTCACGTATAAATTTACACAAAGTTGAAGACATCCTTTTTTTTAGAACGGAAGGAGTACCATTTATTACAACACCGAAAGAACCATCACAATTGGGACAATCTTTACAAAAAAAACATCGGGAATTCGGTTTTTTAAGCCACCGAGATTGGGTCAACGTGACAAACATGGATAGTTTAGTACTCCATAAATATAAGATGTTTTAGCTTTTACCGACATGGCACCATATCTTCACACCGTCTGACCAAACCATCAAACTAGCTATATGACCCACCGGTCAGCACATGAGCAACATATCTCTCTCATGTGCATTATGTCGAACTACTTCTGCCGACCGCTCTTGCTCCACAGACGCTGCCCCCAGATCGATGGAGCTTCAGTCAGAGGCGTCGTGGGAGAGAGAGACATGGGGATCATGAACCATGTTAGCTTCGTCGAGATTCCCAATACGGCCAGACTATTGCTACGAGGATGTGTTGCATGCGATAGACATGCACTGCACGGCCGACAAGGCGTTCGTCTGTTGCACGTGCGACGGCCAGGTGCACGACTCCAACATCGTCGTGGCCCCATCGTGATCGTTGTGGTGGCGGTGTTATGGCGGCCAACAACTTTCCGATGGCTGGAGGCCTATGCGGGTGTAGCTGAGAGGCTCGGTGTAGCGGTGGCGTTGGTGATGGAGCAAGCCCGCACGAGGAAGAGGCCGGCCACCAAGGGTTGGGGCGAGTGCGCTTTAGGAGAATTGGGAGGAAGAAGGTGAGCTGATGCGTGGGTCCTATGCCGACTGGTGGGCAATATGCCTATTTTAACGGCTCGGTCAAACATTGTGTACATTTAGTGCCATGTCATCAGTCCCACCAGTTAGAAAGGGTATCAAATTGTATTTACCGACATATCATTGATCTATGCCACGCTCTAACTCAATCTCGGTGACTTTCTGCAAAAATAATTGAATCAGAGTGATTTTCTGTAAATATTGCCCCAATTATGGTGTTTTTTGCAATCATCTCTCATTGAAAGAGTCAACAAATACTATCCCAAACTCCACAGGCAATAAAGGAAATAGGTGTGCCACCTTTGTCGATCCTTAGGCCACTCTCAATCGGTCACGTCACACGTTTTCCTTCTGCATATCAAGTCAAGAATTAATCCAACGTTGAAATCTCGTATAGCACAAAGTAGGATCATATGGGTAAACATGACTGAAACACATTACATCACATTCCTGGTATTCCAAGGTGATGAAATTACTCCAGCAACCCACATGAGAATCAAATTCATGGTTGTGTTGAAAAGTGATTCATCACATCTAGTCGGTAGCACATTTCACTAGCCCATATGTATCTATCGAGCTTACAATAAAAAAAAAAGATGATTCGGAGTCTCAAATTCATCACAAAAACATCATTTGTTGTCTTTCACTTTCAACATGTTTCTCAATAAGACATCCTTAGTTAAAATACTATAATTAGCTATGTAGAGAAATGTTGTTGATTTTAAAAGAGTTCCAGACTTTCATATGTGACCATTTCACAAAACAAGTGTTTAAAAATGAATACATCAAAACCAATAGTAAATCTACCAGAGTTATTTAGTGGCCATATAAGAGAATCTATGTTATCATTTAACCTAACATTTGCATAGAGGATTGTAGATTCTCCCAAATTACAACTGCCCCCCCCCCCTCCCACCACGACCACATTATTCCTAAATCTAGGTACCCCCCCCCCTCCTGACTTTCTCTATAAGTGAGGTTATGCGGTCTATTAAACTTTGCTCGGAGAGGTTTATTTCCTAAGTAAAGATTCTCCCCAATCTTAATTCTCCTAGAATTACCAATAACCTACCTACAAAACTGGGAGAAAACATCTTTTACTTCCATAAGCCCTTAACAGAAACGTGTCTTTCCAGGATTTTTGTTGCATTTAGATAAAGTACTATTCTTCACACCTTTCTTGGAAAAGTCTACCAAATCGTATTTTTGTTTTCTAACTCCATTCCATAAAAAATTACTTAATGATGTTCATAACATGTAAGTTTGTACTCCTGACCCCAAATTATTTTGGTTGACAGACACCTTTTCAGCTAACTAAGTGGTGCTCCCTAACCCATCATCTTCTTGCAATACGAGTCTTTTCCTAAAAACTCCACTTTCTTACCGGAACCTTTTGGCCGCTCAAACATTGGTGCCATATAAAAAGGTACATCAATTAAGCATGATTTTAACTGAACTAATTTTCCACTATAAGAGTTTTGCTGCCCTGCCTAACTGTGAAGTTTGTTTTTCTACTTTCTCTTAAGAACTATTCCAATATTTATTACACAACCTACTATGATGCAAATATTATCTAAATATTTAAAATAAAATTTTCCCACAACAAACATAGATGAATACTCTTGGAACTTTTCATTAGCTTTACCAAAACAGAAGATTTCACTTTTTGTTAAAAATTGTTTTTCATACGAGAGATTTGTTCAAAGATACCGAGTTATTACATAAAATTGGTTTTTACTGATTGGCCTCCAAAAAATAGGGCTCATGGTAAAACACTTGTTCTTTTTGTTTCACAATATATTATATTCTTAGGTTTTTAAAGTAAAACATGAAGCTTTTCACAATATCAATTCGGTTATTGAATCTCCCAAAAAAAAGTGCACTAAAATAGGGATTGGTCTTATTGTCAATCACAGAACTTGAATTATGTTAGTTAGTGCGGAAAAGAAGGACAGTAAATTATGAATGGAAATTTTGATAAGGTAAAAGTGTCTTGTGAATCTAGAGTGCACTATAATTAATATAGAGGGAGGCTACAATGCACTATATTTACTTGATTTCGATCCTAGGAAGATCCGTTTGATACAACTCATTTGTCATTCTAGCACTCTAACCATATTCCCTTCCTTTCCTTACCGACCTCATCATTGTTGATTAATGCTTGTGAGACCTTTCCACTATAAGTCTGTCCGCAAAACAAGGTAACAGTCTGGGGTCGTGGGCACGGCAACAACCACAGATAAAGTTCTTTTATGCCATTGTTGGCCAAAGATTAACTGCAAGGGCGATGAAATAGCCGACATGAATTTAGAAGGGCAGAGTATAGGCTTGATACATCATTGGCATTAAATTTAATGATCATTTATATGAGATCTTATTATTTTTTATAACTAACCTACTACCACAAGTCACTATATTTGCGTGTTTCATGTTTTGATGCAGAAAATCTTTATGGATTTTGTAAATATCTGAAAACAAAAATTGTAGAATTAAAGGAGATCGCTAAAAAATGTAAGCTAGAGGCGTGAACACCAAGGTAGATGTCCATGTTATGGGAACCATCCAACCGACTTAAGGCTCCCGGCTCAGAGGCACAAATTCAAAGAAAGAAGCCAAAAAAAAGGAGAACAAATGATTTATAAATCCAATATAGGTTTAGCCACCATTATGATCCATACCAAACTTGTAATCATGATTCTTCTAGATGAGAAATATTAATGAAGCTTGTAGGTATGTAGTAGAAGCTATGTAATATGCATTGTCTCCTTGGATTATTGGTTGAGTTCTTGATCTTCTTCTTCTACAACGGTCTTGATTCTCTCTCATGTATGGTCTTGTGCTTCTTCCCTATCTTCTTTGACATGCCCTCAGGGTTAGGAATTTTCTCTATTTTCATTACTCATGATTATGGTGAAGGAGTAAGACTTGTGATAGTATAATATTTGTGTATCTTTGACATGACAATCAAACTATGTTTTTCTTATCTTGTTGGTTTGATCTTGGTACTAGTAAATGGATATAGTGGGATTCCTTCATTTTTAGACCACCTCGCTAGGCTATGTGGAGAAAGTAGTGAATGTTCTGTGTGTATTAGAAGGAGCTTCGTAAGGGTAGGTGGATGGAGGAGTGACAATAGGCAGGATCTCCTATGATTGCAAGCACGACGAAGTTCCAGTACAACCAATACCGAAAAAATTGCACTAGAGATTTAAAGGGGTGCCTCCTAAGGATGATAAACATAACCTTGATTTTTTAAACTAATATTGGCTAAGAAATTGAAGGAATTGAAACTTTGGATTCTGATAAACTACATAAAAATCAGAAATCCATGTGCTAGAACCTTAACTTTCTTTACTTTTTCTCTCTCCATTCTTTGGGTTCCACATATTCCTATTGGGTTTCGTCTCAAGCTTACCATAACTTGATTGGTATAAAAAGGATTTGTTCTTGTGAATGCATTGCTGTATATGTTGCTACTTAACTCCTTTTGGTGTCTAAAGGGGAGTAATTAATATCTTATTTCAATGTTTTATTGGGATATGTTAATTTTATCAACATACCACTCATATTAGCATTTTGTCAGGCTTGATCTACAAGAACATAGTGATGTTATTGTTTATCTTATAGTACTATTTTCATATCGATACCAAGACTTGCTACCAGTGAGCCTATGTACCCTAGGCATCTTTTCTAGGCATTAAAAAGGTCCAATTTGTTTTTAAAAAAACATTTCCTATAATTCTAGATCCAAAAAGTAATACTTCTCTCATAGATTTATATACCTCTTTGTCAAACTAGCAAACCCACATCCTGGACAAAGGTCCTAGGAGCATTGCTAAACAATGAGGGTTTGCTTATTTCACTGCAGGAGAAGAACCATTTCAAAATCCAGTGTCCACACATTGGTAACCTTGGTCCTAAAAAATGAAACAATTTGGACAAACACGCACTAGAATCCTTTGTGCTTGGTGGCTCAAGTAAACACCACGCCTTAACCAGAATTTGATGTCATTGATCTCAAAGTGCATTGTTATACTAAATCTATCAAGGCCCAATGAGGGTGAATAGATCTTATACAGATTTTAATTAGTTTAGAACTCTATTGCAATAACTACTTTGTTATGTCCAAGTATACTTATGATGCTACAGTTCTCTAAATCAAACTTCATATCCGTGAAATTTGGCTCGTAAATCAATAACGTTTTCAAAAGATTAGGAAGTAGAAGTGTTGTCTAGTGTTATATTTATATGAGCGGTCATATATGATGTTACCAACGCAAGGAATATAGCAGGTAAAAACACACACGCACGCACGCATACACAAGGAATACAAAAACGCAAGGAATATAGAAACACGAGGAATGCAGAAACACAAGTGCTTGCAAAGAAGTAAAAGGGGTGTAACAAGTAAACGAACGGTAGATTGCAAATAGATAAGATAATTTCTGCATCGAAATCGTTTTAAAGGATCTATGTTCGATTTAAAGAAATACGGCGTATAAGAATATCTATATCTCACATATGGATATGGTATATCAAACAACATGGATGAATGGATGAAGTGGCTAAGTGAGTACTAACAGTGTTTATAAAAATTCCTAATATTTGCATCTATTTATAGGTTGTTCAAGTGCACGAGTTAACAACTAGGACGTGTTTGGTTCGTCACGTTTTCCCCGTTATTTGATTACGCCGCAACTTGATTCCCTTAAACATGTTTGGTTGTCCTGGCCTGGAATTAGGTACCACGTAAACAGATAACGTCATAGTAGCGGCCCGTTACCGCCCACCTCCCTCCGTAATCAGTTAGCGATACTTCCCACCTCCCTCCCCAAATTTCCTACGCCATGGATGATGAATCTCCCTGAAAAAAAGAGGACCGGCGCCGGTGGCAGCCGTGCTATCCTCCTCAACCCGGGGCGCATGAGAAGACGAGTAGGTCGTCGATCCCTTTCGCCAGATCTCCTCCACGTCTCGTGTCTTTTCTTCAAGATCTGAAGAGGGATGGTGTCTACCGTATGCGGGAAGCTTGGTGGCGGTTCTAGCGTCGATCCTATGTTAGCCAACACAAGGATGACGTGATGTGATGCGATTTGTGTTCGCTCGTCCTTTGGATTCATCTCCCGAAATTTTTATTTGCTTTCTGAATTTTTTTGTTGCATCTCGATTTTTGACCATGGGGTGTAATTTGATTACTGTCCCTGAACCAAACATGATCGAGATTTTGCTCATTCCGTTTACAGTGCCGGTGTGACTCCACTACGATTGTGTTTACGTTTCTATTCTTGAACCAAACACGTCCCTAGTATTTAGTAATTACATAGTTTATATATAGTTAGAAATACACATTGATTAACCTATGTTTATAGATATAGAATACCCTACTCCATGCCAACGGGTATGTACCAAAGTACGAGGTAACACAGTACACCATATATATCATAAGGCATCTATAGGAGCCATGGTACTGTTTTATAAAAAAAAATACTTGAATTATTGTGACAAATAGGGTAAAGATATTACCAGGGAGTTTATTATGAACGAGATTTTCATAAAATGCTCACAGAATATTCTGTTAATGAATAGTTGAATAGGCATGTAAGTGATCAAAGGTGTATGTTACACTTGCCAATAAATATACTCAAAGAGCCCTTTGTGAGATGAAGGAACACCATGCTAACACTATCAAGCTGGCAAAGAAACAGCGTGGTAGCAAGATCATACCTGATACCTGTGTTACTGTCGTACCCCTATAGCCATTGCTCACCGGCCTGTTGCCGAAGTCTTGAATCCACCGATGATGTGTGAGACCAGGCAGTTTTTGTCCCCTTGGCTTTTCCCCAACGAACCAAGCCATCACAACATCTTGGCTCTCATGAATCATGGTGTGTGGAGCTGACAATGCAACCCTCGCTGAACTCCCTGATTCTTCTCCCAACGAGCCATACCATGGCACCATATGGCTCTGATCTTCCATGTCCGCCTGCAACTTCCCAGGAAAACCTCTATACACACTCTGAAGCTCCACGCACTTCAGAAAAAATCTCACTTCTTCACGCACGCCGGTGGAACTTAGCACTCCCTCCGTCGTCGCTGAGCCCAGTTTCTCTGTAAGAGAGCTCGTCAGTCGTCACCCTCGCCGCGAACCCTTCCGCGGGTACTCCACCGACTTGACTCGGAGTATGTTATAGAAAAAAGATATGTGGTGCCTCCACGACAAGTAGGCACTAGATTATTACCGAACCCGATGTGTGGTTGTTCTCCAAGCTCACCTTTCTGCAAGGAACGTTGCTGTCGCCTCCATACAGGCGTGGCGCAATTTTCTTATAAAATGTTAGGACTACAGAAAAAAATACAGAGAGGAAAACTCCCGGAAGATGCCATGCCCGGTGATGAGTCAGACCCTCCTCGTCAGACGAAAACCTCCGGAAAACTCTTGGAAGATGCTATGCCTCACGACTCGACTTTCTATTACTACCCAGTGGAAACCATCCAGAAAATACTTGGCAATTGGCACCAGGGGATGTTGTTATCTTTTGTAGAAATCTCGTTTTTGTTGTTTTAAACTAGCCAAAAGTTTTGTCTTTTATATTGATAAAGCAGAAGCAAACACGTAGGGCAGTGCCTAAAAAAGAAAAGAAAAAAATACATACAACTCGATCCACGCCGGTCCCGAGGCCGCGCCCCACACGGGTCGACGACCAAGTTGTCCAAACAACCAAGACCGACACCAAGACCCATCAACGCAACACGACAGAGGTGAGAGACCGGGGCCGCCACTCCGACATCCACGCCGGCTCTAAAACCGCGCCCCATACGGGTCGATGATCGTGATGCCCAAACGACCAAAGCCGACACAAAAGGTCTCGACACCTCAGATCGAAGGCGTAGCATCTGGAGCCGCTCCGACATCCCTGCCAGCCCCAAGGCTGCGCTCCAAACAAGCCGACAACCAAGAAACCCAAACGACCAAAGTCGACGCTCCACCACCTCGACGCGGCTCGACGGAGGTGAAAACCCGGAGCCGCCGCTCCAGCATCCACGCTGGCCCCAGTCCCACGCACCCCCAAGCCGAAGACAAAGACTCGCCGCCGCCAGCCAACATCACTTCATAGGTCCCGCTGGTCAGTGGAACATGCAAGGCGAGGCCCCAAGAGGCAAGCGACGCAGGAGGAGATCCCTCTGATCCCACGAGGCTCTGGGGTTTCCTCCGAAGAACCCGGCGTGGAGAAGCGAGAGCACCACCACAACGACCCCTCCAAGAAGGACACGGCGCCTGAGGTCGTTGCCGTCGTCGGCCTCGGCCGACAACCCGGGCTAGGCTCTCGCCCGGTGGTGTGTCACAAACCCCACCGACCGCCCATCGGGGACCGAACAAACCACCATCTCTGCGTGCCGCAACCACCGCGTCACCTCAAGCCACGACGACAGCATGCTGACCACGGTCCGTATATCGTTTTCTTGTCGTGTTTTTGTTTCGAGCTGTTTTCTGTCAGGAAGTGCTCTCAGTTTTAGAAGCACCATGGTCTCCGACAACAACTACAGGGGGAAAGGAGCTTAAGGAAGACACACTCATGAACCGTGTTGAGAACAATACGGAGATGATCCGTAACCTCACCTACCTGATTGAAGAATTGAAGGAACTGGTTGGAAAACTCATTAAGGATTCACCACCACCACCGAAGAAATAATTCGTCATTGGTTTTGGCATCCCCTTGGCTTGTTCCAAGCTTGGGGGGAGTGTCGCGGTATCACATCACTATCTTTCATCTTTTTACCTTTTCAGTAGAGTCATATCATGAGTAGAGAAGTTATCATATAGGATGGTTTGCAGTATGGAAGTATCTCTCCTTACTTGGTTATCGTTGTATCCGTTGGTGTGAGTTGCCAGTTTGAAATATTAATGAGAAGTTTTATCATTTACTTTCTGTACACCTTATTTTAGTTTTTAATTTCTGTCATATGGTTGAGCTTGTTGTTAGTATTTGGTGTCACTCTGGAGATCATCAAGTTAATCTAGTTGGTTTTGGCAAACTTAGCTTAGGTCAGTAGAAATAATATTTTGAGATGCTAGCATAAGAAAGAGGAATTTTCCTAATAGCACATAAAGTTAGTATTTACAAGTTAAAATCGCTTGGGCTTTCAATGAAGATTGCATGATTGGTTTCATCATATGTATATTTGTTTTTTTCCCTGAACTCTTATGCTTGCTACCCAGTCTTGCTAGCCAAAAACCCTGTACTGAGTATGAGCTGTTCTCGTGCATCCAAAACCTGAACCAAAAACTTGCCATTTGTGTCCACCGTACCTACCTATACGTGATATTTCACCGCCACTCCAAGTAAATTGCTCATGTGCTACCTTTAAAACTTTCAAAATCACTCTTGTTTTGTCTTCCTGTTTTTGCTCATGAGGACCTAAATAGAGAATCTTTATCTCACTTGTTGATTGGACTTCAAACACCTGGACTAGTGGCTTCATCCGCTTATCAAAATGCTAGAAGAGCTGGAAGAGGGTGCCCAGCCCCCAAACTAATACAGAAATTCTTATCACTATTTTTTGCCCCGGATTTATCAGTCAAACCATAATCGTGTAAACAAAAGAGAATGAGGGATGACCTTCTACACCGGTTGTGTCCTTCATATGGGAGCCACTCTTGTGAAGTCTAGTTGGCTTGTGACGTACTGTATTTTCTGTTTACCATTCGTTAACACTAGCATACACCTCTCAAAATTAGACACTCCTCCATGGTTTGTGATTGTTGGCAGGCACCCAAGGATTCGGTTAGCCATGGTTTTTGTAAGATGGATGGAAGGAGTGTCATGCATTTTATACCTCTGTTTATCAAAATAAAAGCTCTAGCACATGAGTGGTCGATGCTTCCCTCTGCAAAAGCCCTATCTTTTACATTTATGTTGAATCAGTAAACACATTCCTTTCTGTCTCCAGCAAGCATTTGAGTTGTTGTGATCTCACCATCTATATGTTGATTTATTCAATCATGTTTTCCATCCTTTTTTGTTTAGCACATGCTTTATCATGTGAATGAATATTACTTTGAAATCTATGAATTACTGTTAAATGATTGTTATAATTAAACATGTTAAGCTCTACAATATAAGCCTTGTTATAAAGACTTCACCTAAGATACGTATGATATCATTAAATGTTCTCTGACCAAGAACGAAGTTTGCCATCACCAATTTTGATTCTCTCTTTTGCATATTTGTTTGTGACTCTCATTACTCGTTTCAAGTTAAGTTATATGAGAGGAAGTTGCTATCTATAATGATTGATGCATAGATAAATGTGATGTTTCTTGTCTGTATTTTATTTATCGACTCTTCACTCCATAAACCTATGGTCATGTTTACTGAGTTCAGTTTCGCTTGGGGACAAGCGAGGTCTAAGCTTGGGGGGAGTTGATATGTCCATTCTGCATCACTGTTTTATATCATATTGGAGCATTATACTTATGTTATTTCACCTATTTTGCATGTTTTCTAATAATTGGAGAGTTGAACCCCGGAGTAAGAAATCTGATGGAAAAAGCACCGTCGAGATACCATATTTCAGAAGTTCAGAAGAAGAGGGACACTCAAGGTATCTTAGAAGTTCAGCGGAAGACACCAACCAGAAGGGGAGCCAGAGGGGGGCCACCAGGGGCCCACACCATGGGGTGGCGCGCCCTCCCCCTGGCCGCGCCGCCAGGTGGTGCGGGCACCCTGGCCCACCTCTAGTCGAGGTCTTTCGCGTACTTGAACCCCAGGGAACCCTAATCCCCATACCATCATCGAAGAATTATTCCGCCAGCTCGGGGCGAAAAACACCCGAGAGAGAAAAGCTCTTTGGCAGGGAGAAATCGGCCTGGAAAATTCCTCTCCGGAAAGGGGAGATCATCGCCATCGTCACCGTCATCACTCCGGGCTTCATCGGGATCATCATCATCATCATCATCATATCCACCATCATCACCCTCAGCTCCACTCCGTTCTGCTGTAACATCTAGGGTTGCATCTTGTCTATTTCATAGGGGAAACTTTCCCGGTGTTGATTACTACTTCTAATTGATGCTATTGAGTGAAACCATTGGATTAGGTTTATGTCCAGATTGTTAATCACCATTATATCACCTCTGATCATGATCCATATGATGTCTTATGAGTAGTTCGTGTTGTTCTTGAAGACATGGGAGAAGTCAAGTTGTTAGTAGGGAAGTAATGTTGAGTAATATTTAATGGTTTGATATTTAAGTTGTGGTGTTATTCTTCTAGTGGTGTCATGTGAACGTCGACTAAATGATACTTCACCATTTATGGGCCTAGGGGAATGCATCGTGTATTTGGCTACTAATTGCGGGGTTGCCGGATTGACAGAAACCTAAACCCCCATTAGGAAACCATTACACGAGGGAGCGTAGGATCCCGGAGTTTATAGTTGTGGTTAGATTTATTTCTTAATTACTTTCTTGTAGTTGCGGATGCTTGCAAGGGGTATAATCACAAGTATGTGTTAGTTTTGGATAGGACGGTACATTAGCATAGGTTCACCCACACAACACTTATCAAAACACTAAAGATTATTCAACGGCATGAAACAAAAGCAATTGACAGAAACCTCCCGTGTGTACTCGAGAACGTTTGTTAATCATAAGTAAATCCACCGGCCTGTCCTTTGCTGAAGAAAGGATCGGGCCACTTGCTGCAACAATTATCACTGAATTTTATTTACTCACACTTTATTTATCTGCAATATCAAAAACCCCTACAAATTTATATTTCAGTATTTACAGTTATTCTTTCATCAAAACTGCTTGTCAACACCTTCTGCTCCTCGTTGGGTCCGACACTCTTCTTTACCAAAAGTACTACGATACACCCCCTATACTTGTGGGTCATCAACCACGACCGCTCAAGATTGAGTGTCGCTAGCCTAACACCATGCCGGGTTGCCGGAGAGGTCCCAAACATCAGGCATAGGGAGATGTTGAGCAGCAGCATCGCCTCCAACTCCGGCCGCCATGCCGCCCTCAAGCAGCCACGCCGACCGTCGTCCCCAAGCAGCCATGCCAACCACCGCCGCTAGGAACCACCATGGGCCGCCGCCCGGGAACCCCACCGTCGCTACCCGTGGAGGAAGCAGACGAGGCAGCGGTGACGCATAGGCCAGCGACCCCACGACGCAGTAGCCCGGCCGCCGCACGCATCAATCGCCAGAAAAGGACGCCGGTGCCAAGCCACCTAGATCCCGCGCGGACGAGAGAGCCCCGCCGCAGGGGCTTTGCTCGGCGACGACCACAAGTGGCGGAGAGGGCGGGGTTGCTGGCTGCTCGACGGATCTTGGCGCCCCGGTGCGGCCGACACAGCCGCACGGGAGCGGGAGCTCTCCTGGGAGCCGAAATCTCGATTTCAAAGCCTCGCATGAACCAGAAATAAAATAGAGCAATGCAAAAATAAGGAAAACTACTCTATCCGGTGGTCTGGACAGTGTGTTTTGTCAGACGAGCAGGCGGCGATCTTGAAAAAAGTCTCTCACGGTTGCAATTTTCTTGAATTGAAGTAGTAGCTAATACTTGCTCGGTTCCAAAATGTAAGACATTTTAGCAAACGTCTTATATTTTGAAAGAGAGGGAGTAAGTTTTACAAGCCACCGAGGTGTTATAGAGCTATATAAACCAAAAGTCTGAACCGACGGAAAGATGCTAGACACGTATTTATATTTCAACACTCCCCTCACGTCTAGGCTATTTTAGTCTTTAGCGTGAGTTCGGTGCATGCCGTAAAATCTTTGTTAATACTGCACGAGCATGGTCTTGATCTTGAAACCTCTTGACTCTGTTACCATATAGAATTATATGCACTAACTATATAAACCAAAATACCGAACTGATGGAAAGAGGCTAAACACGTATTTATATTTCAACAGGTCAAGTGCTTAATGCCAATAATGCACCAAGTGACAGAACAATCTGATCAACGTTGATGGGAGCTAAGAGTATGGATGACCATTGTCGAGGACGTATCAGTCGCGGCAAATATTGCAAGGACAATCCTCCTTGCGGCAATTATGAGAAATGGTCCAAAATCGGTCCGACGAAACAAGATCTGAAGGACCATATCTACACAAAGTGAATCTTCCAACAACGCAATTGACGTCGTAAAGGAGATTGTGGTTGAATAGTGGGACAAAGACCACTTATTGCAGACGATGTCATCTCCATTGGTAAAATAAACTCTAACCAAATCTATTGAAAACCATGCTTTTGTTGAAAACTCAGCTCATATATCAGGTTCTCCACCCCTCCCAACACTGGCAAGGACGTCCGGGGGAGAGAGAACAAACTATGGAGGATGAAGAAGTGGATGCGGCGGATTTTTTTTGCTGATGGATGAGCTCTCTGTTTCGCACATACCTTTTAAACACGTTAATTCTTGTTTGGATTGACTTGGACTTAATCCGATTCCATGGGATCAGATTGCATCTCTATACAAATTTGTTTCCACCCACTTATTTTCACATTATCCTCTTCCTCTTTCCCATCTTTTTTGTTGCGACTGAGACGACTCTGGTGCACTCTATTTTTTCAACCACCGTTGCTGCCTCTACCAAACAGCTAGCAACACCTCTCTCTTGTTGTTCATTTTGACCTCCTCGCTTCAGAGAGAAGGGAGTTGGGACCACGCCGATGCTTGGCAGAGGAGACCGTGACGAGAAGCTCCGATTAGAAAACCGCGAGGATCTTGGATCTCAGAGAAGGGCGTGACAAGGAACTGAGGAATATGTTGCATCAGATGCATACTCTCGAGTGTGCCGCCATAGTTGCACCTCACAAAAAGCTCTGCGTCGTCCGAGAACCACCTGAGCTTGTTTGTCCTCGACGCGACACCGCCTTTGTCGCGGTAGCCACCAACCGGGAAACCAGCTATGAGAGACCCTCGCCAGTAATATATTTGAGAAAGAAGAGTTTGGGAGAAGGGGATTGACGAAGGCATGGATCCTGGACCCCACGGGTAAGGACACCCCATCTTAGGCCCAAGGTTAAGGTCCAAGAAGAGGAGCCCTTGGAATATTCCAGAAGGCCCACGTGAAGCCCACCCGCACTAACTTGCGGGTTAAGTTTGGAAACTTGTAACCGACCTAGGGTTAGAGTTCGAGTCCTCTCCGGGTAAGGTTTGAGACCTGGCCACCTATATAAGGCCAGGAGAGCCACCGGTAGAGGACCAAGCAACACCGCAACACGAAAACCTTGAGTTTGAGATCATACTCTCGACTCGAGCCATCACCATTGTAACCGATCTTTTCGACTAATACAGATCGACAGAGGCAGGAGTAAGGGTTTTACCTCTACGAGGGCCCTGAACCTGGGTAAATCTCGCCCCCTGTCTAGCCGACGATTCCACCAGCGCTCATGGGTTCTCCTAGTCTGTGACGCCCCGAGATCGGGCACTATGCAGATTTCAGCATTTCCGCCAAAATCCACATAATAACCGATTTCAGGTTGCCACTTGTGATAGCATTACAACAGTTCACGAATAATCCACAACAACAACAGAGGAGGTATATACAAGACGACACAAACGAGTCAAGGATACAACTGATACAATACAAAGATCCAAATGACAGCGGAAGAAACAACATAGTGTCCGACTACGGACAAGATACAAATTGGACTAAGAGTCCTGAAGATAACCGATGGCGTCCAATCCCTGCCCAGGCCAAGCCGGAGGGATTCCCAAGCTAACGTCGTCAGACTTCAAACCTGTTGACTGCAATGTGGAATATGCAGCCACGAAATAGATTCGTGGGTCAGTACTATTAAGTACTGGCAAGCGGATAAACCATACTCACAAGATACCAGCGTAACCAATCATCATAAGATAAAAATACTTTGGGGTACAACAGAAAGGAAGGGATTATTGCAAAGAAGCGGCAGCGGGCTGCACTAACTAACTACAGAGACGCGCTACAACATCCGGCTAAAAGAAAGGGATAAGATAGCGCGACAAAACCAACTATAACTACTCACCAAACAATACCCATCCAGTGTTACCCCCTACTAAGGAAGCAACCCAAGGAAACTCACACTGTTGATTAAGGTGACATTCATTTTTATGGTGGAGGTAATCTATATTACTAGTCAAGTTATCATCGTTAAGTGTAAGTTGTCTGAGTACTTGTTAGCGAGCACTTTCACCAAGTCATCCATAACCGCGGACAACACGGCTTCTCTAGAAGATTTAACCCTGCAGGGATGCACCAATTTGGCCGTACACGTAAGAATGACCCGCCAGATGGAAAGGCCCTTCCACCAAGCGAGGCACTCAACACAACCTAACTCTTCTTCGCATCAAGCCCAAAGAACCATGTGCTGTGCGTGCGCGCCTAATCGAGCCCCCACGAAGAAAAGAGGGACCCTCATAGCACTGGAAGACCACGCCGCCCTAAATGCCGACTACAAAAGTTCCACCCTGGCGCCAAGGGTTCGCACCTGCATATGCATGCATCAAATGGAAAGCCCGAACTAAGTGTGGCGATTTGGACAAGATGCGAATCGAATCAGAATTGCGGGGGGCGCCCATACTCGCTTCCCACATGCGGTTAGTGCGCTCATCATGGATCGGAGGACAAGACCCTTTTCCTAATTAAGGTCGACACTAGCAGGCCTCAAAACCACGCCGGGCCTCCTGCCGGTGCCTTATCATCAAATTATTATTACCCCAAACATTAACATGTTGTTGATTGAATTGAAACCCAACTATCAACTAAACAGATGATAGGACAAAGGACAACAGGATTCGGGCGCAAACAAACCTAAGCATGCAACTACGACACGAGGGCCAACGGGGTAAACAAACAACAGGTAATAGGAAGTGGAAGGAAGGCTATATCATGGTTGCAAGGTAAACGTATGATAGGATCGAGACACAAGCATCGAATCATAAGGCTAGAATAAAGGCAACGGGAAGAATCGGTAACAAGTGATGAAAGGCAGCCATAGGTGGCAAATGAGTATACTTGCCTGGAATCCATAAAGTAGAGGTAGCAGAACTTGTCTTTGCTCACATCATCTCAGCGTCCTATCCGCGAAGAAGCAACGAACTAGAACAAACACCGGATGCAACAATTACTTCTACGGCAAAAGATCCAGCATGATCAAGATATGGATGCATGACATGCGGGGATGCAACTTAACCAATTTAAGTTGAGACAAAAGCCCAACATTTAATTAGGAAGGTTTAAGTTATTTAACTAACCATCAATTTAAATGTTGATTAGCATGGATAACAATTAGTGGGTGAGCTAACCAAATTTAAATGGAATGGGGCACAAATTGTATTGAAAAGGTTGAAAACATGTATAAAATGTTTCAATGAACATTTTGAGCTATTAAACATAATTTTTGGATCATTATTGAATTTATTATGCATTTTTCCATAAGCATTTTTATTCTGCCCCTTTTAGTAAACAGAAGGAAACATGTTCAAATTTAATTCAATTGTGACCAAATAA
This sequence comes from Alopecurus myosuroides, assembly GCA_028641055.1. Taxonomy (NCBI): domain Eukaryota; kingdom Viridiplantae; phylum Streptophyta; class Magnoliopsida; order Poales; family Poaceae; genus Alopecurus; species Alopecurus myosuroides. The sequence goes on from CM054060.1 coordinate 126,815,028, forward strand.
AATACCACTGTGTAGAGTTTGTTAAGACAAAATTTTAGAGCCCAAGTTTGCTCAATTTGGGTGAACATAACTCAAGTTATGAATTTCCAAAGTTTCAAATTTTAATAGTCATTTCTGTATTTAATTATTTAGTGCAAACTTTATAACAGAAACATGTTGCAACTTTGTTACTAACAGAAAGAGCACAAGATGCTGAATCCAGAGAAATTTGAATCATTGAAATTGGAGCATTTTTCAATTTGTTATTGATTTTAGAAATAAAGATTTAGTTCTGTTTTCTGGATTTCGAGAATAAAACAAAATGGCCGAAACATTTTCTACCGGGGCAGAGCCAGCCAGAGTGGTTGACAAGCGGGCCAGGGGCCACGCATGCGCCACTGTGGCGTGGGTGGATGGTGGGGTGGCCACCGGGGTCAATGACAGTGGGCCCCGTGCGCGGATGGAAAAGAGGAAAAAAAGGGGGTTTTATTCGCCGCGAGGGGGAATCGAACTCGGGATCTCTAGGTGCGGATCGGTGTGCGCAGCCACTGGGCTGTTGCTGCTGTTGGTGAATAGCTACGGATCTGAGCCGATATGAGGTGACAAAACGCTACTGACGAAACTGAACCGATCTGTGCGACGGGGACAGAACACGAACAATGGCGTCCGGCAGCGGGCGACGCTCGATGGCTCCGCTCCAGAGCAGGGCGGGGAGAGGGGAAAGAGGCCTTGGGGGTGCGGCTCACCTTGGGGAGGTTCGGAGGCGAGGACGTAGGGCCGTTGACGTGAAGGCAGCGTCGATCGTGGCTTGGGAAGGAGCTCGGACTGTCAAAGACGCAGGAGGACGACAGCTGCGCGCCGGGAAGAAAAGGGCGACGGCGCGGCGCTCCTGCTGCCTCCCCGTGCCGACCAAGGAGAGAAGACGACGATGGATGTGCCCCGGTTCCATTCCCTCCGGATCCGAGGCCCGACGACGATCGTAGCGGCGGCGCCAAGCGCTGCAATTACCGGCCATGGAGGTTGTCTCTGTTTTTCAGAAAATTTCAGAGAACAAAAAGACAGAGAAGGTAGGGGAAGAAGGGGCGGCGGCGGAAGGAAGGGAGGGGAAGAAGGGTTAGGGTTTCATGGAGGGGGAGGAGTCTTTAAGGGAGGGGAAAGGGAGCAGGTGGAGGAGGGGACCATGGTGGGGGAGGGGACAGCGACAGGAGGTCCTCGTGCCCCTCTGTCGTACGGAGAAGAAGGTCGAGGTGGGCTGGGCGCTCGGGGTCGTAGGTGGGCCTTTGGGCCTGCCTCCCCCCAGCAGTTCTTTTTTCCCCTTTTTTTTGTAAAAGTGAAAGAGAAATTTGGAATTGGAGGGGTTTTACACATGCAAGAATTATGAAATAAATTTTTATTGCATTTGGAATTGAAAATGCCCAAGTGCACCAATTTTTGATTTTGAAAAAAATCAAACTTTTGTGGAAGTTTGAATTTAGATGAATTTGGGTTGAATTTGAATTTGGGGAGGTTTCACTACTCCAAAAATTATAATTTTGGTTTCTTTGCACTTGGCATCCAAAATGCCCAAGTGTGCAAGTGTTTGTTTTGAAAATTTCAAATATTTGAAAAGGTTTGAATTTTAAATTGTTTTGAAATCAAGGTGCAATGCATAAGATGCATGATGCAATGCCATGCAAAAGAAAAACAAGCAATTTCTAATTTGGGGGAAAATCCCCGGGTGTTACAGCCGACACCACTAACAAGGGATTGCGCCCTCGCAATCCGCTCCAACGCCAAGAGAGAGGGAAAAACCGGACTATCGAGTCTTCGGTCACCTTGTTGATCTCCTCGACACCACTAATAAAACTTCTCGACACCACTAACAAGAGATTCTTGCTCACGTTGATGACGATGTTCTTCCGTTGAGAGATCTTCCGGAGATCGAACCTATTAGGTTAAAAGCTCAGAAAACGTCCACCCACATAGGATCCTAAAACTTTAAAAGATAGGTACGAGAGTAGACTCCAAAACAAATGAGATAGAAGGAGAAGTAGAATAGAGATAAGGAGAAAACAAGAATCCTATTGAGATGTTTCCAAAATTGTTTAGCAGAAATAGTTTTTGACACTCTAGAAACACGACCGTTAGCGAGGTTATCCTACAGGCTTTGCGGACCCGTTGCTTCGATAACCATTCGTATCGAAACAACATCGGGAATTGGAACCATGCACTGATACCATTTGTGACGCCCCGAGATCGGGCACTATGCAGATTTCAGCATTTCCGCCAAAATCCACATAATAACCGATTTCAGGTTGCCACTTGTGATAGCATTACAACAGTTCACGAATAATCCACAACAACAACAGATGAGATATATACAAGATGACTCAAACGAGTCAAGGATACAACTGATACAATACAAAGATCCAAATGACAGCGGAAGAAACAACATAGTGTCCGACTACGGACAAGATACAAATTGGACTAAGAGTCCTGAAGATAACCGATAGCGTCCAATCCCTGCCCAGGCCAAGCCGGAGGGATTCCCAAGCTAACGTCGTCTGACTTCAAACCTGTTGACTGCAATATGGAATATGCAGCCACGAAATGGATTCGTGGGTCAGTACTATTAAGTACTGGCAAGCGGATAAATCATACTCACAAGATACCAGCGTAACCAATCATCACAATATACAAATACTTTGGGGTACAACGGAAAGGAAGGGATTATTGCAAAGAAGCGGCAGCGGGCTGCACTAACTAACTACAGAGACGCGCTACAACATCCGGCTAAAAGAAAGGGATAAGATAGCGCGACAAAACCAACTATAACTACTCACCAAACAATACCCATCCAGTGTTACCCCCTACTAAGGAAGCAACCCAAGGAAACTCACACTGTTGATTAAGGTGATATTCATTTTTATGGTGGAGGTCATCTATATTACTAGTCAAGTTATCATCGTTAAGTGTAAGTTGTATGAGTACTTGTTAGCCAGCACTTTCATCAAGTCATCCATAACCGCGGACAACACGGCTTCTCTAGAAGATTTAACCCTGCAGGGATGCACCAATTTGGCCGTACACGTAAGAATGACCCGCCAGATGGAAAGGCCCTTCCACCAAGCGAGGCACTCAACACAACCCAACTCTTCTTCGCATCAAGCCCAAAGAACCACGTGCTGTGCGTGCGCGGCTAATCGAGCCCCCACGAAGAAAAGGGGGACCCTCATAGCACTGGAAGACCATGCCGCCCTAAATGCCGACTACAAAAGTTCCACCCTGGCGCCAAGGGTTCGCACCTGCATATGCATGCATCAAATGGAAAACCCGAACTAAGTGTGGCGATTTGGACGAGATGCAAATCGAATCAGAATTGCGGGGGGGGGGGGGGGGGGCGCCCATACTCGCTTCCCACATGCGGTTAGTGCGCTCATCATGGATCGGAGGACAAGACCCTTTTCCTAATTAAGGTCGACACTAGCAGGCCTCAAAACCACGCCGGGCCTCCTGCCGGTGCCTTATCATCAAATTATTATTACCCCGAACATTAACATGTTGATTGAATTGAAACCCAACTATCGACTAAACAGATGATAGGACAAAGGACAACAGGACTCGGGCGCAAACAAACCTAAGCATGCAACTACGACACGAGGGCCAACGGGGTAAACAAACAACAGGTAATAGGAAGTGGAAGGAAGGCTATATCATGGTTGCAAGGTAAACGTATGATAGGATCGAGACACAAGCATCGAATCATAAGGCTAGAATAAAGGCAACGGGAAGAATCGGTTACAAGTGATGAAAGGCAGCCATAGGTGGCAAATGAGTATACTTGCCTGGAATCCATAAAGTAGAGGTAGAAGAACTTGTCTTTGCTCACATCATCTCAGCGTCCTATCCGCGAAGAAGCAACGAACTAGAACAAACACCGGATGCAACAATTACTTCTACGGCAAAAGATCCAGCATGATCAAGATATGGATGCATGACATGCGGGGATGCAACTTAACCAATTTAAGTTGAGACAAAAGCCCAACATTTAATTAGGAAGGTTTAAGTTATTTAACTAACCATCAATTTAAATGTTGATTAGCATGGATAACAATTAGTGGGTGAGCTAACCAAATTTAAATGGAATGGGGCACAAATTGTATTGAAAAGGTTTAAAACATGTATAAAATGTTTCAATGAACATTTTGAGCTATTAAACATAATTTAATAGCTACGGTTGGTGAATAGCTACGGATCTGAGCCGATATGAGGTGACAAAACGCTACTGACGAAACTGTACCGATCTGTGCGACGGGGACAGAACACGAACAATGGCGTCCGGCAGCGGGCGACGCTCGATGGCTCCGCTCCAGAGCAGGGCGGGGAGAGGGGAAGAGGCCTTGGGGGTGCGGCTCACCTTGGGGAGGTTCGGAGGCGAGGACGTAGGGCGGTTGACGTGAAGGCAGCGTCGAGCGTGGCTTGGGGAGGAGCTCGGACTGTCAAAGACGCAGGAGGACGACAGCTGCGCGCCGGGAAGAAAAGGGCGACGGCGCGGTGCTCCTGCTGCCTCCCCGTGCCGACCAAGGAGACGAAGACGACGATGGATGTGCCCCGGTTCCATTCCCTCCGGATCCGAGGCCCGGCGACGATCGTAGCGGCGGCGCCAAGCGCTGCAATTACCGGCCATGGAGGTTGTCTCTGTTTTTCAGAAAATTTCAGAGAACAAAAAGACAGAGAAGGTAGGGGAAGAAGGGGCGGCAGCGGAAGGAAGGGAGGGGAAGAAGGTTTAGGGTTTCGTGGAGGGGGAGGAGGCTTTAAGGGAGGGGAAAGGGAGCAGGTGGAGGAGGGGACCATGGTGGGGGAGGGGACAGCGACAGGAGGTCCTCGTGCCCCTCTATCGTACGGAGAAGAAGATCGAGGTGGGCTGGGCGCTCGGGGTCGTAGGTGGGCCTTTGGGCCTGCCTCCCCCAGCAGTTCTTTTTTCCCCTTTTTTTGTAAAAGTGAAAGAGAAATTTGGAATTGGAGGGGTTTTACACATGCAAGAATTATGAAATAAATTTTTATTGCATTTGGAATTGAAAATGCCCAAGTGCACCAATTTTTGATTTTGAAAAAAATTCAAACTTTTGTGGAAGTTTGAATTTAGATGAATTTGGGTTGAATTTGAATTTAGGGAGGTTTCACTACTCCAAAAATTATAATTTTGGTTTCTTTGCACTTGGCATCCAAAATGCCCAAGTGTACAAGTGTTTGTTTTGAAAATTTCAAATATTTGAAAAGGTTTGAATTTTAAATTGTTTTGAAATCAAGGTGCAATGCATAAGATGCATGATGCAATGCCATGCAAAAGAAAAACAAGCAATTTCTAATTTGGGGGAAAATCCCCGGGTGTTACAGCCGACACCACTAACAAGGGATTGAGCCCTCGCAATCCGCTCCAACGCCAAGAGAGAGGGAAAAGCCGGACTATCGAGTCTTCGGTCACCTTGTTGATCTCCTCGACACCACTAACAAAACTTCTCGACACCACTAACAAGAGATTCTTGCTCACGTTGATGATGATGTTCTTCCGTTGAGAGATCTTCCGGAGATCGAACCTATTAGGTTAAAAGCTCAGAAAACGTCCACCCACATAGGATCCTAAAACTTTGAAAGATAGGTACGAGAGTAGACTCCAAAACAAATGAGATAGAAGGAGAAGTAGAATAGAGATAAGGAGAAAACAAGAATCCTATTGAGATGTTTCCAAAATTGTTTAGCAGAAATAGTTTTTGACACTCTAGAAACACGACGTTAGCGATGTTGTCCTACAGGCTTTGCGAACCCGTTGCTTCGATAACCATTCGTATCGAAACAACATCAGGAATCGGAACCATGCTCTGATACCATTTGTGACGCCCCGAGATCGGGCACTATGCAGATTTCAGTATTTCCGCCAAAATCCACATAATAACCGATTTCAGGTTGCCACTTGTGATAGCATTACAACAGTTCACGAATAATCCACAACAACAACAGAGGATGTATATACAAGACGACTCAAACGAGTCAAGGATACAACTGATACAATACAAAGATCCAAATGACAGCGGAAGAAACAACATAGTGTCCGACTACGGACAAGATACAAATTGGACTAAGAGTCCTGAAGATAACCGATGGCGTCCAATCCCTGCCCAGGCCAAGCCGGAGGGATTCCCAAGCTAACGTCGTCAGACTTCAAACCTGTTGACTGCAATGTGGAATATGAAGCCACGAAATGGATTCGTGGGTCAGTACTATTAAGTACTGGCAAGCGGATAAATCATACTCACAAGATACCAACGTAACCAATCATCACAAGATACAAATACTTTGGGGTACAACAGAAAGGAAGGGATTATTGCAAAGAAGCGGCAGCGGGCTGCACTAACTAACTACAGAGACGCGCTACAACATCCGGCTAAAAGAAAGGGATAAGATAGCGCGACAAAACCAACTATAACTACTCACCAAACAATACCCATCCAGTATTACCCCCTACTAAGGAAGCAACCCAAGGAAACTCACACTGTTGATTAAGGTGACATTCATTTTTATGGTGGAGGTAATCTATATTACTAGTCAAGTTATCATCGTTAAGTGTAAGTTGTCTGAGTACTTGTTAGCCAGCACTTTCACCAAGTCATACATAAGCGCGGACAACTCGGCTTCTCTAGAAGATTTAACCCTGCAGGGATGCACCAATTTGGCCGTACACGTAAGAATGACCCGCCAGATGGAAAGGCACTTCCACCAAGCGAGGCACTCAACACAACCCAACTCTTCTTCGCATCAAGCCCAAAGAACCACGTGTTGTGCGTGCGCGGCTAATCGAGCCCCCACGAAGAAAAGGGGGACCCTCATAGCACTGGAAGACCACGCCGCCCTAAATGCCGACTACAAAAGTTCCACTCTGGCGCCAAGGGTTCGCACCTGCATATGCATGCATCAAATGGAAAGCCCGAACTAAGTGTGGCGATTTGGACGATATGCGAATCGAATCAGAATTGCGGGGGGCGCCCATGCTCGCTTCCCACATGCGGTTAGTGCGCTCATCATGGATCGGAGGACAAGACCCTTTTCCTAATTAAGGTCGACACTAGCAGGCCTCAAAACCACGCCGGGCCTCCTGCCGGTGCCTTATCATCAAATTATTATTACCCCAAACATTAACATGTTGTTGATTGAATTGAAACCCAACTATCGACTAAACAGATGATAGGACAAAGGACAACAGGACTCGGGCGCAAACAAACCTAAGCATGCAACTACGACACGAGGGCCAACGGGGTAAACAAACAACAGGTAATAGGAAGTGGAAGGAAGGCTATATCATGGTTGCAAGGTAAACGTATGATAGGATCGAGACACAAGCATCAAATCATAAGGCTAGAATAAAGGCAACGGGAAGAATCGGTAACAAGTGATGAAAGGCAGCCATAAGTGGCAAATGAGTATACTTGCCTGGAATCCAGCAAGTAGAGGTAGCAGAACTTGTCGTTGCTCACATCATCTCAGCGTCCTATCCACGAAGAAGCAACGAACTAGAACAAACACCGGATGCAACAATTACTTCTACGGCAAAAGATCCAACATGATCAAGATATGGATGCATGACATGCGGGGATGCAATTAACCAATTTAAGTTGAGACAAAAGCCCAACATTTAATTTGGAAGGTTTAAGTTATTTAACTAACCATCAATTTAAATGTTGATTAGCATGGATAACAATTAGTGGGTGAGTTAACCAAATTTAAATGGAACGGGGCACAAATTGTATTGAAAAGGTTGAAAACATGTATAAAATGTTTCAATGAACATTTTGATCTATTAAACGTAACTTTTGGATCATTATTGAATTTATTATGCATTTTTCCATAAGCATTTTTATTCTGCCCCTTTTAGTAAACAGAAGGAAACATGTTCAAATTTAATTCAATTGTGACCAAATAAAATACCACTGTGTATAGTTTGTTAAGACAAAATTTTAGAGCCCAAGTTTTGTCAATTTGGGTGAACAGAACTCAAGTTATGAATTTTCAAAGTTTCAAATTTTAATAGGCATTTCTGTATTTAATTATTTAGTGCAAAATTTATTACAGAAACATGTTGCAACTTTGTTACTAACAGAAAGAGCACAAGATGCTGAATCCATAGAAATTTGAATCATTGAAATTGGAGCATTTTTCAATTTGTTATTGATTTTACAAATAAAGATTTAGTTCTGTTTTCTGGATTTCGAGAATAAAAGAAAATGGCCGAAACGTTTTCTACCGGGGCAGAGCCAGCCAGAGTGGTTGACAAGCGGGCCAGGGGGCCACGCAGGCGCCACTGTGGCGTGGGTGGATGGTGAGGTGGCCACCGGGGTCAATGACAGTGGGCCCCGTGCGCGGATGGAAAAAAGGAAAAAAGGGGGGGTTTATTCGCCGCGAGGGGGAATCGAACTCGGGATCTCTGGGTGCGGATCGGTGTGCGCAGCCACTGGGCTGTTGCTGCTGTTGGTGAATAGCTACGGATCTGAGCCGATATGAGGTGACAAAACGCTACTGACGAAACTGAACCGATCTGTGTGACGGGGACAGAACGCGAACAATGGCGTTCGGCAGCGGGCGACGCTCGATGGCTCCGCTCCAGAGCAGGGCGGGGAGAGGGGAAAGAGGCCTTGGGGGTGCGGCTCACCTTGGGGAGGTTTGGAGGCGAGGACGTAGGGCCGTTGACGTGAAGGCAGCGTCGAGCGTGGCTTGGGAAGGAGCTCGGACTGTCAAAGACGCAGGAGGACGACAGCTGCGCGCCGGGAAGAAAAGGGCGATGGCGCGGCGCTCCTGCTGCCTCCCCGTGCCGACCAAGGAGACGAAGACGACGATGGATGTGCCCTGGTTCCATTCCCTCCGGATCCGAGGTCCGGCGACGATCGTAGCGGCGGCGCCAAGCGCTGCAATTACCGGCCATGGAGGTTGTCTCTGTTTTTCAGAAAATTTCAGAGAACAAAAAGACAGAGAAGGTAGGGGAAGAAGGGGCGGCGGCGGACGGAAGGGAGGGGAAGAAGGGTTAGGGTTTCGTGGAGGGGGAGGAGGCTTTAAGGGAGGGGAAAGGGAGCAGGTGGAGGAGGGGACCATGGTGGGGGAGGGGACAGCGACAGGAGGTCCTCGTGCCCCTCTGTCGTACGGAGAAGAAGGTCGAGGTGGGCTGGGCGCTCGGGGTCGTAGGTGGGCCTTTGGGCCTGCCTCCCCCCAGCAGTTCTTTTTCCCCCTTTTTTTAGTAAAAGTGAAAGAGAAATTTGGAATTGGAGGGGTTTTACACATGCAAGAATTATGAAATAAATTTTTATTGCATTTGGAATTGAAAATGCCCAAGTGCACCAATTATTGATTTTGAAAAAATTCAAACTTTTGTGGAAGTTTGAATTTAGATGAATTTGGGTTGAATTTGAATTTGGGGAGGTTTCACTACTCCAAAAATTATAATTTTGGTTTCTTTGCACTTGACATCCAAAATGCCCAAGTGTGCAAGTGTTTGTTTTGAAAATTTCAAATATTTGAAAAGGTTTGAATTTTAAATTGTTTTGAAATCAAGGTGCAATGCATAAGATGCATGATGCAACACCATGCAAAAGAAAAACAAGCAATTTCTAATTTGGGGGAAAATCCCCGGGTGTTACATAGTCGAAACCCGATAGGGTCACCTAAGGGATTTGTAGAGTCAAAGATTCGACAATTGGCGCCGACCGTGGGGAAGACGGGCGCTGGATCACCGGCATCTTTGGCTTCATCGACAACCCACTCCCGTTGGAAACCATCGACTACGGCTCCGAACAATCCTATACGGATCGGATCTGTCGTGGTCACACCTCACTCGCCGGAATCGCGCCCGGTATTCGAGGATCTGGAGAAGAGCGTCACCTTGACGTCCGGGAGCCTGAAATTCGTGACCAACAGGGACGGGATCCTCCACTTCTCGGATGAATCAGAAACTAAATCTGGAGCTGTCGACTTGCGCCGTCATCTGGAGAAAAGCGGCGAGTCCATCCGCTTCAACGCCAACGACTATCATACCCTCTCGACAGAGGAGCCATCAAGAATTCAAAGGAACTTTCGATCTACGCCTAGGACGCACGAGCCTCGACTGGCTCAAGTCTGCATGGCAGGATCGGAACAAGCCTCGGAAACGGAACATAGCGCGGCAGAGCGCAACATAATCGGCGTCTCACGGGAATCTTGGAACCGAGCGAAGGAGGCTATGCGAACGAGCAAGCCACCCGCAGCCGGGGGTTCACACGAAGACATGGTTGCCTATCACTATCACCTAGTGAGAGCAGCCACGACCATCAAAGACGCTCGGATAGATCTGGCCCGCCGAAGAAGAGCGGCGGATGAGTCGAGCCAAAGGCGAGCCGGGCTGTCCATAACACCCTCGGTCGGAACCCGACCCGCGAGGAAGGGGCACGCATCTACATCCAGGAACAATGAGTCCCTAGCCGGAACCAGCAGATCGATCACTCCTTCTCTCATGCGAGTCGATGACGACGGTAATGTCTACCCGCAAACTTCCGCTGCCGCGGTTCTAGCCGTAGCAACTTACATGCAGATGAATCAACCAACGGAAAGTGACCCTCGGGCGGAGCAGTATAAACAAGTACGCAAGGGATTAGGGCTGGCATCCGCAAGGCTCGCCGCCTATGATCGAAAGAAAGCCGCAGAGCAGCTGGAGAAGGAACAGGAGAAGGAAAAGGAGAAAGATAGGGAGGCATCCCGCAAACATAGGAGCACTTTGCCAAGAAGGGATAGATCGCCACGTCGTGGCCGAGGAAAAGAAGCACGGCGCCGTGATGACAGTCGAAGCAGCAGCGAAGGCAGTCCGAGAGACAAAAGCTCGCGGCATCACAGCAGCCGCTCGCGAAAGCGAAGCAAGGAGCCAAGGAAGGACGCCGACCGCGATCGGCCAGGACATGACGCGCGATCGGACATCGCACAAAATAAAGTAGATAAAGCGAAGGCTTCGCGATATCGCGGGCGCTCTTCATCTAGCTCGTCGGACGACGAAACCTGCGGTGCGCTCTGCTTCGCCCGTAGCATCCGCGAAGCACCTCTACCCAGGAGATTCAAGCTCAGCACGGAGGTGACAAAGTACGACGGCTCACTCGAGCCTTCTCAATGGCTAAGCGATTACCTCACGGCAGTAAAATGCCAACGTAGGAACAAGAACATGGCTATGCAATATCTCAATTTGCATCTCGTTGGCGCGACCCGCAGCTGGCTGGAAAGAAGACCAAGATCTTGTTATGCATCATGGGATGACTTGCACCGCGACTTTTGCAAAAATTTCCAGTCGACCTACAAGAGGCCGGCCACCATTGAAGAACTGCGAGCATGCAAGCAGAAAAGCGGTGAGTCTACCCGCGAATATATCCAACGGTGGACCACACTCAGGAACACTGCGGGAACCATCTCGGAAGAAGTGGCGATTGAGGCCTTTGCGAAATGCGCCCGAAGAACTGCTTTCAGAGAAGAACTGGGCAGGGCTGCACCCAAAACTATTGGAGAACTAATGATCATAGCCGAAAAGTGGGCTAACGGAGAAGACGCAGTGCGCAACGAAAGGGCATCATCATCTGCGCACGATGAAGACCGTCATGGCCGGAGGAAAAGGAGGAAATATTACGATCACGAGGACCGAGAGGAGTTGGTAGCGGCGGAATTCACGCGAAGCCGCGACTCCGGTCGCCGTGGGAATCGCGAGTGGAGACCAAAGGCTAAAGAAAAATCACCCGAGGAAGACCTCGATGGATACTGCTCGCTACATCTATTTACAGATAAGCGCACGGGCAAAACTAAGGCAACGCACCTTCTTAAATTAATTATTGATAAGACATCGCCAGAAAGCCACCCAAAATTACCCCACCGCTTCCAGCCACCAAACATTCC